>JAHLSL010000039.1:4851332-4862550 GCA_025920805.1 Petroica traversi
GAGGGTTTTCCACCTCCCCAAAGTGTCACTCTGGCAGCCCTCACTGAAGGACCTGACACCTTCAAGCTGGGTGGGATTTCTTTTCAGAACACCAAGGGCACAAGTGCTGGAATCAGGCACAGGAGGGATGTGGATCCATGGACAGGCTGGATTTAGGAATGCAGCTCTCACATGTCCATGGAGAGACCAGTCCAGCCACTGCACCAACTCCCTGCTGGCACAAATAGTGATTCAAAATATGAACTTCTCACAATTCAGTTTGGAAATCTGAACTTGGATGCCAAGCAGGGTTGGGATTGAGCTGTGGAGGTTCCCAAAACACAGGTCACAGGTACTTAGAGCCCATCCTGGCTCGATCCATGTGGATTTCTCCTGGCATTCCCACCTTCCACAGTCTCACTGGGACAGGATTTCTGTATCTTCAGCACCCTGGCCTGAGCAGTTGCATTTCATGTGACAAAGTTTACATGGCCCATGGTTTTCTGAAGCACCTGGCCCGACCCAGAAACAGCAGCTTTATTTATACTCACTTAATTCCTCTCCCAGGCAAGTCAAAATACAGCCAAACATCAGAGCTGCTCAGCCCCTGGGTACTCCCAATTGGAACACGTGCCACAGCTGCAAAATTTGGTCTCAAAAAACCTTAACTAAATAATGAAATTCTGATTTTAGCAAAATTCACCGCAAAATAAACGCAAGCACGGAAAGATTTAATGTAAATATTTTAAAAATCCCGAGAAGTCAAAAGAAAGAGAAGCAAAATAAAATATTATTTTGTGAATAAATAACTCCCTGTGACTCTTATAACTTCTAAAATAATCCAAGGCTACAGCTCTTCCTTCACAACCAACCCAAAATGCAATATTTGATCAAGCCATCAAGGATTCCCCTCTTGGTGACATGGGACAACACTTGTAACTCAGCTCATCAAACTGCCTTAATTTCAATGAGTTTCTCTCCCAAGGCAATAACTCAAGTTGAAAACCAGAAAAAATGAACAGAAAAATGAAAGAATTATTCTGTCATTAAATAATTACAGCTTGTTGTTCTCTCCAGGAGTGTTTTCCTGCCCACTTTCTCTGATCAATGGGAAAAAACTTGTGCAGAGATGTTCCAATTTCACCCTCTTTAACCATTAACTCAAGGCCACCATCACATTCCAATATAGAACATTCAAATAATCAGAGTAATTTCAGGTCTGTTAAAGGTGCAGTCAGGCATCCCAAGGGGGACACAGTTTAATCTGTTTTACTGCTGGCCCAACATTAATTTTCTCGTTATTAATGGGTGGAAAATCTCTTTTGTAACCAAGGAAGCGTAATTATTTTAAATTTTCAATGTCTTGCACTTCACAGCTCTCAGCTGCCAAGCTGGCAGGAGCAACACTTCTGGAAAGCAGATCATTTATTTACCACATTTAAAAGATAAAACATCCCAGATATTTATAAACCAGCACCATTTTTAGCTGTTTATTAATTATCTTATTTGAAAACTTTCCTCTTTGACAATAAAATTGGAATGCACTTGCTCTATCCCATCGATTTAAAAGCTGGTCTTACTCCCAAATTTAGTGTGGACTTAGCTACAACCACAGAAATGTTTTAATTATTGTGTTTTCAGTTTGTTTTCAGGACTTGTACTGAAAAATATTGTGACTTTTGCTCCCTCTGGAAGGCTGAGAAGCCAGGATCCAGTCCTGCAGCTGGAAAACCCCTCCATGCTGCATTTGAGCACAGAAAAAAAGCTTTTATTGGGAAAAGCTGTCCCAGGAGGAGACCACCAGGAAGCTTTGGTAACAAAATGTCCTTTTCAGAGGCTCTAAGGCTACTTACTGGCCTTAACAAATTGGCAATGGAAGCAGAAGCTCCAAAAAAATCAAACGGGATAATTCTCATCTTTCCTGGCTGCCCACAGGGTTTGTTGTACATATAGTTCTTGGCAGAGCAGCCTGACAGGGAAACGAGGCACAAACCTTCCAAAAACAGGAGTGGATGATTTAAACAACCTCTGAATAGACATGAGAACTTCCACACTTCCCTTGGCTCCCACAGCAGATCCAAGGGATGGAGATGTTTGTAGTGATGCTCCTGGAAATCCCACCCGGAGCCCAGGAGGCCACACCCAGGCCAGGCTCTGCAATTCCCACAGGATTTGGGATCCCAGCACAAGTCCCTGCTCTGGAGGGCTCAGGAGCTCAGCCCAGCTTCCAAAATTATTCATTATTGGTCTGCATAACTCGAGCCTTCCTGGGAACCAGAAATCCAGACAGCCATGAAGATGTCCTGGCATCCTCCAACCCCAAATTCAGCGCTCCAACACCAAGACTCCACAATTATTGATCACATCTAAAACTTAGGGCTGATTTCTCCATGCTGAATTCCATCTGTAAATTGTGAAAATGGCATCTCCTCAGGTTTTTATGTCCTACCTATTCCCACATTGCATCCCTGAGGCCTCGTGCCCAAACACTCCTTCCTTGGGGAGCCCTTCCTCCCCTCTGCAGGGACAGCAGAAATTTTAAGGGTTAAATGAACAGACTGTCCATTAATCAGGGATAAAATTATGTTAGAGACAGTAAAATAAACATGACTTTAAAGCCTTCACTAAACTGTCCCCAACCATTTAAAATTGAAGCTATAAACCACAGCTGCTGTCCAGATCCCATACAAAAAGCTTATCAAAAATCAAGATTAATGTGTGCAATGATCAATACTTTTGATATCCAGCAAATGGTTTTTAATGGGAACAACTGCAGTTGATTATGAAATATTTTCTTAGAGATGGAAAGAAGATAAACAAGAGGAATTGGGTCACACATTTGTTGGCTGAAACCTTCGGTGTTGGGGACATCTAAGATTTGGTGACCAAAATCTCATTAATGCAACCATCACAAAATGCATTATTTTCATCTCAAAACTTGATCATATCAATATCCTCACTGTTTCTATTGGAAATAAAGCATGGAAAGTAAAAACTGTGATTTATTAGTTCCGCCTTGATACACAAATCAACTTCTCTCTCTGGCTAAAACACTTTCATTTGTTGTGTCAAACCCAGTCCAATCAGCAGCTCAGGCTAACCTAAAAAGAATATTCATCCCTGTGCTTCATATTTCTAGAAATCCTGAAAAATCCCAATTTTATGACCCTAAACCACTCCAAACAAACAGAATGCATGTGTCAGCTACAACTCTGAGCACTCAGAAATGAGCTGTGCAGTCGCTGTGCTCTGCTGCAGCCACAGACACTGCCTGAAATTAGGAGTAAAAGTGGGGTTTCAGAGCAAGCAGCCAAGGACAGAATCAAAAGGCACCTCTTGTTTTGTTGTCTGTAATGAGCTCAGCCTGATTGCCAATAGAGCACTGCAGAATGGGCTGGGATGATGTTACAGCCCTGGCTTCAAACAAAACCCTGCCTTGATGTTAAATAAAGAGCCCAGGACCCCGGGCTAAGTGCTGCTCTCACTGGAGGCAGCTGAGGAAAGAGTTCTCTGCTGGTTTGTCCCCATCCCTCCTGCAAACCTCCCCAGCATCTGCAAGCAGCCACAAATAACAGCACTGAAAGAAACCATTAAACACCATTAGGTGCAAGTGTCACTCTCTAAATTATTGGCATCCCAGTACCTCAGCAAAACAAAGAATTTGATCACAACACAAGCACCCAGCAATTTGCAAAAATATCCTTCCTTTAGAAAAATAACAAGTTTGTTTGGTTTTGTATAAATGTTCTGCTGCCCTTTAAATTTACACAATCCTAGAGACTGTCTTAAGGAGGCATTTAATTCATATCTATGCACCATTCTAATTTAAGCAGCTGTATTTATTTCACTTATTTATTTCATTTAATTAGCATCATCCTTCTCCCAGAGCACAAAGTAAAATGACTGTTCTGGTATTGAGGATTTTCAGTTCACTGCACAGAGCTCCACAGAAAACTCCCTTCCAAGAAAATCCAGGCAGATGAGAATGCAGCTTTTCTGTCACAAACTCTCCATGAACTGCACTGCACTGTTAAAGAGTTCTGACACAACAGATGGGGTGTCAGAATGACACCAACTGGTCAGCAAAAGTGAAAACATAAATGACAGACATTTACTTTTATTCTCTGAAATGTCCCTTCACCCCTTTATTGCATTGTTGAAATTGTTAATTCAGGCAGTGGAAGCTGTTGATTCTCTATTTCCCTGAGTGCTGCTGCAATCAGCCAGAACATTATTTATCTATAGATAATGACATGTTAATTGTCAGATTAATGAGATCAATTAATACACAAGGTTTGTAGTTGTCCCTGCTGCCCACAGTGACTGTTCACTGATAAAGAGGAAGAAGAGAAAGAGTTTCTTACAAGTATTTTCAGATTACAGTTGTTTTCACTCAAAAGAGAGGGTAAGATCACAAATTCTTCATCAGCAAACAAACAATAAGTTATTTTAAAAACCGACAACACGATTTTATTTCTGTATTTATGGAGGACTGCAATTTAAAATCCATGATACCTGAGGATCACAACACGTGTGCACCAGGATCCCAACACAAGGAATTCCTCAGCAGTGGCAGAAGGGCTGAATCTCCTCCCTCCCACCACAGTAAAGAAGTTGCTAAATTTGAAATTTCAACAAAAGACAAATTACCCACCCAACACTCCATGGAGCAGGTTACCTGCAGTGTCCCAGTGGGACCAGCAATCCCCACAGCCATGGGACACATTCCCATGGGATTTATTACATTTTTTATCCATCCCAACCGCCAGGAAAATCTCTTACCACTGGGGTTAAAGGCCATGCAGCAAATGGGCTTCTCATGGGCAGGGAAATGGGCCACGATGCCATCGCTGTCTGAGTCCTCACTCACCAGCACCTGGGAACAGAACAGAGCCCAGAATCAGCAGGGAAAAACCCCAGAGGGAAAATCCCAACCCTCTCTCACTGGGATTGCTTTGTAGGGTGTCCACAGTGGAATCCACACACAACTGAGTCAGCTGAACACCAGCAGTCCTCGGGAATTCTTTCAGATGAAACCTGCTCTAATAACCTGGCACCAGCCAGAAGGGATTATCCACTTTATGCCTGGTTCCCTATTTATTTACCCTATTCAAATTAGGGAAAATAGAAAACTGTTTCTGTTTTGCTCCATGATTTATTGCTGGCTGCACAGGAGCTCGTTACACCATGCTGTGCAGGAAGCTCCTTTTGAGGTTTCCAATAACAAAATCACATCCCAGAAAGAAAAGGGATATTTAATCTTTACATAAATCAGTGTTTCCATTCCAAGTGCACAAGGTAAATGAGTGGAAGAACAGGTCAAACTCCAGAAGAAGTGGATTTGCTTTCCAAGAGTCCCTCAGATGAGAACAGCTTCCACCCTGCTGTCAGTGGTGCTGGAATTGAGGGATCTGCATTTCCAAGGATGCAAGGAATGCCACGGGCTGGGAGTGGCTATGGAAGCAGCAGCACTGTGGAATCCACAGTTAACATGAATTTTCTCCAATTTGAAACTGCCTCCCTGAACATGAGGTAACAGCATTACAAAAGCTGTTATCAAAAAATCAGGTCCTCATAAAATACCTTCTTGTGAACACAAAAAGGAATTAAAATACAGGACAGAGTTTTCACAGCAGAGGGAAATTCAGTGGAGAAGGAAATACCTGGACTGAGATCTGTGTTGAGCAACAGCTTCTGGGGAAAGGGACAAAGGAGGAGCTTTTGGGGTTTTAAACAAAGGCAAATTTGAAGCTGATAAAACTCCTGGGCCAGTCAAACTAAAGCTGAGTGTGAGGACATAAAAAGGGAAAAAATATCAATGTTTAATTGCACAAAAAGCAAAGATAGATTTACAGAACAGAGCCAGAAGATGTGTGGACAAAACCATGCAGGAGCTATAGGAGGATTTTATTCCTTGATTACATCCTCTTAAAAGCTGAATTAAGTTAAACAAAAAGAAAGCTCTGTCAGAAAAGGACTTAAAAGAGGAGGTTTTGTGGTGAGCAAATCCATCTTCTTCCTAAGACAGCACAAAACCACCCTGAATAATTTGTCTGCCTCTTCCAAAATAATCTGCAAGGTTTCTAATACTTCCTCTCCCAAACAGATACCAAAACGATCTGAAGATATTTTTACTCTTCAAAAAAGGAGGAATCTTCTCCTGGCTTTTGGAGCAGGGCTGGGATGGGGCAGGAGGGGCCTGGGCTGTCAGAGCTCAGGGCTTGGCTCTGTCCCACACAAAGCACAATTATGGCTTTGCTCTCCCTCGTCAGCATTTCGTGCTCCTTCCAGAACCACCAAACCAGAGGGTCTGGAGATCTTCTGAGGGCTTTTCAAAGCAGCTCAGGCACTCCCAGCCTCATTTATCACAGCTCCCACTGCCTGAGCTGGGCTCAGCATCAACGTTTTGCTCTAATTAAAGAGAAATGATAAGGACAAAAAATGTCAGCTTTACTCAGAATTATTATTTTTTTGCAAGTCTAGCCTGGTAAATAAAAATATTCAATCAGAAATCAGTAGGTATCACAGGACCTAAATCATTCTAGAAATGGATATTTCATAGGCAGCCTCTTCTAAGGGCTGTAAACTCAATTAATCCAACATGGCTTTAGTTGAGAAAAAATAAAAATGATAAATGCACTGCTGTTATCACCCCTGCAGAATAAACCCCTGTCCAACAGGCAGGAACACTGGATGGAAATGTGATCCTTAAATATTTTTCCTCTGGAAATTTGATACAAAGCAAAAAGTCCCAACATTAAAAACTGCAAAACACCTTGGACTTTGAAACAGAGTTAGAATATTGGAGAACTCAAAAAAGGCCAAATCTCTATTTGTATGTGATGTTAACTGATCCCACGCATTCAATTCTTTTGTCATTTACTGCTTAAAAATATCTGCTTGGAAAAAAAAAATATTCCAAAAGGAGTTTTTAAAGACTTTCACTGTGAAAGATGATTTTCAGGTACAGCAAAGCAACCTTAGCAGATTCAAATTCAAGTATGTTCATCTCCTGTACTAACCAAGAAAAGCAAAATAAAAGCCAAAAAAACCAACCACAAAAGCACCTTCATCACTCAAAAAATTGGAAACCTTGTGACACTCAGGGCTCCTTTCTCAGCACCTGATCTGTGTCACTCCCTGGGTCAGAATGGACATAAATGGCTTTGGGAACACTCATGTGCATGGAAAGATGAAAAAATATTCTTCCTCTTTTTAAAATCAGCATGAGAAAATAAACCCTTTAGGAACAGAGAAAAGGGCTTTTTTAAATCACCGATTTCTATTGATATCTTCAGGATTTGTCAAGTCCTCCCCCTGCTCTTCTGCACTGCACGTGGGGATAACAGATATCATTTTATATCATTCCAACACTACAAAGGAGGGAAGGAAAAAAAATCCAGGGAATTGGACTTAACTCCATCACCAACAAAAAAACACTCCCAAAGATGCCACCAAACCAAAGCCTGGTCCCCATCCCAGTTCAGAGCCTGCACAGCTTTAAATCCCAGTTTGATTTTCCCTTTTTTACACAGCTCCAACTCAAAATGATACAACACCCAACGCTTTAGGAATATCCAACCAGCTCCTCCAGCCAGCTGAGGCTTTCATGCCCCTGGAAACAGCAGAGTTGGGAATTTTTCCTGGAAATCAAAACAGAGGGACAATTTCCCTAATAACACAGGCAAGTGCTGTCAGGCAGCTCGAGGGGAGCAGCTCCTTGTCCTTCCCAGAGAGCACAGAGCCCACAGGAATCCCGAGGCTGCAATTTTTTTCCTCCCAAAAGGTAGGGGCCTCTAACCACTCTGCTACAAATCCTCCCAAAATCTCTCATGGAGAGGTCTCAGCAGAGTCACTGAGCTGCAGCAGGACCCTCCTTGCAGAGCTCCCAACACTGAGGCTCTTCCACCAAAGCTCCTCAGCTGCTCCTGATGCCCAAAATTATTTTAGCAAGAGCTGCAATAGGATTTTCCCTAAAATCCTTGTGCAGAATTGTGCAGTTTCTGGGAGCTCCCAGAAACCAGCTCCCAGAAACTGGGGAGCTACCAGCTCCCAGAAACTGCACAATTCTGAGGTTCATCAAAGATTCATCAAATCCTCTTTTTTTTACCCTAAAAAAAGAGCCAAAGCACTGAGGGCATCGTTGCAGTCACTACCAGCCAGCAACGTTTGCTTGGAGGGCAGAACTGCAGCCAGAGCTTTTTCTCCTGTGCCATATTTTCCTTCCTCCGTGGTATTTTCTGTGCTGCTGAACAGAAGCCACTCGTAATTATGGCTTTAATTATTTTAATCTTTAAAGGCAAATTACACCACTT
This sequence comes from Petroica traversi, assembly GCA_025920805.1. Classification (NCBI taxonomy): domain Eukaryota; kingdom Metazoa; phylum Chordata; class Aves; order Passeriformes; family Petroicidae; genus Petroica; species Petroica traversi. Next base: position 4,859,627 of record JAHLSL010000039.1, read on the forward strand.
ATCCCAGTGGAGACATGTTTTTAAATAAAACATGAAAGTAACACAAATAAAAATGGACCCAAATCTAATCAAGCAGGTCCTATTCTTAATACAATTAAGAAAAGAGTAATCCCATCATCATAAAAACAAATAGGTTTGGCAATAATTATAAATATGAATATTGTATCACAAATATTTGCTGTACACTTGAGATCCCCAATGCTTTAAAGAGCTGGTTCAGTTCCTCAGCACAAAGAGCCTCCCCCAAGTTACAGCCAAGGTCAAACTTCAGTGGGAAGGGGCTAGAAGTGATAGATCTGTGGCATTAACTACTGCACTCCTTTTAATAGAATCCAGCACAAACTCAAACCAGCCTCGTGCTCAGCCTGAACCATTTATCTGAGACAAAAATGTCTTCTTGACAAAAACCAGATCTCCTTTAATAAAAGTGAGGCAGACAGTATTATGCTCTGAGGGAATCCTGGTGCTCTTTTTATATTTATATATAAAAAGAATTCTTCTGTAATACACGGAGATGTAAAAAAGTGAAGAAAACTGAGGCCAAATAGCTGAGAGTCAGGACATCAGATCAGCCTCTGCCAAAGCTGCTCCTAAAATAAAAGCCCTGGTGTTAATGACCAGTGGAATTATGTCTGCAGTTAAAGTTTTATTATTGAATATGCTGCACTCTCTGAGCTTCTTTTTGCTTCAGAGTGAAGTTTCTCAGCAATTCCTGCTCCTGATAAGCATCTTGGTTTGGTTCAATTGCTATCAGCTCCTCACCAAATGAAAATGAACTTTGGAAACTGCGGCAGGCGGCCGCTTTTTTCCCCGAAAAAATTCCTCTTTAATGCAATAAAAACTTAATAGGGAACAGGAAAAAAGAAAAAAAAAGCCCTGATCACATTTTAAAACATAAATAGATCAACATGTTATCTCATTCTGCTGAGCTGTTTTGAAAATATTCCCTCTGATATTGCCCCGAGTTGTGGATGAGCTGCGAGATCTCATCAGTCCCCAGAACTGAATTCTGGATTTTTAACTGGTCCCATCTCCCTCTGTCAAGAAACTGGGAGATGTTGAACAGATTTACATTCAGCCCCAAAACTGGCGACTTCTGAGCAAGGTCATTATTGCAGCCTGCACGTGGGTGGCCCAGTGGATGAATTAATTAAGAATACAGAAACAAAGGTCGAAAGAAAATAATTTTTCTTTCAAACCCAGGCCAATAAAGTCTTACACATTTAATTCCAATTACTGAAAAAGAGGACATCTGTACAGCTTTAGGTTTATCCATTTCAACTAATTAAGGGATTCAAATAAATAGTCCTTCCATCTAACTGAAAAGTTTGCTAACACTTCATTAGAAGGAAGTTTAAACAAGCACACTACCTTGTTAACATATTTTGGTTTACCACAAAGTTACTTGGGCATCTCGATAATTATTTTTATTCCTTTTACAAATATCTCCTGACAGCCAACGTAAATAATTCTGCATTCCTCTGCATTTATTTAATTACCTCATAATTCAAATTTTCTTAAAGTAGCACCAATTCTGAAAGTAGGAGCTATCACATAAACAACTGCTGGGGATGAGAGTTTACTCCAATATCTACATTCAGAGGGTTTATTAAAAATCTTTTCCTGAAGATTTAATCCTGCAAGATTACATTAGGAGAGTTCTTTGGTCTTTAACTGTGGATTTTTTGAGTTTGCATTTCACTCCCTGCCATGGCAGCACAGGGCAGTGAATGAGACACATTGAGCTCCCTCTCATACCCCTTATACTTAATGCCTTTAAAGTGGGAGAAATTATATAAAAATGAGTGAAAAATATAGTTAGTGCTCCTGGTTTGTGTTCAAAACATGTCCCTTCATCATCCTCCTGGCACAGAAATTGTTATTTTTGTACACATGCACCGAGCAGCTCAGTCCATCTTTAAAACCTGTGTGCTGTGCTCGAAATAACAGAGAAAGTACTTGGATCATTCATTTGCAAGACCTTAGACACATTTATTTAGAAAAAAAAATGCTTCCCTACTAAAAAAAAAATCCTTATTTCTCTTCCAAAATGATGTGTTTGCCTGCCTTAGATTTATTGCCGTTGTATCCATTTTCTTTCTCTTTTAAAAACAGATTTATTCTTCTCTCTTTGTTTTTATTTTATCTTATTCTACAGATATATTTTACTGCTTGGAGAATGCATTCTTTCACTGCAACACCCAAATTCTTAGTCAGGCTGGGCAGGTGATAGAAATCTTTATTGACCTGAAGGAGGTGAGGGATTTATTTAATATTAGGAGGGTGCTGATGATAAGAAAATAACTCCTCCCTGCTTCTGAAATTGCCCTCAGCTGAGACAAGGCTGAAACCCCTGGGAGCAACAGCAAATCCCTGCTGAATGGGATTCAAGGCTTTCCAAGTGTGAATTCAGCCCAGAAAATCCTTGGCTGGAATTTTTAATTCAGGGTTTGAATTTCCCAGTGAGTGGAGGAAGAGCCTGATGGGCACATCCCAAAGCAGGCAGTGTTTGGTGATTCCACCCAGAACTCTCATTTTCAGGAATATGAAAACTGAGGTGATAAGAAAAGGAAAAATCCCTTCAGAAAGAGTGTTCAGGAGTCACCATCTCCAGGATGGTTCAAAAAAAGAGCAGATGTGGCACTTCTCCATGGGAATGGCAGGATTCAGGCAAAGTTGGACTTGATGACCTTGCAGACCTTTTCCAAATTTACTGATTCTGTGAATCTGTGATTCTACAAATCAATAACCTTAGAAAAACCCTGGGAAACAGAGAGTGACCCCAGAACAACACAGAGGCTGGGCTTGGCATCACAGCCTGCTCCATGAGCCCTCCATCCCAACCTGAGTGATGCTGGAGCTCAGCATCCCAGCAGCACTCCCAGCAAACTGATTTTCCACAGCAGAGTAAAACAACCCCAGAA
>JAHLSL010000039.1:4862560-4897605 GCA_025920805.1 Petroica traversi
GCCTGGCTCAGGTGAGCACTCCCAGCAAACTGAAACAATCCAGAAATCCTGGAATGAGGAGCTCACACATTTGGGATCAGCCCCACACTGCAGAGCCTGCTGGAGCTCAGGGCAGCCACGATGAGCTCAGGGAGATCCTGGCCTCACTGAAAGGTCAGAGGTGCTAAAACACTTCCCTGAATTGTGCCACAAGCCCAGCCAGGATCAGGCAGCCAGGACAAACAAGTGCCATCCACGCTGGCATTCCTTGCAGGAATTCTCCTGCCAGACACAGCATCACATCCCTGCCAGGCTGCTCGCCAAGATCCCTGCCAAAATCAGGATCTCCCAGCTCACATCTGCACAAAAACCTCACATTTCCACTGCAAACAGAGCTGGAGGCTCAGGAAAGGACTCAGAGGGACTGGGAGCACCCAGGACTCTCCTCACAGGAGAAGGTTCTGTACTGGCACTGTGGAATCACCACCATTTATTTATTTTTAATCAACTTTTTTATTGCCAGAGAGATATGTCAGTAAGAAAAAACTGTTTAAAAAAATCTCCCGCATCATGAAAATCTAACAACGCAAAAGAAAGGTTATTTTCTTTTTTCTTGGGCATAAATATAATTCTGAAAGCACATAAATATATATAATTCAACAGCATTTACAAACTTCGGCTCACAAAAATATGAATGCAATACACACAGTTAGGATACCCAACTTCCTAGAGGCTCAGGACAAAACTGATTTGCCCAGAGCTGATGGGTTATTTATGTTGGAGCAGCAGGGTTTGGACAAGACAAGCATTATCATTTTTACAGCTCCTCTCCTGTAGTGCCCTTTAGGCTCCCAGAGCTCCCTCCTATTGTTGGGGTCAGAGGACAAGTTCATAAAACCTCTAAATCATACAGAACAAGCCTTAAAAAACTAAGATTTATCATTCTTTCCCCCCCCAGGCCTAGGGAAAAGTATCAAAAGCTCAGACAGCAACCAGCAGAAATAATGACCACATTAAACAGCTTCATCAGAAATTTATGAAGTAAAATTTGTCCTTTTTTTTTCTTTCCTTGTTGTATATGAAGAGCCAAAAAATCTTTTTTCTTTTTTTTTCTGGAAACTAAAACAAATCCCAACAGCCAACAGAATTATTTTAAGACCTGACTCCAAGATCTTTAATTTTTTTTTCCATTCTCTTTCTTTTATTTCAATTTTGGAAGAAAATGTTTTATGAACAATCCACTTTCAATGCAACATTGCTTGTCTAAGTACTTCCAAAATTAATTCTCAGGGAACAACCTGAGAATTGTTTTGTTTCTTTACAAGTAAAAAATTTTATTTTCCTGTCAAGAAAAAAAATAAAATAACTTGGCTAAATATTTGACTTCTGATGTGCCCTTAATACCTCACTAACTTACCTGCAATGAGCATCATAAAGATAGGGGAAAACAAGGAAAAAAATAAAAGTTTTTTTTGCTTTAAATTCAATAAATGTGACCACGAGGAAAAAAATTCTTAAGTTCCAGAATAATGAAGTGTGTGGGAGTTCTGCATAAACACTGAAACCAAGACCAGACACTTTAAAATTAAATGAGTGGTAGAAACAAACAAAAAAAGACATGGATATCTTCTCTGTCATAAAGGCAGGAAAATCCAGCGATTTAAAAATTGTCTGATGATGGTGTGGAGTTTGTAACAAATGATTCTGCCTGAAGCACTGCCCTGTGTATTATTATACACAGTAAATTTATTCTGTTATTATAAAACAGCACCAAATGCCTCACAAAACAGCATTGTGCTCAACTGCATTTGAGATTGATATGAAATTACAACTTTTTACACTTCATCTCCAGCTTCTCTCATCATTTGTTTTAACCTGGAATTCAACAATTCCCCAAATTCCTAAACAACCCCATATTCCAGCCACGTTGTGTGCTAATAAATATCATCAGAGACTGCATCTCCACTCGGACTGATCAGCATCAATCAATGTCAATTAGGAACAAGTGCTGGGGAGACAGAAAGTGACACTTCACACTTGATCTTGTCAAAGTGTCACATAAATATGCTGCAAGGACAAATAGATATTTTGGCTGCATTTCAGTCCCAAACGGGATTCTCTCCCAGCTCCGTGTGCCTGTAAAACTCCCACCCCAGTGAAAATTTGGTTTATCTCTCACTCCCAATGATACTGGAATGACTTTTGTCTTTTCTTTTATATCCCTTTTACACAGTTCTGTGTATCCACAAGTATCAGCAGCACACTTATAACCTTTACTTAGTGTTTTTTAAGTGCCCTGCAGGCCCTGAGGCTGAAGAGCCCAGAGCTGCAGAGCCGGGGACACCAAACATTCTGCTGGCTCAGGAAGCCAAGGGCCCCTGGCAGGACAGATTCTGGAAAGTCGAGCTGAGCCCAGCCCAGCCCCAGCATTGGGCTCCCTTGTTGGATCTGGGCTGTGCAAAGTCTAGAACTGGTGTGTGTGACTGACGGGGGTGCATTTGCCACGCTGGCACCTGGGGGAAGTGGATGCATCAAACGGGATCCTGATTCAAATCCTGAGGGAAAGACCCCAACCCCTTTAACCGTGTCTGGCTGCATTTTATAACACCAGGAAAAGGCATCACCAAGAGCCCAAGGAACACATTTCCCTGGGTTGTGGAGGCAGTGCAGTTGTGACTGTGCTCCCAGGGTTACCTGTCCCTCTGCCACGGTCTCGGTGTCGATGATGGTGACAATCCCAGGCACCAGGGGGCTCCTGCGGAGGTTGCTGTGAGCCAGGATTTCCTCCTCGGTGGCCCCCGAGGGCAGCGTCCCCGTGAGCTGTGTCACCACCTTCCCCACCATGGTCAGCCCCGTCTTTATTGTCTGCAAAAAAAAGGAAAAAAAAAAATTAAAATAAATTACGTTCAGGGCCGTAGGTTCGGCTCGGATTTTTTCTAGAAGTGGATTTTTGTCTCGGCTGGAAGAAAGCAGCTTGAAAAAATTTAGTATCCTATCCAAATGGAAGAATTCACCTTTATTTTGGAAGTCAATTATGCCAAAGCATTATTAAAAAAAGAAGTGTTTTAATGTTCAAATTTGTATTTAGTATTCCAGTGTTGGGGGGCTTTTTAAACTTTGATTTTACTTACAGAAAACTTACAGATTTTCCTACATGGATGGACAGAAGGATCAGCATGAGGAGTGAGGAGGGCACTGCTCACACAGAAATGCAAACAGCCCCTAAAGCTGACAGAGTTTTGTCTTCTGCACAGTGCAAGAGACCACAGATTTGGCCTTCATTTGTTCCTCAGCAATTAAGCATTAAAACTGAATATGGGACTCAAATTCAGGAAAATTAAAAATGCCACTCTCAGGTCCTGGAAAGGAGAACTCCCAGGCACATCCCTGCACAAGGATTGGGACTTTCCAGGCTCTGCATGTTTTCCAGGCATGGGTTTGAAAACACATTCACTGCACCAGCTTTTAGCAGCTAAAGATGCTGAAGATTATTTTTATTTTGCTTTATTTTATTTGGAGAGAGAGGCAGAGTAGACACAGTAGGAGAGATGCAGATTGAAAGAAAAAAGAAGCCAAAACTACAACTTTAAATATTTTCTCCTTGAACCAAGGACTGTGCCTTATTTGCCCGTACAGAATTGAGCAGATTTATTATGCAATATAAATAAGAAATAGCAAAAGAGATCAGAATGGAATGACACTGTAACAAGCCAATTCTTAACTAAAAAGACAAGCTAAGCTGCCTGCTAAATTGAAAAGGGAAAAAAAAAATGCCCAGATCCCAGGCTGAAACCAAGAAGCAGCCACAAATCAATTGCAACTGCTTTGTTTAGTGCTAAAATCTCAAACTGCAGTGATTAGAAAACACATTAGTGTTCATCAATTAGCAGCCAAACGTTTGTTTTAATAATTCATGGGAAATGACTTACACAAAGTCTGTTAGAGTGTTGTCAGGAAAGCCTCTGAAGGGCCAACAGCAGCAGGCGCCACACGGTATCGATGGCCACGGCCAGCCAGGAAGGCTGATTAACCTCTGAGATGCCTCTGCTGATGGACTCACCCCATTAATGCTAATGGAGATACTTCCACTTAAAATCGAGCCAGCCCTTTAGCACAGGAATGGCTTTGGGGGTTTAAAGTCTTTAGTAATATCCTGCCATTTGTTTCTTGTTATTTCTTTTTATACCCGGCCAGGGCGGTGGAGAAGAGAACGGGCTTGAACGGTGGCGAACTCAGGAGGCTGGGAGAGGTAACAGAAAGCAGATATTGATGGCTGAGGAATAAACCCAAAATAGCCCCAGTGCCATCACAGGGATGCATTCCAGCCCTCCTGGCCCAAACTGACAAGGCAGCTTTTTGGCCAATAGCTAAAACCCTGGGAAACGATTCGTGCTCAGTTTGTACAGCAGGGGAGGGGAAAGCAGTGAATGCTACATGGCCAAATTCCTGTGCCAGGCTGAAAACTCTAACTGACCTGCTCTAGAAAACACCTTTAACACTTGAGAAAGTATCTTACAGATATAGAAAATATCTTTGGAAAAGTTTTCAAAAATACTTTTCTAATGAGAGTGATGGGATGCCAAAGTACCAAACAGAACTTTCCAGCTCTCTAGAAGAAAAGGATGCTGCTCTTGCAGAAAGCTGAATCCTTGCTCAGTGAGAGCAGAGGTGTGCAGAGATGTGGCCAAGGCCATTAGCTCCGAAATATCAGTGCAGAACCATTACAGCACTTAGTGCCCTGTGCTGTTGTGTATATTTGCAAAAACTTCTGGGGCAATCTTTAACCTTTCCCATGCCATATCAGCTGTCCCCTCCATCCATTAGGGCTAATGACCTTGCTCTCACATAAGCTGTTAGTCCTCATTAAGAAGTTATCAAGTAACAAGAGAAAACAGATGCAGCCTTTGCTAAATCACTTTACCACTACGGGATTAAAAGATATGGAGAAGGAATCAAGCAAAGGAGTTATGAGGTGAGAAGGACTTGGTTTATAATTTGATGTGAGACATGTGACAGAGCAAACGCATTTTAAATGAAATGGGTTAAAGTTTGCACTGTTCCAATTCCTTTGACACTGATGGGAACCTGCCAGTGAAATCTGCTTATAAATAATATTAAAATATTTGATCCAGTTCCTTTTGTAAGCAATGATTCACAGTGTGTAGAAACACACATTATTTATAAGCTCATGTGTATCCTATCTACTAAAAAATATGACTGTTTAAATATAAAGAAATACATATATTTAATTAAAATAAATGCATGCCCTCATACCTCATGTAATTGAAAAGTAAGTACAACTTTAATTGGATGAAAAGAATTAAAATGCACCATTCAGGGCCTGTTAGGAGGCTTTGTTCCAACAGAGGCCTTGCATCCTTTCAGTGACAGCACAATATATTGTTCCTGTTTCTCATAATAAATGTATTTTATATTATTTATTTGATTAAAAATGAAAAATCAATAGAAAGCAGAAAGAGATATCAAAAATATCTGCCTTGAGTATCAAAACTCTGAGGTTGAGCCTCACACTCAGTTTGAACAAAGTGATAATGGGGTTTATGCTGAAAGAAATTTCATGTCCATTCTACACAGTTCATCTGAAAAGTATCTTTATCTCATGGACTTTCCTGTCTACATGCACTGAGTGCATTCTTCAACACCTGTAAGGAGTGATATTTTCTTTTTTCCAAGCACATCCATTTCTATCTTTGCTCATCATTAATCCAAATGTGAATCTTGACATATTTTCTACTTCCCAAAATTTTCTGCTTGGTCAGATGACAGAAACTACCAGAGCTTTTAGAACAGGATCAGCCAGGACACCACCAACACAATCAAACCTTTGACCTCAGTGGTTTTGGTTAGCAGGGACCTTCCCAAGGAACTCCCAAGTTATTTGATCAAGAATGGAATTTATTTGCTGCACCAGGAGCAGCAGCTCCCACTGAGGGCAAACCCCTCATCCCAACAGGACGTGGCCAGCAAAGGGAAAACCATCACAGAAAATGTTCTGTGCTGCCACCAGGCCCTTCTGGAGAGGATCTGAGAGGCAAATCTCCAAAGTGACCCTGCTGAAAGCTCTCAGCTTTCCTTCTCTTTCCTATGAAGCTTCTTTCATTCATGAGGAAACTGGAAGCCAACCAGAGAAAAGGCTGTAACCCAAGGTAACCTGGCAGAACCAAGAACCTTAATGTAAACACTTCTGAACCAAAAAGCAGCAGTGCAGGGAAAAGAAAAGGAAACCCACTTGCCAAAAAGCTGCTCCTGTGCTGATCAAAGCAAAGGAATCACAAAGCCCTGCAGCTGATAGGACACGACAGCAGCAGAGGTTCATAAATGAAGAATTAAATAAAGAAGGAGTGAAGTTGATGGTGGGGCAGTGGGATGGACAAAGAGCAACAGATTCGTGGAGCATCTATTTGGCAGCAAGAAAGGCAGCCCTGCAGTTTCCAGAGATGAAAACCTGCTAGACAGCAAGCCAAGACTCAATGAAATCACTAATAAATTAAACATTGCAGCTCTGCTGTGGTGCACTCATGGATAACAAATTAATACACTAAGGCTGAGACACTCCTCAAGAGCCAAATCATGCAAACATTTAAAACTATATTAGTATTAATCTTGTCTATTACAGTAACATCCAAGAGGATGCATGAGCAATGTGCTGTGCAAATAGAGAGCAGTCAGAGCCCGTGCCCTGGGGATTATCCCTTTTCCTAACTCTCACTGGGAGTTTATCTCTCTACAGAGGCTAACAATCTTTTCTTTCCTATGATTATAAACACACTTTATCTTCAGTATCTACTCACATGATGCAATAGCACTACTTCAGTGTGATAAATTCAGCTTAACAGCAGAATTTCTGGATTAGGATCCCTGGCCAGTACTACTCAGCAGGGAAGATCATCAGCTACAGTGATCTGTTTGTAGGATTTTGCCCCATCTGATCACACTAAGCCAGTCAGTTTTTCAAACTTATCTGTGGTGTAAAAAAGATGTTCAGGATGCTGGGATTGAAGAATTTGGGGAGATTTGCCCCCCACACCTTTTTTTTTTTAACTGTAGCAGATCCAGCGAATCACCTCAGGAGAGGAGCAATTCCAGCTCCCCTCAACAATGTAAAAAGCTGTGATTTTTCTCCTTCTCCGGCCACACTGTGATTGTGATGGACTATGTTTGTTTTTCTGTTTTGTTTTCACATGAGCTGGCCTGCCCTGTGTCTCTCTCTGTGGCTTCTCCTAACTGTTGTTTTCCTCGGTGCCACTGAGCCTTCTGTCCCACGCTGTCATTTCATTCCTATTATTAGGTTTGTTTTGTTGCACATATCACAAATGAAAAGGCTGGTGGTTACAAGGGAAGCTTGTAATCAGCACCGAGTTCACCTCATAGTGCCAAAACTCACTCTGAGTGTGTGTGTGTGTGAGAAAAAGAAATTGTTGTTGCAGCAAGGAAAGGAGCTGGGAGGGAGACAGTGAAACAAAAGTTGTGCTCGGTCTTATTTAAGATTTTTTTCCAAGCCATGGGCTTCTTTTGATACTACAAAACCCCAGACATTTCTCTGCAAAGAGAGGGATTTTATAACAACATCTGAAGCAAGAAAACGAGGCAATGGAACCTATATGTAAACAGTTATTAATAAGCTCTAACCTTCAAAGAAGGTAATTAATTAGCTCCAGTAGTGTGCTGTCACCCTTCAGAGAGAGCAAAATGTATAATGGGGGTGTGATGGAGTCCAAAAAGCACCAGGCACTTGTAAAGTCACTTTTCACCATGCTAAAAGACTAATAATTCACCATGTTGATTTCTAATCACATAAACTTGTGCCATCACAAATAGCCATTACACAAACCCATCCCACTGCCACCTCCCTCTAACATAAATAGCTGTTTGTAATAAATAAAATTTTCTAAAAATCACTTCAGAAAGAGAAACACTCTGTGGAAAGATCTGCAGGATGAGGAGGGCAGGCACGGTGCTGCTGCCTGCAGGGCTCTCAGTGTGCTCTCCCCTCAGGGAAGGGAGGGGGGGTGATGACACACAGCCCAATTCAGCAGGGAAACCTCATAATTATGTTCCACCAGCAGCTCTCCCAGGGCAGATGATGGACTCACTTTGGCAGCACTAATGACTGTGGCAGTGTAAGACTGAATGTTGTCTCCACAGGCTCCACCACGGGATTGATGGCATCGGATCAGCTACAAGAAGAAAAGACAGCAACCAAGTAACTACTATTAAACTACACAAACCCATAACCCATTACCAGAGCTCTTATTTATCATGTACAGTGGTGTGTTTTTTTCCTACAAATAGCAGAAAGCCCTGCTGAGACACTTAACCCCTTTTTATAATCTTCTGGGTGCCACCCAGACTGTCGCGTCCCCCCGCTCCAGTTTTCAATTACCAGATGAGTGCTCACTAAGAATTCATAAACTTTGAAATGGTGGGATTTTTGGTCTGGCAGCAATACCACAAATAAATTTAAATAAATATAATCAAAAAGCTTTAGCCCTGTATATGTAACATTAAATATCAGCCCTTCTAAGAATCCGAGTGTGGCTTTTCCCCCTCCTTCCTATGACGAGCAAGCAAAGAAATGACAAAGGAGAAGAGTTGTTTGGAACTTTGCATTTAATAGATTAAAGGAATGTACATGGGCTTTGCTTTTTATTGCCTTCCTTCGAAATCAATAAATCAAAACAAGACTCTTGTACCTGCCAAAAGGAGGTTCTGCCTTTGAACCCTAACTTACAATAGAATCTGTGCTTCTATGCAGAATTAGAAAGAAAATATAGATATTTGTTGCTTGCACACGGTACATGTTGCCTAACTATTTGAGCTGAAGAAAATTTAAAATTTATGTATTTGTTTCTACAGGCTTTTCTGTCCTGCTTATATTTAAATATCTAAAAAAAAAATTCCTTAAGTAGGGAAAGCCCACAGTGAATTTACCTGGGAACACCCAGGCCATTTAAACTCCCTTTGTGACACAAATCTTTTGCTGATCAGTGGCTGATATTTTAAATCTGCTGACAAGGATTAAGTTTTCCAGCACCAGCAAGGTGTGGCACTAAAGGAAAGGCAGGCCTGAATTTGGGGAGAAATCAGCTGTGCTGGAGGAGGTGTAACAACAAATATATTCCTAAAGTCTCTGAGAATTTCTTCTCAGCCCTAGAAACAGCTTCTCCAGTCACAGGTGGAAGGGAGAAAAAAACATCTGCCTTGAAATTAAAATAAGCTATTAGAAGCTGAATTTAGGCTTCACTTCAAGCTTTAAATACAAAACCCCTTCTCTGGGTAAAAGCAGTGATCATTTCTTTGCTCGGGATCTATTTTCTTTGTCGAGAAAGAAGAAAAAGTCTTTAAGCATTTTCTTTTTTTTTCCTGGAGTTTAACTTTTCCAAAGATGTTCAAAAGTGGCCAATTAATGCTATTTTCTAACCTACAGAGTGCACTGCTGTGTTGGTTCAGACAAACCCAGGCTGTGTTCAGACTCAGTTGCCCCAAACAGAAGTTTTTTTTTTGCCTACCTCCAGAAGTGTCTGTCATGAAATGCTTTAAACTTTTAAAGCACAAAATGGGTTGATTATTGAGTTACCTCACTGAAAACACACGTTGATGGCTGCCTTCTCTGCTTTCCAAGCTCCTGAGCTTAAATCAAATGTGCAGAGTAAAGACCTGATATATAAAAATACTTAATTCTGTCATTTCAATGCAACTCCTCTTACAGACCTTTTGCACATACATTTTTCCTTAGATCTTTTCTTTTTCCCCACATATATAAAATCTAGATTTTTTTTTTGTATCAAACCCCTCCTTACCTTATTTTCTGCATAAGCAAGCCAACGGCTTCCAAGAGCAATGGGATTCATGTTTGGCCCTGGACAAGGATAGCAGCCTGCAAAGTTTGAAAAGATATTAAGAAATATCTTAAGGACTTCTTCCAAAGAATTTTATTTATTGCCAAGAAAACAAAAAGTCTAAACAAAAGCCTTTCAGTTGCTAATATCACTCAGTGGATGCTTGCATTTTTGTTTCTAGAGATAAGGCTGTGGTTAGATGAGCTATTTTGAACATTTAATTATGTGTAAATATTCATTTCTCCTTGTATTTGCATTTTAAAAGCCATTTTGATACAAAAATGGCATTTGGGGGTGAGGGAATGTTGATGTCTGACTCGACTGGTTTTGCATCTTCACATTTTAATTCTTTTTATTTGACTGACTGTTGGTGAACAGTTTGCTCATTTCAAGCTCTTCTAGATTTTTATTGTATGAAAGGATGTATTTGGTTTCGTTGTTAATAATTCTATATACAAGCCCTCAGCCTTTCAAAATGCTTTTGGTTTTAACAATTCTATATACAAGCCCTCAGCCTCTCAATATACTTTTGCACAAATTTTACACAGTAGGAAAATTCATAATTCCTTTAAAATCAATGGCAATTTTTCCACTGCTCACCTAATTTCCATCAGCTTTATATTATCATTAAAAATAGATTTATACATATGGATAAAAATTAGTATTAAAATAAGAATTATTCCTGAGGAATAAAACATGAAAATACCTGTAAGAGAAAATAGCTGTGAATAAACACTAGGCTTAAAATTAATCAGGCCCATATTAAATCGCATTTCATATACAAAGTTTTTAAAATATGTATTTTTATAAAATGTTATAAGAAAAATAAATATTTTTATCAACGAAATAAATCATTTAAATTTTAAAATACGTATTTTACATGAAAAAATGAGGAGAGAATGGGGGGAAGGAGGAAACTTTCAAGCAAATGGTTAATCTCAGTTTTCATCAGTTCTTAGGCTAATGCAGTCAATTTAGCAATTTAAATTCTCTCACTGATTGGCCAAGAAATAAAATATTGAAGACTTTACAGACATGTGTGTCTGATTTAAGGGACCCTGGGCAGCTGCTCCTGTACCCCGGGCTGAAGGAGCACTGGGCTCAGGCAAACAGCATTTCAGAACACATACAACGCAACTTTTATTCAGTTTATTGCTTAAAATCCTAAAAGAATATGAACCCAAACCCAGGCACAGTCAGTAAATCTTCTATTCTCCCAAAATCTCTTGTAGCTCTGCACCCACAGCGAGGAAAAGCACCCGGATCTCAATATCCAGCTCTTTTTCCCTGGGCTCCAAAAGAGTCCTGAACATTTCCTGAGGACAGCAGCACTTCCAGAAGAGGAATATTTTATTTTCCACACCTGCAAAGCAGTGAGAAGGTGTGTGGGAGGTGCTAACACATTTCTGGAAGTTTAAAAGGACATTTGACAACACTTTGGATGCGTTTTTGGGCCCGCCGAGATAAACAACCCTGGATTTCATTTTCCAGAGCAGAGCACTGAGGGTATTGCAAAATTCCAAATTCACAGCGAGCTGTTTCAAAGGTCACAAAGGAAAGGGAAAAGAGGGAATGAATTCATCCAATTAAACCCCTCTCAGGCAGAACCCAGAGAGGGTTTTGTGAGGCCTTATCGCCGGCCTGATCTCAGGAAGGAAAACGAATTCTGCAGAGATGATGCCACAATTGTTATTGCATTCCAGGAGGGCATAAAATGTGGGCAGCCAGAGCCTCTTAAGGAACAAAGCAAGCAAAAAAAAAAGGTTGTAAATACAGCCCAGGGTTGTAAATACAAACGTGTTCTTCCGATGACATTACAGATCAGGAGTGGTGAGGTTTTAATGCCGACTTCTGCCTCGGCTGCTCTTATCTGGGTCAGGAAAGGCATTCAGGTCCCCCTTTCCTTTACCTTCCCTTTAATGTATAAAATACAGCATTAAAAGCTGCCAGATGATAACCCTCATCATGTAAATCTCCACAGGGACTTTAGAACCAGTGACTCGCATTTCCCAAACTCAGGAGAAAACTAAAGGAGTCCCAGCAATTCAACAACTCCCAGCAAAAAACCAGTCCTGCTTGGAAAAGGGAGCTGTTCTCAATTACTTCAGTGAGCTGAAGTCAATGAAGAACTGCAGAAAGAATTCTTTAAATGTAAAATTGATCACTGGATGGAAGAGTTGCTTAGAAAAGCTGGGACTGCCCTCCCCAAACTCACTGCCCGTGGTTTGTCCCCTGAACTGGGCTCAGTCAATCAGACTCCACACACAAATCAGCCAATTCTAAGAATAAACTCCACAAAGGTCAACAATTCAGCTCAGTCCTAAACTCTACTCTCCAATATGAAAAAACAGCGTGAAAAAAAAAAGGAGCTATTTCCTCCCTTTCTTTTCTTTGCAAGTCTTTGCATTCTGGAAACTTGCAGCAGGCACAAGGATAAACAAAGGGTTATACTTTATGGGAAGGAAAAGCAAATTGTTTTTCTGCTTTCCAAAAAAACAGCTGGAGTCAGCAGAACATCATCTACGAGGCAAATGAGAAGACAGACTCGGCGTGACCCATCGAGCTGGGCCATCCAATCCTCAGCAGCCCCACTCTCTTAAAGATTAACTTCTATTTCTACCAGACTTCAAAACAACAGAGGAAAAAGCCATTCTAAGCAATAACAGCAGCAACTTTAGCGTGTTTACAAATGGGAATGAACATAATGAGAATGCAGAACTAACTGTCAAGAAGACCAAAGTTTCCAAGTTTTAATGACAGCATGGAGAGGTCATCCAAGAAAGGATCACTCAGGGAAAGTCCTTCCAAAAGTGCAGCAAATCAAGCAAGTACTAAAAAACATCTGATCTTAGAACCAGCTTAACTGGGCCTATCACCCACAAAAACATAGGGAAAAACCTTTTAGAAATTACTTCATAACCTTTGAGTACACAGTTATCTTCTGCCCCTGTGCAGAAGAAATGAGTAACTTCAAAACTGTATAATATTTATAGTCCAGAAAAAAAAAACAACAAATCTGGTTTTGGTATTTTCCAGACTTTCATCCCCTCTATCTTGACTTTGTTCTTACTTTTTAATGAAAAACATTTTAAGTTCCTTTCTGTCTTGTTTCAGTCTTTTTTCCCTATCAGTTTAATAGGAAAACTTTCTTTTTCCATCCTTTTCACTGCTTTCCTCCCCCCAGTTCTCTCCAGTTTCCTTTGCAGTGACACACTCATCCTTTTTTATAACTGATTTTGATTTACTGTTTCCTGGGGGGGGGAGGTCACACCTTGTACCTGTGAGGAATCCATACCAGAGGAGTCCAGTTTTATTTCAAGCTGATGGGATGGGCAGTTATTAATATAAAATCCTTTCAGGATTCTTCTCTAATCCCAAAATAAGGCAGAAATGGCATCTTTTGGGTGACAGGGAATGCCACAAAGGCAGAGATTCCCAGCTCACCTTCCTGAATTCTGGAGGAACAAGGATTTTTCTGCTCAGTGCCTGGCAAGGTTCATTAAAGATGACACAAGTCATCTGAAGTGTCCAGTGGTTTCAAACACAGCTTTCTAAACAAATTCCAAAAGAAATAACTCATTTCAACCAAAATTCTTTGCCTTTAATCACCCAAAGGACTTGCTGGATTATCACTTCAGAAATCAGCAAAGCAGGGCCATTGTGTATTTTTAAATAAATAGCTCCAAGAACCCAGGGAAGTGATGCTGCTTCTCTGATAATCAATCTGCAATTCCTTCCTGGGACTTACGAAATACAGAGCACTCCACAGCACTGGAATTACAAAACTCCATCCTCAAGGCTTGCAGTGCAGAGCAGCCAGAAGGCAGATCCATGACAGAGAGCACACAGAGGGAATATGCAATAAATAATGGCTAGAGTGATACTGTTGTAGCAAAAGCATTGTTTATTCCAAGCAAAACAAATCATATAAGTTGTTTTATCTAATATTTTTTTGTTTGGTTGGGGTTTTTTTGGTTTTGTTTCTTTTTTAAGCAAACCAATTTTTTTGTTGTTTATAAACTGTATAAAGCAATATTGTTTATAAATTCCTCTGGGTTCTTTCTAGATGAAAGGCCCTGTGTAAATGTTATTACTCTCACACTGTCACATACTTTCCAAAACTCCTCTATTGTTCTTGTACTTCCTTCTGTTTAAAGATCACCCATAAAATGGAGTAAAAGAGCAAAGGAGCAGGATGGACCCACTGAGAAATCAGGTTTGCCACCCTGGACTCCTTTTTTTTAACTTCTTTTACATCATAGCAGCATTACTGCTACTAAAACACTAAAGAAAAAAAGAAAACAATTAGAAATAAATTGAAAAAATACAGCCATTAATGCTAGAGAGAGACTTTAGAGAAGAGTCTGGATTGCCAGGATGAAGGGAATGGCTTCACACTGTTAAGGTCCTTCCAACCCAAAATACTCCATGATTTTTGGGCTATCCTGGATCAGAAGGACTGAATTCCCTCAGAGAAGCTTGTGGAAGGACCACAGGTTTAATTATTTTTAATGCTATCATTGCTATTATTATTATTACGAATATTATTACTACAAAGATCTCCTTCCCTGTCCACTCTACCATGGCAGTCTGAAGCACTTTGATGGTCCCAGTGGGTCCCTTCCAACCCAGGAATTCCATGATTTTATGATTTTACTGTTACTCCACAGCTCCAAGCCCAATCCCAGAGCTTTTATAAAAGTATCAGTGGCCTGGCTGTTTAATTTAGCACCAATTTGACTGATTTCAGGGCAATGTTTAATCTCAGGTTTACTTTCTTTTTTTTTTGTTCAGACCTGGACAGTGACAAATACTAAAAGTTGCCACTGAAGTTGTTGTTTCTGTGCAGGACAATGTCAGATGGCTTTGTTTGCCCTTTAACATTAAGGATTTGGGTGCTTTAGTTAAAAATAACTTCTATAGAAACAAAGAGCACTTCCTGTTTTACATCTAATTTGTAAAACTGTCAGAGGCAGGAGATATGACAGACAGACATCTTGGGGACTTTGTTGTGGCTCTGATGCTGCTTTTCTGTTGTATTTACATTTTCCTGCAGCGAAGCAAAACCTCCTGCAAGCACCAAAGGCATTTGTTGCCATAAATCCACCACAGTGCCCTAAAGACCTCTCCAAAAAGTGTTACAGCTTTTTCCTGGAATGGTAAGGCACTGATTCACCTTACAAACACTCCTATAAACAAAGCTGTTAAAAAGAAAAATCAAAATTAAATCAACACTTCTCAGGGAAAAATGCCACGAAGGGGTGGGTGCTCACAGAGGTGTGTGTGTATAAAAATTAAAAGTGCTTCTAGCAATGCACAGGGACATACTTGGCTCTTCTTCACTGATCAAGAAAATCCTGTGACTCAGGAGCTCCCTTCCCACCTGCCCCAAGGACTTTCGATCCCCCACAGACAAAGGAATCCTGTCAATTATTACCCCGTGTGGGATAACCAGGAGAAATGCCCAGAGCTGAGCAGGGAAACACACAGGACTTCTTGAAGAATGTGACTCTTCAGGCATTAAACCTCTCCCTAAGACACCCAGTGCTTTTATTTCCAAGTCAGGAGCTCAGACTGTGAGGGAAAGGAATTCCAACAGAAACGTCCAAAAAAACCTCAAAGATTTCCAGACCAAACTGAAACCACCAAGTTATTCCTTGTGAGTGAATGTGAGAGCAACCAGCAATCCTAAATCCAAACTGCAGATTAGAACACCCAACACCATTTGGGTTGGGGGCTTTATTCACTTGGAGAGGTGCAGGGCATTCAACACCCACTGCCCAATTTTTGGCTTGTGCTGAGGAGAGCCTTTTGAGACTTTCTCCAATAAAATAGATGTACTCTGACTAAAATCTGCAAAATTATTACCTCTCAGGGCTCTACAGAAGAGCATCAATAGAAACGTGGTGCCAGCTAATGGTTGCAGTAAGTGTCTCCATCCCTGGGGGATCAGGGATGGAGAATTTATCAATATGAGCAGTGCAAGGGCCAGGGAAGCTGAGCAGGCCCTCGTTATCAGACACAGGGATGATGCCACATGCTTGATGTTATCTGGAGAATCTTTATTCAGGGCCCAGGGGGTGGGGAGGATGTTCTTTATGGACAAGGAAAAGTATCCATCAGGCCATATTCATAATCAGCAGTGTTGCACTAAGTAAGCAGTTCACTGATGGAATAGAAATCAATGGAATTCAGCTTTTCTGCAGCTTTTGTTTAGAGCAAAGTAGGGGCAAAAAAAAAAAAAAAAAAAAAAAAGCCTGAGCAACACTTTGGTTTCTGGGCATCACTTTGGATTCTGATCCTTCAGTTATGTGCAGAAAAGGCTCTCAAGGAAAGCTGAAGAGAACCACAAGAAAACTCCGAGCTGTTAAAAATCTATTTAAAATCCACACCTTTAGCAATAGAAACACATTCCTAACATAAGCATCAAATTATTGTTTTGGTTTTTTTGGTTTTTTTTTTTACTTTGTCCACATGAGCACTTAAAGCAGTGCAGGATGTGAAATTCCTGCTGGGCTTTCTCCTCCCCTTGGTGTCTTTTCCTAGGGAAAAGGAGCTGGCTCCAGACACAGGAGAGCAGTGATGGATGGAAGTGAGTGCCACGAGACTGATGCTCTGCCTTCTCCTAGCAGACATTTCAAAATCACAACACCCCACAGGGCAGATTAGGGGATATCCTGGTAATTTTTCTACAATAGTTACAGCATGTTTTCCCTCCATGTTTAAGCACCTGTCTTAAATTCCCTCTCCCAGTCTGGAGCACCTGCACGCTGAGATTTTGTTACAAAAGGCACAAATAAAATGTGCTGGCTCCCTGCCATCCAAGTCAAATCAGCACATTTCCATGTAATCCCAAGCAGGGGAAAACAAAGGTTGGTTCTATGTCAAACTTGCTCAGGAAAAATCAGGAAATGCAGGAGTTAAAACATCTCAACAGCAGCATGAACTTGACCATGTTCTACATCCTGAATATTTTATGGTATATTTATTGTAGCAATATATTAAGCTACACATCCAACCACAAAAACAAAAACAGAAAGACAAATACTCCTCATGTGCACGGCAGCTGCATTAGCATTTCTGAGGAACTTCAGAATTCCTGACACTGCTTTTAATTGGACATCCTGCATTTCATTTCTATGTATAAATAATCAACAAAACAGACCAGAGCTTCTGCTTCATATTTGTGCTGTCTCAGTGAGGTTCTAAGGCTCCCACAGCACTTAGCTGACAGGGATGGGAGATGTGATTTCCAAATCATCACCAAATCTTCTTGAAAAAAAAAGGAGATTTTCTTTTCCTAAAGTGGTTTACAAAGCAATACAAAAGTCTTCAAAGAGTCAGTGATGCTCAGTAAAATTGCTGACCTTTATGCCCTCACTTCTGACCATAAGCACTCTGACCAGAGAATCTTTTTCATGCTGCCAAATTCCCTGGGCAGGCAGTGATACCCTCACAGCTGAGGTGCAGCAGGAGCAGTCTGGACAGGACACAGATTGCCCCAATAATCCAAACAAAAAGGCCTTTAATTTTCAAGGATTTCTATTTTTTTAATTGATACTGGCACTGTCCTTTAATATTTTTTTTTTTAAGAAGGCCCAGCCAGAGAAGGCAGTGGTGGCCAGTTGGCTGCCTCCCAGAAAGCCCTGCAGCCAACGAGGGAGCTCATTTACATCCAATTTCAAACACATCAGAGGACCTTAAGCCTTTAAAGATACACTCTCAGGTGGAGGAGATTTCAGCACATGCAATGGGAAAGCTCAGACAAAAGCTGAGACAAAAGCTCTGCTGCAGCCCCGACCTGCCAGGGCACAGCACCCGCCCGGGAGCAGGAGCCAGGGAATGGCTGAGCCTGGAATCCTCAGGACAGGCCCAAAAATCCCTAAATCCAGGGGAAAACACAGGGTTTTCCACTCACACCATGTCACAGCCAGCACTGAGCTGGCAGGGCACAGGGAAGGGCTGGGCTGGCTCCAGCTCTGGCTGTCAGGGCACCCAAAATGCCCCAAAAATGAGGTTGTCTTTAATTAAACCAGAAGAGAAAATCTTGAGTTTCTCACATTAAAAAGTAGCTGGAGAAATACATTGTGCTTAGTGATATATCAGCCATTTGTGGATTTTCTTAAAAATAATTCGGTCATTATCTCCGAAAGTTCTAATTTATCCTCTTTCAATCCCACTGCTGTTCCACTAAAAGCACTGCAAATCACAGTTATGGTTTGGAATGGGGTATCCCTGTTTCTCAAAATTAACCTCAGTGGATTAATTTTTAAAAATAAATTGCAGTATCTTAAAAAAAAAAGGAAAAACAAACAAAGTAAGCCCAAAAATTCACAAAACACTCATTTAACTGAGGGGTTTTCTTTACTTTTGATGTAAAATAAAGCAAGGCTTGTACCCTAATTCTTTCTGATGAAATAAAAGGGAGTGATGAATAGGACACAAATAAATCCTTTCCCGTTTGGATCTGTTCACTGAATCCCAGCAGATTCCCAGGATCTCACATCCATGGATAGGAAGAAACTGACACCTATTGGCAACTTTAATATTACTGCATAAAGCTGCTTTCCCTCAAACCATCACAAGAAACAGCTTCTCCTGAGGAGATTTCAATATAAATACACAGATAATATAAAACAATAATTTAAACTTTTCTAGTTGTGACTGAAAAAACATCCAGAAAAATGCAGAGTCCTTTTTAATAATGAAACTCTGACCTTTCCAAAGTAAATTATGAGCTGTAAAGACACATGAAAAAAACCCAGTGTGCCTGAGGAGCAACCAAAAATGAACAGGGGGTGGATCACTGTAAATGTGGGTGTAATTGCTGCTGGTGTGATAACCTGGAACTCCCACCTGAGGCTTTTTGCAAGGTGAACAAAAGAATTGTTCAGTTACTGCAGGTGCCTTTTGCAATTAATTACAGCAATATTTGATATAGAAAAGAGTGAAATATTCACAGAGCAGCATTTGGGTTTAGGGTTTTTTTTGAAGCAAGTTTTCCTGAAGCTCCAAGTGATTCATGGAGATCTTCTTTGAGGATTTAGAAATAAAAGAAACAAACCAAAAAGGAAATTTTTTGTCCACCTGTGAGCCCCAATTGTACGTACTGGTGACGAAGAATTTTTTGGTGAAAGTGCAGCTGTCAAAGGCGGCGATTTTCTCCTGCAGCACCACAACGAGGATCCTGAAAGCACAGAAATGGAACATCCACTTCAGCCTTTAAATGCATTGCTCGAAATTCAATAGCTCAATGTAATTATTGCAAAAGCATCAATATAAAGTGCCAGGTTACCAACCCCTGGCAGCTTCTGAGGGTTCTCTCTCCTCCCAACCACACAAACCCCCCTGCAGGAAGTGCAGGGCTCTGAGCCACAGCAGCACATTACATTTGTGACAGGGCTCCTGCAGGAAAAGCTCCTTTAAAAAGCAAGAACAGATCTGCAAAGATCCTGAATTGCTCTGACTCAAACAACAATGGAATCAACAATGGAGCTAAATGTGAAATAATCCCACTGCCCACCTCAGTGTGAATTTATTAAAGCATTTTATTTCCTCAAAGCAAAGGGGGTGTAATACCAAGAACATCAGCACACAGAGCTGAGAGAAGCAGAATTTGGGTCAATCAGCAAATTAATGATGTATCTTTATGTGTTTGCTTGTACATTACATATTTTTATTGAAATGCCAAGAATCACAGGATAACTACACAGGAAACATGGTGCTGCCTCAAAAAAATAGAGCCCAGAGATGCAAAAGTGGAAGCAGAGCAGCATCTTGGAAGTTTTAGAACCTTCTCCAACTCTGATGACTTCCCAAAATCAAGTTTTTAAAAGCCTGGGAAGCCAACACATAAAACCTACATTTAGCAATATGACATAATTAATAATCTGTTATTGTCTCATTAGGCAGATTGTGAGAAAGTATTTTTTTAATTAGCTGTCAATATAGAGCATTATTAAATATTGCTTTAATGGTTTTAATTGTAAAAATACAACGTGGAAAAAAATTAATCTCATCTTTCACTGACTAAAACACACACATAATGCTCCATGTGAAATTCTGATTGTGAGTTCCAGCCTGGAACAGTCACCTTTAAAAGGGGATGAATCACCTCAGTCTCAACTCATATCCTTGAGGAAAGGGTGATGATTATCTCCCAGCAGTGGAAAATCAGCTTTTAACCCCTTTCCCCCTATTTTTATCTGATTTTTACTATAAGAACATTTCCTCTTATCTCGTGAGAGCTCAATACCTGTGAAGGACTACACTAAAAACAAAATATACACCATCTCCTCATGCTTGCTGATGTTTTCAGATATATTAATAATATAAATCAGTTTTGGACATATTAGTAGTTTTAGTTAAACCAGATCTTCCAATTGCTGAAACTGCAGGAGAGAAAAACAGAAGGAAAAAAATACCAATTTAACTTTTTCTGCATTGCCTAAAATAATGAAAACCAATGAATGATGGAAAGGTTCTGACTGCATGTGGAAGTATAATGTGGATATCTTGAAAACCTATGGGTATTTGATGGGAATATTTCCCAGCCCTGGAGACTTTTGTTTCCTCCTCCTTGAAGACACTCTGTCCTCCTGCAGAAATGAACCTCCCAGATGAATAATTCCAGAGGATTTATTGATCTATTTATTTTTAGCAGCAGTTTGCACTAAGTTGCACAGGTTTGATGCACACTCATCTACTTCCCATCTGCACAAAAAAACCCCAGGCACAAAACCCAAATCATTCTGAATTTTCCAATTATTTGTGTTATTTACTGAAGGAACATCCACTGTGACATGGAAATATGTATTTCCAAAGAAATGCAGGGATTTCCTCATCCAGGGCTCTACCTTTACCCCAGGATTGGATTGCACCACTTCCCCAGGGCACCTGAGGCCACAGTGACTCACAGCAGTAATGGGTGAGGACCAAAGTCTCCACTCCAAACTCTCCCACCAGGAGTGCCAAGGGATCAGCAGATCCTCACACAGGGATCTGGGATTTCTCTCTGCCTCAAAAGACACGGCAGACTACAAAGCAAACCACAAAACTCCAGCTTTGTGTGGCTGGGAGAGATGGGGATTTCGAGTTAACTCAGCAAAATTTGATTCCCTGGGCACGACAGATCCAATTCTGTTGGAATTCTGTGATCCTCATTCTCCAGAGCCATTTTTTCTCCATCCCAGCCCAGAGATGCTGCTTTGTTCTTTGACTCACTGGAACATTAGTCCCTGCAAACCACAGGCTGCACACCAGGAATGTTTTGGATGTGCAGGGAGGCAAAATCTGACAGAGCAAGAGAGACATAAACTCCTTAGTGCTCTGTGCTGTTTAAACTCTCTGTGATCCCATTTCCCCAGCTGCAGGTGGATCATCGAGGATTTCAGCAGTTCCTGCTCACCCTTTAGCACAACTGAAAGAGGCTTAAGTGATTTTTTTTGGTTTGAGCTTCTTAAACCAAAGCCATGGGAGGAATCACACTGATGTATTCCAACTGAAATACTCCTTGGGAAATAGAGAGCCAGAGCTGTGCTTCCAGGAGAGGCAAAATAAGAAAACCAGGGAGGTCATACACCAGAAATTGTGTTTATTATCAGAATCTGGCATGTTCTAAGGAATGCAGAATGAGCATCCTTACCTTTTATTGCAATGCAGGTCATAAATTGGAGTTTTGAACTGGATGGACTTGACCATCTCTCCTGTTCTCAGGGAATACAGATCCACACAGCAGTAGGGTGGGCTGGTGCTGAAAGGAATAATAATAAAAAAATTTAATGAAAATCAGGATATTTTAAAAATTTGGGTTGAATTCTTTCAGCCTCCTTGTGCTGCTTAGCACGCTAAAGAAAAAGTCACAGAACCACAGAATTATTCAGGTTGGAAAAGACCTCCAAGAACAAGTCTTGGGCCCAGAATTTCAGCAATCCCAGCAGAAACCTGGAGAAAAAGGATCAATACAAACCTACATTCAGAATGAAAACTGAATGATGATCTCCACAAGGGTCATGAACCCACATTGTACAACCCATTATCAAACACTTGGGTTTCTTTTACCACCAGCAAGACTTTGGAATAGCAGCAAAACACAAGCCATGAAGTTTTAAACCATATCCTAGTAAAAAACTACTCCTCAGAGTAACTCTCTCCTCCAAGGACTTCCCCCAGGGCAGCAGCTGAGCTGCACAACCTGTGGAGATGGAGACACCTCACCCACAATTTACGTTATTTCCCTGATGGACTTTCAGCTCCAACCATCCACATCTTTTCAACTGCTTCGTGTCACTTTTATCATTTCCATACAAATAAAAAGCCTCCAGGCTGTTTCTTAATAAAAAAGGCTGAGTGGGAAAAGTGCTGAGTGCTCGATAGGGCTGAGGAAGGCAGTGGTGGAAACCCTTTTAGAGGCTGGGAGAGGCTTTGATGTGGCAGCTCTGTTCCACAACACCTTTCTCCCCCTCCAAGAACACATTAAAACCTTGGCTATTTCTAGGTCAAGGAATATGAAGGAGCACCAACTGCCAGCTGTGCAAACATACCCTGAGCATTGGTAAAAGAGGGTGTTCCCCCCTGCCCATATCTGGTTTATTTTACAGAGTTTCACACAATTCCTGCCCCAGCACTCACTTGTCTCTTGGAGCTGCTCAAGCTGCTCGAGAATTTTCTGGAAAGCTGGAGGACAAATGCCAACTGTTTAGCCCCCAATGCCTCAAGATAATAAAATGGTTTATACAGCAATGTATAATACACAGTAATGTGTAATATTCAGTAATGTATAATATACAGCAAATGCACAGCAAGACAACTGTCAGAAAAATAACAGAAAAAATGGCTTCTGACATTTTGCCCGCCAGAATTTTTTCCCAAAATATACATTTTTCTAGGCTAATAACTAGAGGGTGCAATTTATTACTTCAAGCACTTCAAAGGCCCTTCAAAAACACCTTTAAACCAGTGAGGCTCAAGGCAGCTCCTTCACGTTAAAGTTCACTGCTGCTCAAAAACACAGAAAACCACTGCGAGGTCTAGGTACAAACTTTTTAAATTAAGTGATTTATTACCTCTAGCAAATCCTGATGTTGATAGAAGGGGAATTTCAAAACAGAAATCACCAAAGTAGATATAGCTACAATTATATCAATACATTTCACAGTAATTCCTATTTCCACATCTGCCTGTTTTGAACAATTTTTTCAATTTATGCGTAATAATTCTGTCATTCAAATGCATAATTATTATTATGGCTTAATTATTATGAGCTCTTGGCTGATCATGGTGAGACCATTCTACCAATGCCTTTTTCAGCCACACTGGGTAAAACCTTGAGTTGATTTTAAAAAAAAGGGGGAAAGTGATGGAATCAACACGAGGCCGAATTTTCTGCTCCTTGAAGGCTTTTATTTGTTGTTGGTTTTCAAATCAAGGGTTGATTTTCCTCCACTCTGCCACACAATGAGCACCCCACTCAGAGAGAGATGCACATCAGTGACAGTTCGGTCTCATGGGTCGAGAAAGTGAAAAAAAAGAGGTTTGAGGTGTAAAACTGAAATAAAACTTTTGCTGGGAAAGCTGCCCTGTATGGAACATTCTTTATGTGAGGATTTTCCAGTCTATTGTGGCCTTTAATAAAATCATCTCTTTGGCCAACATCACTGCATTTTATAACACCCTCACAAAGTTATTTTAAAGTCCAACCTAAAGCATAGATTTATTTTTATTAATTACTTTTGGTGCCTTTAAGAAGAGATAAAAATATTAAAACTTACACTGAAATCCTATTCAAAAAAATTCATAGTTCAACATAATCTATTACAAGGCCCAGCTTTAACAACCTGTAGGATCCCAAAAAAAAAAAGTATTTTTTGCTCGGAACATTAAGTTGCTAAGAGCCTGAAATGGAATATAATTTCCAAACTTGTACAGACAACAGGTGAGAGAAAAGTGACAGCAATTCCAAGGAACTGGCTGTTCAAAGGATTTGCACAGCAAACTACTCCATGAAGTATTTTTTACTCCATAAAGCAACAAATCTACCAATAAGTTGCTGGGGAAAAAAAAAATATTATTTCCATGTGAGAATGAGGAGGATGCTGACAGTGACTCAAGTTTTTCAGCAAGGGTGTTACAATTCTCCTGTTCTACCTCTCTGGAGCTTCAGAGAAAGGATAAAGAAAGAAAATCAGAGCACAGAGTTAATTAATTGAATATTGGAAAAATTCCTGCCTGAACCTTTACACTGCAAAGCTGAAGCATGAGATTTGATTATGATCTTTGTAGCAATATTGTGAACATGGTGAGACCACAAAGGCAATTCTGTTCTCCTCGAGGGCCCTGAAGAAGGTTTGCTCAGATTAACAGATTGCAGTTCTGGAAGGATCATCTTCTCTTTCCAGCCCATGCACAAAATGTCCCAGAAGCTCAAAGAAATGATTTTTTTACCAAGCAACCTAATCTTGTCTTAAAAGACTTTGACCAACAATGAGTCCTCTATTTTTATGGTGAATGCTTCCAACATTTTGATCCTTTTATTTTTATGAAATGACTTCTTAGTGCCTGATAGAATTGGTACATATTCTGCTTTTTGGCTTCTGTGGCTCTGTCAAGAACACAAAAAGGCTCATTGCCCTCAGTTATCTCCTGTCAGGAATCACCCAGAGCAGTCCAGGCACCAAGAAAATGAAATAAACTTTTCAGCCTTAAGTTGTGAAGTTTGTTTTCCATGCCTAGCACTGAACTCCTCTAAGCCCTCTCCAGCAGGACAATTCTCCCCTTCTTTCTGAGGGATGCCCACCAGAATTAAAACTTGAAAAAAATAATAAATTCAATTATTTCTTCCTTAAACACCATTGCAAAAAGAGCTTCCATTAGGACTTTCATCATCTAGTGGCTCTCTGCAGCCCATCTTTTCACAATAAAAGCTTAAAACTCCACTCTGTAAGTAATTTTCTAATTCATGGTACTTAACAGATCCATTCCAAATCAGGAAAAGCAGCACAAAATTTCTCAGAAAGTGACACTTCCCCCAAAATGTGTGTGCAGCAATGAATTATAAAGCAGCAGAGACATTTTAAGTGCACCACAAATTGCAAAAAGCATGGAAACACTTATTTCTAAATAAGAAAAACCTGTAGCAACCTTGGACACATGTTACTAAATCTAATCCTTTAAATACAAGGGAGGGAATTATTTGATACAGCACTAAAACAGTTGTGTTAAACACCAAGAGATACAAAGGTTGCTGCTGCATCTTCCCCAAATGTTTGGATCAAGTCTATCAGCCCAGCAAAAAAAAGCTTCACCTTTATCCTTGTACTTCACCCTCTTCACTGAAAATATTTTTATGACATCAAAAATCACCAACTCTGCAGAAATTCATTTTGTAACAGGTAAAATGAGTCAGGTCTCAGGCTCAGGGATCCACGTTTTATGATTACAAGGAGGAATTTTATTTCTGTTAGCTCATCACTAAGGCATTTCTTCACAGGGCAAGGGCTAAGTGCACCTGGAATGAGCCAGGAAGGACTGGCTGAAGGATTGGTTGAAGGACCAGGTTTTGTCTCCTCTGTCTCCATAACTCTGGCCATGGCCTGGGAGAGAACCTGAGCTCTTCACAGTGATTTTTCCAGTCCTGAGGATTTTCAACAGTCATTAACCCACTGCTGTTCGATGAAACCAACAACTCCTTCGCTTCCCATCGTGTCAGAAACCAACAAAAGGGGGGAAATTTAACACTGGGTTTGTGCAAATATTGATTATTGCAACAGATACTATGAGAGAAAAGTAAAAGGTGAATCCTTAAAAATATCAGAAAACTTAAAAATACTTCAAAATATCAGAAAACTTTAAAATCCTTTAAAATATCAGGATAGCAACCTCCAAATTCCTTCTTTTGGTAGCTCTTCCCTCGTTCAGCAGTAGTTTTGACTCCCATCACCAGAAGAATCTTGAGGGGGTTTTGTTGGGTTTGCTTCTCCTTTCCAGGATGCACAGAGCTGGTGAGAGCCACCCAAGAGCCCGGAGCCACCTCGGTGTCCCCTGCATGTGGCACTGCCATGGCTGGAGTGTAAAACACAGCCCAGGCTGCCTGCTCAGCCCTGGCCTTTGCAGGGACACCGAGTGTGACACACTTTCCACTTCACTGAGACGTGCCACATGTTACAAAGCAGAGCTGTCCCATCATATTTCCCGTCAGTTAATACAGGAAGATCAGCAGCATCCCCACAGATTTGATTATCTTCTTGGCCGTGGCTGTCACTGAGGGCAAGGTACAGCTGCAGTTCCACTTGCAGAGCAGGATCTTTTTTCTTTTCTGGTATATTCTGGACTAGATTTTGCTTGTGTGGAGCTAAATACTCCTTTTATGCACAATTTATGAACCTGCACTGGATGTCTTTGATCATTCTATGAACAAATCTGGAGACATTTCTGTAAATCTTCCTGAACACGAGCAAAGATTAAGTTCTGACAGAATACAACTGCATTTATCAAACCTCTACCAACAAGTAATATTTATGTGATCAGATGATTAAGCCACAATCTGATGTGTTTCCCCCCCCAAAAATACAAAATTAAAGAGTTGTCTTGCCCTTCCTACTGTCAAATGAAGCAGAACTGCAATAAATGCACATAATTTGTATTGCAGTAACAGCCACATGGATCTCCAAGATCATCCAGGACGGACTAAAATCAAAAATGTAACAATTTTTGCTTATCAAGAGACAGCCACGTGTCCCAGCTTAAGAGGAAAAGATCACATTTCTGGCAGCACAACTCTGAGGGCAAACTGATGCCAAATTTCACCAAGCACACATAGAACCCAAACCGAGCATTTTGTGGAGCCACTTTCAGCCTCAGCTAGACCCAGATTTTATAAAGTGCCACTATTTCTAACACTCCAAAGCAATATCAGGGCTTTTTTCTTTATTCTGAGGCATTTGGACCAACGGTATTTTCACATTAATGGTGTATCAGAAGACAGCACAGTTAGCACAGATGGCAGCTGATTATTTCAGCATATACACAATTAATTGAATATATTTGAGGCCTTTTCCTCTGCAACCTGTGCACATTCAAAGCCCCACCTCGTGTGTGACCAAACACACAACAACCACCATGGGGAAAGCTTTACCTGCCACTGCTAAAACTGATGCTGGAATGATTTTTGTCTTTTCTTTTATATACCTTTTACACAGTTCTCTGTATCCACAAGTATTAGCAGTATGCACACTTGCAACCTTTTACTTAGTTCAGTGCTTAGCAAGTGTTCTACAGGCCCTGAGGCTGAAGAGCCCAGAGCTGCAGAGCCAGGGACACCAAACATTCTGCTGGCTCAGGAAGCCAAGGGCCCCTGGCAGGACAGATTCTGGAAAGTCGAGCTGAGCCCAGCCCAGCCCCAGCATTGGGCTCCCTTGTTGGATCTGGGCTGTGCAAAGTCTAGAACTGGTGTGTGTGACTGACGGGGGTGCATTTGCCACGCTGGCACCTGGGGGAAGTGGATGCACCAAACGGGATCCTGATTCAAATCCTGAGGGAAAGACCCCAACCCTCTTAACCATGTCTGGCTTCATTTTCATAACACCAGGAAAAAGGCATCAAAACCATGATGAAGGACCAAACATTTCATCCTGTTGGTTCTTGCAACACATTTCTTGAGATTCCAGGCTCGTTTTTTCCCCTCATGATTCACGAGCCTCACAGGCCCCTTGGCACCCTGAGCCCTCAGAAGGCATCAGCACCACAAAGGCCTCGCTAAGCCAGCGGCTCCAGGCCGTCCCAGAGCCCTCAGAACCTCTCCGGGGCTCCACCCCTGAAGCACAAAACCCTGCCCCGACCTGTCTGAACTCAAATTCTTTTGCCCTCGGTGTCATTAAGGGCGTAAGAAAGCGGAGGGGTTGTGAAACACTTCATCACCTCTGTGCTAAGCAGCCTCTGTGACACGGATCGTCAGGAGATGTCTGTCAGCTGCACAGGGCTCTGCTAAACTTTAATTGTTTAGATGCCAGTTTATGGCTCAAATTACAATTTCTGAGCAGCTTGAAGACAATGTTGCTTCCAAGAAATGATTAGAGGGTTTTAGGAGTGCGTTTGACTGAAGTTGAGCAGGAATGAGCTTAGATCTCCTGGTTAAAGCACTTGAAAAGTGCTCTGAACAGCAAAGCTGCTCTGAGGTTCTGGTCACATCAGGTAGGCCAGAGTTTTCCCAAGTGCCCATTAATTATATGTTCTTAGGTATTTCTAGCTCTGTTTTACGACTTGAATCACAGACCGTGTTCTACAGATGTGCAGAGTTCTCACCAGAGCTGAACTCACCAAAAGCTGGGTTGGAATGATGAAATAATACCTGAAAATTACTTGTGGAGCCCCATGAGCAGCAAAAGGAAATGTCCTGCTTTTCCTTAGACTGGTCTTAAAGTTGAAACCCTCCACGAATTGTTTAACACCAAAAATAAACTTCAGTTTCTTTTATATCCTTTCTCTCAATGCAGCCACCTCCTCTACTGGAGCACTTTTCATTAGATTTGGAGGAATTTCCTAGTCAGAGGTGGTTGATATTCCCAGGAGGAATTCCAGTTGCTGAGGAAAGGCACACAGGAACACAGCATCCTCCCCAGAGAGTCACCTAACACTGAAATGGGAGATGCACTTGCTCAAATTATGCAGGCAAAATTGATTCAAACATTGTTTTATCTTGTTATTACCTCACCATAAAACATTGTAATTATACAGCACAAATGTTCTATTAATAATCTGAATCACCATTCATTTTAAAAATAAGTTTGTGAGCAACCATCCAAAAATATGTGAGGGGCCTCCTCAGGTGATACTCTAATACATTACCTAGTCAGAATTAAAAGAAAGAAGGCATTAAGCAAGAGCTTTTTTTAAGCACGTGCCTTACAGCTTTTTCACAAAGCAGGAGCCTTCTAAATCTCTATTTTGAGTTACTGAATAAATATTTACTTAGTTATGAATTGAAATTTGCAAGTTTAAGATAAAATCTTTGTGTTAAAAAACAAAAACAGAACTAAAGAAAAATAATAATTATATCAGATTCTCTAAATTGCATTTTAATTGTCTTTTTCTCTACTTTGGAGATTTAAAAGGAGCTCATCCATATATGAATGGCAGAGCTCAGCAACCTCCCATGGCATTTTTTTCTGTATATGAAACATTTCTGAAGGAAAGGAAAAGCAGAGGAAGGACTTGAGAAAGCCCATGGTAAGGGAGAAAATTTAATTTAGTGACAGATGCAAAATTCAAATACTGCCAAGTTGTAGGGAACCACTCGAGTGGCAGCAGTTGTGTAACAATACAGAAACAAGGGCTGGAAGTTGAAGCAATTTGCAATCAGCTGCTCCAACTGAGAGCAAGAAGTGACAGCACTTGTTTAGGAAAAAACAGATTAAAGAGCATCCTCTACAAATTCTCTGGGATCTGATGGCTTTAAGTGACTTCAGGAAAAGAGAACTTAAATCATCCTGAAATTTCTGCCTTCCAGGATCCTTTAAATCCTTCCTCCAGCACAGAACACAGGAATAACCCTAAAACATATAAGAAAATACAATCCTCAACTGCTCTGGCCTGTCACATTGATTTATAACAGTTATTTCTGAGACAGACAAAAACACACAGATGCAAACAATTACTCTATTTTTGTAGGCAACAAGTGAGGTGGGTGGTAACTGAGAAATTTTGAAAAATCCTGTCACTATATTCCTTTTTTTTTTTTTCTTTTTTGTCTGAAGTAACCCTCAGCACACAACAAACGCTGGCCACATCAGAGACTTTCCAGGGCCTGAAGGGCCACTTTGATTCCAGCCCGCTGCAGGCATTAGTGGGGACGTAATTAGGGTAAAAAGTTCAACCACAGTTCCATGTCTAGAGTGCTGCCAGAAATAAATTTCCTCTCATTCACTGGTTTCTACTGTACCCTCCCTGAGAAACATATTGAAAACACATTTATCTTTGTAGAGTTTGTTCCTCTTCTAATTAACTTTATAGCGTTTACAGTATTGAATAATTTAAAGTGGAATTTGAAGTGGCCCTGGAAGCCTGTAATGGTGCTGTGCATTATCTTTTCCCTGTGGTGCTTCTTTTGACAAGTTACTGGGGGCAGGTTTGTGCTCCAGCTGGTTTTATCTGCACTTCCTTCCCTCCATCCCTTCATCCCCTCCCTGCACCATCACACCCACAGGGATTGGACCAGCAGTGAAACAAAACTGTGCCTGAGCTCCAAAATCTGCTCTCCCAAACCTCCACTCCATCCCAGGGATGCCTTGGAAAAGGTTTATCTGTTTACAGCTTCATAAATCAAAGCTTTAGAAGGTCAAAGCTACCCATGGTTCTCACAAGCTGGTCAAGGTTTGACCTCAAAGACTCATTTTCTCCCAGTTTTGATCCAAGATTAACAGTTTATTATAGTTCAAAGGTTATTTCTTACTCCAGGTTCACTGGGACAAACATTTGGAGCATCAGAGGAACTGCAGAGCTTTCCTGCCTTTGGTATTAACTCGTGGACACAGCACCTTATACCATTAAAACTAGCATTTGAATCCATGAGAAAATTCACAGAATTACCAGCAAACATCACTACAACATTACCAAAAAAGTCCATTATTACAATCACAGAATCAACTTACAAGAAAAAAAATCGCTGGGATCTGAAGAGCTCTTTTTAAGATGGAGAACATTCTGTCCTTAGCATGTAACAACCCCATCCAGCATCACTAAAAGGAATTTAAATCACTTTATTCCTGCCTCTTGCAGGATCTTAAGAGCTACCACACAACCTGCTAGGGCTAAACTGAATTTTCCTAAAAGAAATCAGACAGGAAAATGTTTCTGATCTGCTGGAAGGGAAGGAAATCTTTGCAAGGCAGCTGACACCACACAGCTCTGCAGTTAATGAGGCTTTGCAGTTATGCAGCAGCATAAGAACCTTTGAGACTCAAATCCTCCAGGGTATCAGAAATGAGAGAGTTTTGCCCAACTTTAGAGGTCCTACTGTACTTTTTAGAACAAAATAATTGAATTAAATTTGCTCTCTAGGCTTGAGAGTCTTCATAAAATCTGAATTTTGCACAGACTTCCATAAAAGCCCACAAACATTTCACAAACTTCATGAAATGTATTTCACAGTGCCTAAGACAATTGAAAATCACAACCATGTGGCCCAGGCCATTTTTCTGTGGGATTTCAGAAAACAAACCCCATTTTCTCTCTGCAGTGGCCACACCCTGGCACCACTGAGCCAGGTGAGTCCTCGCCATCACCACCCTTTGCAAGGGAAAATTCCAGAAAAATATTCTAGGGAAGAGCTCCCCTGAGCAGTGTGAGGAGTGGGAACAAGAATTTCATTCACCAGAGCTCATTTCTTCCTCTTGGATGATCTTTGCAGGAGCTCTGCTGTTTGTGTCTGACAAATCATTTCCAGCATTAAAAAGCCAGGGACACTTGGAGTGGACACTGGATTTTAGCACTGCCCAGTGACTCTGACAGAGCCTCATGTGACTCTGAAATATTAATTGGAAAAATATCAAGGCTTTCATTGAGCTGTTACTCACGTGGAGCTGCTTCCCAGAGCTGCTCCTGAGCTGAAGCTGGGCTAAGGTTAGCAGGATTTAATCTCTAGTAGCCATGAGAATAAAGCACAGGCTTCCTGGAAATCTGCTGCCAATTGATTTGTCTTGTAAAGAGGGGGGAAAAAAAAATGCTGGCTAGCCAAAGTTACACATTTTGTTTGCTCCAGCTACTCCTCCTTCTTTAATTTACCCTAATTTCCTCTCTCCTCCCATGATTAATAAAGATTACCTCTTGCTTCTCATGCCCTTGAATGACCTCCATCCAATTCGTCAAGTCATCCAAAATTTTCCACCACTTGGTATCATTAAAATAAAATTCATCTTTCTAAAAACATGAGCTGCAAAGCCAACACAGGCTGGAGGCTGCTGCAGGGGCCACTGCCTGAGCTCCTGGCCTCAAATTCTGACTTTTTAATCATTTACTATTAATTAGTTACACTTGCATCATTAGCTGATTATCACACTCGCCTGTGTAAGATTCAGGCATAATCTGCTAATCTTTTAGCAAAATAATTTGGTTATTTGGGCACTGGACAAGGGAACCAAAATGCCAAATGTTTTTTTTGTAAGGATGGCTTAGAGATCCAATACCTGCAGAAAGGAGAAAAGCTTTTAATAAGAGCCTGCAGTGACAGGACAAGGGCTCTGGTTTCCCTGCCCCCTTCTCCCTGTTCTCTGCTCCTTCATGTTCTTTTATTTCCCTCTTGGAATGGTCATTTTTATTATTTCCAGCTTTCTTGTTATCAATATCATCTACTGAAGGGGAAATTTGCAATCTCTCCATTTATTCTCAGCTATTTTTAAAATAATCTAAAACAAAACCAAATTATCCTGGTGGGTTTCCCTTTAAGCTTCTCCATTTGTTAAAATGAAGTATTTACTTAATTTAAAGATATTGGTACATTCACATTTGAATAGAATGAAAGTCATGGATTTTGGACCTCTCTGATGTATTTAAAAGTGTTTTACAGATCCAGAATGTTCCAAACCAATAATAACCCACGTGGGGAAAACAGGGATATTTTACTGTTTCATCACCTAGAAAATGCATTAATATGCTCCAAACCCACCCATTAATTTTATGTGTGCACAAAAATTTGTTTCTCTTATCACCAGGAACAAGCAAGCATGTCTTTACAAACCTGCACAAGCCCAGAATTTAGGCAGATATTCTTCTTCTTTCAGTTTTCCTTTTCATTTGCAAATCTTGTAACCTAAGACTGAAGCTGACTGACCCAACCTCCAAACCAGCAGAGAAATATCAGCCAAAAACCACAAATCTGGTTCCCATTCCTGGGTCAGGACTGCATCTTTTTGGGGGGGGCTGTGAAAACAATTGTTTTGGAAAGATTCTGCAGTGAATCATGGACTGGTCTGGGTTGGAATGGGACCCTTAAAAATCATCCTGTGAAATATTTCAGTTCATTTTCCTTGCTGGAAAAATGTGACTTTTTAAAATGCAAAAATGTGTGTACCAAAAGCCAGCCAGGAAATCAGCCATGAGGCAAAAGTTCCCTCTTGTTGATGTGTATAAAATGAGAATAAAATGTATAAATTAGTAGAAAATGAGGATAAAAAACAAAATCTACGATCAGCAAATTCATCTGGGAATTAATTAATAATGGTAACAACCAAAAATTATTTAGAAATGGCAATATTATGACGCTGAAAACACATGAGGGGGCTTTTTTTGAGGGAAACAGAAACTGCCCACAGTATTTAAATTATTTTCCATTAACTGAGGAATACAATAACATAATGAAAATAATTATCTTCAGGGTTTGTTAATTTTTTAAGTGTCTCAGCTTCTAAAAAGAGCGTGAGGAAAGATTTTTTTCTACCCTACACACCCTTTATATATATAAATACACTGGATAAAAAGAGAAATTCCTATGAGAGCACTATTTGCATCTCTAAATTACAAATAAATATATAAACTGATTTTTTAGATATATAAATCTATATAAACTGATTTTTCTAACTAATATCTTACAGAATAGGAAAGAAAAGAAGAAAAATCACTATCAACTTTTTTTTTTGCAAGTTGTAAATTCATAAAGAAAAAAAATCACTTTTCTGCCTTATGTGGATTTTAATTCAAACATTTAAGGCAGGTAACATTAATATTGCAATTTAACACAGTAATAACATGGAAATTTAAGATTTGACAGTTCTTCCTTCACACACACAGTGATTAAATCCTTAATTGCAAAAGGTGTGGCCCAGAATTAGTCTTACAACTGTAAGAAGATTTACTTCAGCTGCTCAGCCATTAAATGGCTGTGTAGGGGATTACTCCTGAAAAGCAAACATTTTCCTGTAGGTACAGATATAAATCCTATGCACGGTCTGAATCAAACAGAAAATATCTTAAGGGCCTCTTTTATAAGAGCAGTGACACAACAATTCTGAAGAGAGCACAAAACAAGACTGTAAACTGATTTTTCTAACTCAGAGGAGGAGGTTTAACGTGTATTTTGCTAATAAACATTGTGTGGCTGCAACAATGAAATGCTTGGTACCTGTAATTCATTTGCTGCTGGAAAAATCACTTTTTAAGACACAGAGATTGCTTTAGACACTTCACAATAATAATTCTGACCCGGATTAATATCAGAAAGGTTAATCATAAAGCTGTGATTCCACTGAGAATAAAATAAACTTTAAATAACACTCTATTTATTTTATATCACGAGTCTCTTTTTTATTCCTTTCCAAAAGCTTAAGTCATAGGAAAATGTATGTTAACACACACAAAAAAAAAAGTTTAAACCACATCCCATGAAGAAAAAAGGAACAGAGCTTTAAAGATGACATCTGCTGGGCTTTTTAGATGACAACATAATCTATATATTTCTGTCATGCACAAAAAACATCCTTACCCAGAAGATCCAATGCTTTTGCACACACCAAGCAGAGGCCGCTTCTCAGCGAAATTATCACATTTCTGAGCACCTGATAAGAGGGAAAACAAAAGAAAAAGAAAAAACAAATCACTGTGTGCTGTTTGTACAGCTCAGGTTGGGGCCAAATATAATGAATGTAACACAAAAACTCCCAGCCTGTGCAGGATGAGGGACAGAAATTCAAATTACAGGCAGAGCTGTGAGCACTGAAGGGCTGCCCTGGACAGAAGGTGGAAATGAGAAACAACACAAGCAGCAAAATGTGGCTTTGGGAGTGATTTTCTGCTCATCCCACTTGGGGCTGGGATTCTGGGACTGCAACAAGGGATTCTTGCTCACTTCACATTGTTTTTTATGAAGTTGTCTGCACTCTGCCTGGGTTCACACTTTGGTTTCCAGTTTGTAAAAAATGGAACATGGGAGTGCCAACCTCAGAGCAGCCCCTGCCCCATGCCCAGGAAAACAGGAGATGAAATTCAAACCAGATGAAATTCAAATTCTCCAACACCAGGAGATTTAAACCTCTAAGAAAACAACCTCCAGTGAGACTCTACAGCTCCTGCACCACATCCCATCCACTTTTAGGGGTGGTGGCACCAGCACAGCCCAGCAGAGCTGGTTTGTGCCATGCTGGGCCAGTTCTGCATGCTCTGAGATCCATTCCCACTGCAGCCCTGGCACTGGGAATCAGCCCTGGCACTGGGAATCAGCCCTGG
>JAHLSL010000039.1:4924768-4938182 GCA_025920805.1 Petroica traversi
GCACAGGACTGCCGCGCCTCGCCCTGGGGACACACAGGGGACACACACACATCACATCACATCACCAAAAGGCACCTCATGCCACACACACTGCTACAAACCACGCCACAAAGCACCTCCTTTCAGAAATGTTAATTAAAACACATCTTTCTGCTTAACAAAATCTACCTTCAAATCTATTTGTGGTATTGTCCACATAGATACAATGCTTTAAACAGCACAAGTAGTTTGTAGCACATCAGTAGCTTGTAATAGGCTGGAACACGACCTACAGGCTTTCCAAAGTCCCTCACGGGGTTTGCAGTGTTTACTCTCTGATGCTCCAATATAAACTCTCAATTGTTTTGTAAAATAAATCAGAATAATTTAATTCAGTCTGAACAGTCTGCATTATAACACGCACCTTAATGTGAAATAAATTGAATGTTCAGACAGCATTTTGTGTAACTTCCTTAGAGAAGGAACACATTATCCCCTTTATTACTCACAGATAACACCCTGCCAGTCAAGTTCTCCCAAAACAACAAGCAAATAATTTAAACTCTGTTAACACCCGTGGTACTTAACACCAGTCACATTAATGTTGTGGCAAAACCATCACTGTGCCTAAACACCACCAACTCTGAGGGGTATTTTTCATCCCTACCACACTGCACAAGCACGAAATTTCCACACTGACTCCTGGCCACTGCTCTCACCATGAAATACTTCTTCTCCTCGTGATCCTGGCACATGGAGATGGCATCCTGAGGTGGGATCATGTTCCAGAGCCCATCACTGCCAAGGATGATGTACTTGTGCTTCTGGGGATCGATGGTGTGCACGCTGGTGTCGGGCTCAGGGGACACCACAAACTCCCCACTGTAGAAGTCGTAGCTCCAAAGATCACCTGGCAAAGCAGAAAATGGGTTGGGATTGTTACAGAACACATAAGAGATCTCACTCTTGGAAAAGAGAGAAAAACGTTCCCAGGAAAATCATCACCATCAGCCTTGAGTCACCAGCAGGAACACAAAGAAATTCCAGCTCAGTCACTGCTCAGCTGCTGCCACCTTCTAATCACATTTAAACTAAATCAGGCTGTATTAAGAGGCCTTCTACTCTCCTAAAACAAGTGTTTGTGGGAAAAGGAGAAATGGAACAGAATAATACCCAGAAAAGGGCGAAATCTCAATCACTCCCCAAACTAAAACCCATCTGAATTAACCAAATTCTCCCTAAACAGAAGTGAAACCTTACTTTGTTGATCCCCCACCAATATTTGTGTGTGCAGGTGCCAAAGGGAAGGGACAAAGGGAAAGGCAAAGGAGGAGCCTGAAGCCTTTTCCCTGCTCAGTTGCCTTTGCCATTCCTTTTCCAGCCCGAGCATCACTTGCAGAGCCACACGGGGCTCTCTGCAGC
This sequence comes from Petroica traversi, assembly GCA_025920805.1. Classification (NCBI taxonomy): domain Eukaryota; kingdom Metazoa; phylum Chordata; class Aves; order Passeriformes; family Petroicidae; genus Petroica; species Petroica traversi. Next base: position 4,926,170 of record JAHLSL010000039.1, read on the forward strand.
TGAGCATCCTGTGCCAAGTTTGGGATTGGAGGGAAGCCACAGGAACACGGGCACTGCCTGAGCTCCAGCAGGAAGGCAGAAAATAAGAGCTCAAACCTCTCCCTAGGACGGCCCCATGCAGGGACCATTTCTATTTTTAAATCTCTCTCACTGTGTGAATGAGTTTGGGGTCACCTCAGCAGAAACAAAGCTGAGCAACTCATCTGAGTCAAACCATCCACTGTGGCTCAAGAGTGCCCTCCAAACCATCCTCAAGTAAAAACCACTCTAGCAGAAAAACACATTTCCACATCAGTTTTCTTCAATTCTATTTATCAAGTACACTTGAAAAATTAAAAACCTTTTCTGAGTCTGGCCTTCAAGTCAAGAACGGCAATAATTTGCCCCAAAACTTCTTTTTTAATTTATGTCCACGTTCACAGCTTCCTGTAGTGATAAGCAACAAAAAAGTAACGTTGTTTTCGTTACTTGCAAGCACTGGTTACATTTTCCCGTGCAGAACACACAGCTTTACAAGCAGAAATTAATTGCAATGTCAGAGCCGAGCAGCAAACAGAAGCTCAAGAACTCAAGAACAAGGTTTTGTCAGGCTCTTCCTTTGCTTTTTGCCGGACAAAGCCTGGAGCTTCTTCCACATCCATCAGCACCCTTTTAAAGGCTATAAATAAGCTTTCTGTCTTTCTCCTTGCCTCCATTAGCTTTACCTTAAGCTATCAAGCCGTTGAAAAGACTTTTCCAGAATCAGGAAAGGGAATACTTCAACTCAATTACCCCACTCCACCACGGCCCATCCTCATTAAAGCCCCAGTTCTCCAGCAGCAGCAGCCCCACAAGCACATGCTGCTAATGAGTGCTAATTAAAAGCCAAGGCTGCTCCTACAGAGGTGCACTCGGCTGCCACAGGCTCCCCAACAAAGCCAGCTGGCAGCGAGATCAAAATAAATACTGTAACAGGAGAGCTGAGCAGTTATTGGATGAGGATTGCCACGGAAAGTCCTCCTGCACTCAGAGTTTCTCACTCTGTCACAGCCACAGCAGGTAAAATAAACAACAGCAGCAGCAATTTCCAGTATAAATCATATTTTTACACGTCCACTTCCCAGTTTGTTCATAGTCGTGTAGGAGAGATGACAAAATGTTATTAGCCGAATGGTTTTTTAATTTAAAAAAACTGTGCTGGGTGATAAAAATAGCCTGATGTTCATTAATTTGGGTTCAGCTACACACTTGTCATCGTGTCCATCTGCTGCCCTTCCCGAGGAAGCAGCCAAGCAATCACCTCACTGATTCCAGGGGAGCTGCTCAGGAGAGAGGAGGCTCCTCACAGGGATAACTGGGAATATCACAGGGGATTGTAAAGCTGCTCAAGGGCACAGAGTGCACAGAGTGACCCTTCATCCCATAGGGTGGGGGACACTTATTTTTTTATTTAGTTTTTTTTCCCTGAAGGGCAGAGCTGCCCAGGCCAAACCCAAGGTTTCTGGAGCTGTGCCCAGCTGTGTCCCCTCCCTGCCCATCTGCAGAGCTCAGCATCCCAGGAATTCAGGCCTGGAGAGGGGCTTTCCGTGGCAGCCTCAGTCACAAGCCCAGGAAGGGAAAAGGGAGAGCAGAGCAGCCAGAAAGCAGAGAACACGTTTCCCTGAGCATTTCAAAGTGCTCTGAAGGCTTTCATCGTGTTCCAAAGCAAGCAGGCAGAGCAGTGCCCCTCTGGCAGCCCGGGGAGCTGGGATGTGCCAAAGGCTGGTGTTACAGGGCTGCAGTGCCAGCCTCTCAGGCTTCCATTTGGGAGCCAGACTATTTTTGTTCTCAATTCAAACCCAAACATTTACAAAACTCTCGACAATCTTGTTCTTTAGAGGTTTACACACTGGGAGTATTTCTTTCAGGGTGAGGTTTCTGTATTTCTTTTTAAAAAAACATTACTAATGTAGTTCCTTCCATATCTTCCAGAAAAACCTGTTTCTCAGTCCTGACTCAAACCAGAATAATACACAGAGATCTACACTGCACCCTACAAAATGAAATAGATGCTTGAAATCAGATACCAAAGGAGCAGGAAACCAATTTATCTGCCTGAAGAATACATCAAACTATGCAGTCCCTCTTATCTGCTTACTGTTACCTTATAAAAAACAACAAACCTACTTCTAAGTCAGCTGCTGCCAGGGAAGTAATTGAAGTTACAAACAAAAACACCCATCATGGAAGTGGGCTGGATTGGATTAAGCCCAAAGCATGTCCAGAAATCACATAAATCAAGTCTTTCATTTCAGTTTCTCAAGATGCTGTTTTGCATATAAAAATAGCTTTTGGTTTTAATAGAGGAAAGAAAACTTTACTTTCATAACTCAATCTGAAACAAAAGCCCAGTTTGATTAATCCCAGAGCTTTTTCAATCAGAGTTTTTCTCCACAAGGAGCCACAGGTGCCCTCACATGATGCAAAGCTCAAGCTCTGCATTTGGCACAGCACATTTATTATTCTGTCTCAGGGCTGAAGAAAATTGTACAATCTACAGCAAGACATCCTGAGCACAAAAGAATCTCAAATACACCCCAAGTTTGTCTGGTTTTATAGAGATAAAACAGAAAAGCAATTATCAATAAAAGCTGGAAATTGCTGTAAAATTCAACTTATCCAATTCCGTGTGATTGAGCTTCATGGTGGGGCCTACAACAGAGCAGGAAGGAAAAACTGAGTGGCAGCTGTGCTCACTCTGATAATTTAATTAAATAAATAGTTAAATGCATGTAAACAACCCTAAAACCTTCTACAAGAATTTCCCCAGATCATCTGAGGTCAGCCATAGCCTCTTCTGCAGGATTTCATGGTATGTGCATGCAGAGAGCTCCACAGAACAGCTCTGGCATGCAGTCAGTTCTGCAAAACAGCTTCCCTGGCCCTGGCAAAGATTCCTGCAGCCACTCAGGATCCCCTGCTCTGGTGCAGAACTCCTCCTAGAGGGCAGCAGGAAATTCCTGCTCTTGGGAAGAGTCAAACCTGAACCCTGGAGGCTGCTCCACCTGAAATACAGGGCTGAGCCTCCTCTACTCCTACAGAAAAAACTGTGGAAGCAGAGTTCTTGTTCCCAGATGAGGGAGTGCCTGAACTAACGGGCTCCTGGCACAGGGTTCAGCATTCATTCATTCAAACACCTCAGCAGTGCCAGGCAATCCCTCACTACAGATCCACGAGGATCACAAGGCAAATTATTTTAAAAAATAATGTTCTCATTGCCCAGAAAAAGTCAGCAGTGAAAATACAGAACTCTGGTACAGCTTCAAATGTTTTATTAAAAGACACAGGCACCTGCTGTGCACATTAAAGCAGCTTACAGATGCTTTACAGACACAGCACAAAGCCCAAATATTTCTGACTTGTTATGGGGCTATAAATAAATTAAGCATTATTTAAATACTTAAATACAGCCACTGTGCATACCACAAATGCTTATTTTAGGGCAGAAGAGCACTTCTGACAATCAGAAAGGGAAAGGGAATGCCAACAGAATTTATCTGGCCACAAGGATTTCCTCTGCACCAGGATTTTCTGCTGGCTGAATGCAAATTTGCCATGGTGCTTTATTCCTGCTATTTCCAAAACCTTTCCTGAACTTCTCAGAGTGCACTAGACTTAAAGACTGGGGGATGAGACAAAATATTTTTAAGTGTTGTAAGAGAAAAACACTTAAAACACCATCTATGATCTAAATTTTAGGGGGTTTAATCAGACAATCTCTCCCATTTTAAATACAATAAATTCCCAGCTCTAAGTTCCTCTGTTGAGAGATTCTTCTTGTCCTGCTAAAGATTTTTCTCCAGGCTGGGACCAGGCAGGAGGGGAGGGTGGTCCCAGCATGGGATTTGAGCTTTCAAATCCAATAATCGATAAGAGATGGTTGTTGCCATTTTTTTTAAACTCTTCAGCAATCCCCTTTCCATGCACTTGCTGAGAAAGAATGCACTGGGGGCTGACAAATGCATGGTTCCTTGAATTCCCATCTGCACACAAACCACAGCCAAATCCTTTTGTTCAGCTGGCTGGGAGCAATCAGATCAAGAGGCAGGCAAGAAATTTGCAGTCACAGGAGCAAAAGACAGATCAAAATTGAGTGTCCACATTTGCAATCCAGGAGGAACAGCTTCCCTGTGCTGTAGGAGGGAACAACAGGGATGTGTTGCTCAGGGGATGAAGGGCTTTTTTGTTACTCATCAATTGCCTCCAAAGGATTTACTCAAACTCTCAAGTCAGTTCTAATCACAAAATAAACTCTATCCTACCTGAAATGTGACACATAAAGACTTTCAAGCACTGAGAAAAAAAATCCTTAAAATTAAAATTTTAAATTTTCAGGCACCTGTGACTTCTTGACACACAGCTGTCTTTTAGCTGCTCACTACCACTGCAAATTTCTCCTCAAGCCTGGACAAAGCCCTGGGGCACAGCTATTCCTGCCTGTGAAATCAGACACAGCCAGGCTCTGGAATGATGCAGAGCCTGGGCCCAGAACAGCCTGTCCCCAAGGGCACTGCCAGCCCTGCCAGGCTGCCAGCAGGGACCCACAGCACAGCTCCTGCAGGTAAAAACCACACTCCCTTCAAATCAAACCTATTCTGGGTGTATCTGCAGAGAAGATTCTTCACTATAAAAAAAATTAGCAGCCAAAATTGGCATTCTGCAATGGAATTTCAGGAGAAAAATGACCAGAAACACCAACATTCATGGATAAGAGATACCAAATAATTCATTTAAGAAGTACTTGCCAAAAAGCAATTCATCTCAAGTTTTCTAGTCCTACAATATCCCTTTTTGTCCTTGGAATGAGGTTTTCCTCAAAGATTGTTTCTCTAGTACTCCCATAAAGGCAAGTTATAGTTAAACAGATTTGACTTTCATCCCATTCTATGCCAATTTTAAAAAAATACAAAAAAATATAGTATTAAAAAAAAAGCAATCCTCAGTAAAAGAAACACTGAAGCAATTCATACACCATCCAGCAAAACTTCATTTCTGGTACAAACAAAAATGTACAAGCCCTGTGTGTCTGCAGAGGGAGAGCACATTGGACTCTTTCTTACTGAGATAATGACACTGTAATTTTTGACTAGCTGGTGGTAAAATGAAGGGCTGACACTGAAAACCTTGCAAGTTTTAAGTCCCATTCTTCTCTCCCCAACGCAACCTTTTAGAGCTTAATTCAAAAAAACACAACATTAATGTATTAAAAACACACTTCAAAGGCCCAGATTTTCAGAAGGAGAGTGAGGAAAGCTCTCCAAACTCAGTGATTTAGCAAAGCCAGGGGACAATGGAGCAGAGGGGACTCACCCAGGGCTCTGGCCACGGCCAGGAAGGGGATCTGGTCGATGACGGTGCTGCGGCGCACGGGGCCGTTGTGGCTCAGCCGGGGCCTCTTCCACACCACACGGTTCACACCAGACTTATTGATCACACTGCAACACCACAGAGGGGCAGGGTTAGCAGCAGCAATCAGGAAGTTGGTGCCAAGGAGGCACAACCGGTTAAATATGCAAATAGGGAGGCAATAATGACAGCGCCCTCAGGGAAGTTCACAGCACAATGAGGTATTTCAAAATACAAGATAGCACTTTGATAATTCCAGACGAAGCCAAGGGGAAAAGTGAGATATGAAAGGCAAAAGAAAATGTCTTTTTAATCTGTCAGAGAGTAGATTTGTCTCCCTCAGGAGGGGGCCATCAACACCAGCTCACTCAGGTGTAAATGCCACACAGTTCCTCCTCCAGCCCTCTCCATCTCCCAGAGTTTGGCTGCACAGAGTAGCATGGCACAGTTGGAACAACAGAAAAGCCTCCTGAAAAGGATTTGCTTAATGGAAGGAACAGCAACAGGAGGCAGACACAAAAGAGGAATTGTCCCGGGCTGGTGCCTGCAGGAAGCAGGAGATAGGGAGAGCAGCTCTGCATTTGCATGTGAACACCTGCTCAGAGACCCTGAGCTCTCCCACATGGGACAGGAGGGTCAAAGGAGCCACAGAGCAAAACACTGGGGCAGCTGCATGGGCAGGGAGGAAAGAATGGAGTGTGAACCACCAAGGAATAAGAGATAATGAAACCAGGAACTGGCAAAGCTTGGTCCTAACCAAGTTAGGAACTGGATGCTTGAAAGTTCCTTTCATCCAAGGAACAGCCATTGGTAATTAGAAACTGAGCAGCTCTGGAGCAGCCTCAGGATTCCTCATGCTGAAGCCATTCAAGATGCACTTCCTGACACTTCAAAGGCCTTAACAACAAGGGCATGTTCAGCTCCATCCAGAGCACAAACACCACATCCTACAACTTGATCTCATCCACTCGTGCAGCTAATGACCACACAGAGCTCACTTCAGTCACTATGGGAAAGAAAACCTCATCCCACACTCAGCCTGTTACTGGGAAAATATCATTTTAATGGAAGATTCCATCATGCTCTCTCATTAACTGTTCCCAGTTTGCTCCCATGAAACACAAGGCATTCCCAAGCACAGCTCCACCTCACTCCCAGCCGTGTGCCTCACAGCCAGCCTGGGAAAAACAGGAGGAGCACCAGTCAAAAAAAAAAAAAATTAAGTAACTATTCCTGTAGATACTAAGTTTCAAGGAAAGCTTCTTTGAACCTTCAGAGACTTCCAATCTCTGAGAAACACCCTGGAAACCTACAGCAAAACTGCAGGTTAAACAGATCAACTCCCACCTGCCAGAGACGCAAATATCTGAAGGTTAATGGGCTGACAGGGTTCCCAGATGAATGATGTCAGCAGGAAAACCTTCAGTGATCCCTGCTCTGAGGAGGAAACCGTGCCCATCCATCTGCTGTGGCACCAGGAGGACACAGAGCTCCCAGATCCCAGCCCTGGGGGCTGTCTCCAAACATTTGTGCCACCTGACAGAGCCCTGCCTGCTTCCCCTCCCTGCCAAGGAACACACACCCACCCCAGCTGGGATATTCCAACATCTGCCAGCTCCTGCAGGAAAGGAATGGCTCCTGGAAAGACAGGTGTTAAACTGTGGTGTTAAACACAGCAAAGGCAGGTTTTGTTTCAAATCCAGGATTTTTCTTATGTTCCCTAAGCAGAAGCTTTGAGGAGCCTACTCAACAGCTGCCATTGTCATCTCAGGGACAATGCAGAGTGCCTGAGAAATTGGAGTGTTCTGACAAACTGGATATTCCAGACCTCATATCATTTTACCTATGTGAAAAGGCAACTTGCCCAACCTGCAGGCTCCCCAGAATTTAAAGGAAAATAGGCCAAAAATAACCATCACCACTTGCAAATAGTCACTGGTGAACTTTAAGAACTGTAACCACCCCTCGGCTGTGTGATCCACCAGGAAATTCAAATTCTGGATAACCCACTAGCAGAAAACACAACTGTGTAACAATGGATCCCTGTAATTTACTTCCCAATAAGCTGTAAAAAAACACTAGGAGGACAAAAGAGAAATAGCTGAGATTCAGCTCCTTGTGTGCCCTCCCAAAACTGGCTCATGCTCGGTTCAGTGAAAGCAGACAAACCTACCTGCCCCCAAGGCCTTCAATTCTCTCCCTTTCTTTGGGGAGCTCTGGCTTGTGGTCCTGTGTCACCTCCACAGCTCTCACAAAGTCATCCTTGGGGTCATCCTGGACCCCCAGCACCACTCCTGAGTCCCCCACGTGGGCCACGTACATCTTGGAGCCACGGATGATCACCACGCTGGCCGTGGTCCCCGACGTGCTGGGCAGGCCTGTCATGGTCTTGGGCCACTCTGCTGCAGGGAGAAACAGGCAAAAAAACAAGAAAAAGCACAGGTTTAGCTCTGGGGAGCTGAGAGTGTCTTGAGGGGTGTCTCGGAGGCTTGGGGGATGTTACACAGCAAGTCCAAGTGGTGTCACCACTGAAATGTCCCTCCCAAGCCTCAGCTTAAACTGTCACAGGATGAAACCTCCACAGGGCTCTACAAAGTGCCTCCTCTGGTTTAATATTCCAAGCATCACTAGAAGATGGGGCTGAAACTGGAGCAACCAAGTGTTTGAGTTTACTCTTCACTTCCCTTATCTGAAGTAGTAGAAATGTCACAAATTTGGTTATTTGGTCTGGATATTTGATTGGCAGTCAGGATTTGTGGACATTCCAGATCCCCTCGGAAGGGAGAAAAATTGCTGTTCTACTTTCACAGGCTGAAAAACAACATTTTGTGCTGAATGACGTCTCAAATGTTTTATTCACGTTTCCCTTTGGAGGACTGAATAATTCAGACTTTCTCAGTGTGCTCTCCTTAAATTCTACAGGAGATACCCTTGCAATTCAGAGTAATAACACAACTACAGCTGGTTAGGGAAATCTCCTTCCTCAACTGCTTTGCCCTCAAACCCCTTCTATGAACTTGCTGTTACACCACTCTCTCCAGCTAACCCAATCCCAATTTCTCTTCTGTGCCTTTCCTGTTTTTGTGTCTACACACACAAGTTCATCTTCTCCCAAAACTGCACAAATTGAGTGAGATGACACCCCCAGGAGCCAGCCCAGCCACACCACCCTCCTCCCCACCCCAGCACCCACGAGAAGCAGGCTCAGCTCCCAGTTATCAGTTGATTCCAACTGTCAACAGCAACCTCATGTTTCTTCTTCACTGCACCCACTCACGTCTTCAGACAAACTCCAAAGGGAGCCTCATCTCCCTGTCACTTTCTATCTCCTGCTCTTCACAAGTCAGGCTCACACAGCACAACACAAAAATTGCACTGTGACACAAGCTGTTTGCAGGAAATACCCAACTCGGGCTGCCAGAGCACTGCATTCTGTGTTTGTGCCTGTGGCACAACAAACACGGAGCAAATAAACACACGAGGGAAAGGAAAACACAGTTACACCTTACCCACTGGGAAAACATGCTTTAAATTTCTTTAAGCAGAATCAAAAAAATGAGGAACCAAAGTTCTAGTGCCACTGAATGATGCTCAGGTGCCTGAGGGGGGAAGACATGGAAGAGAGCTGATGGAGGAGAATTTGGAGAAGCAGAATTCCCAGGCATTATGAAGATAAAAGCTGCATTTCCTCAGTGTGAGCAACCCAGACATTCAGCATAATTGAAACGTTTAAGTTCCAACAGTTCTAGCTTTGTGTTCTAAATACTAAAATGCACTTTCTCCCTAGGAGCAGCTTTATTTCAAGAACACAAACATTCAATCAGCTTATTGGAAGTACTTTGTCTGGCAGTTTTAACTGTGGATATTAAATCTAACACATTCCAAATGGAAAGCAAACAAGGGAGGGAGCCAAGTGGTAATGAGGACTTCAACCATGCACTTAACAGAAAACAAGCTGCAACTAATGAGTTTCTGTCAGTGCAACAACCCCTGAACAGCAATAAAATATATTGGAGAGTCAAATCAGTCTTTATGGGGAAGGAGAGCAGAGAGAGGGAAATCACCCACTTGTGGGAGAAAGAATGAAGCAGCAGCCTCAGATTTTAGGCTCAACAAAACCAGGAATTATCTGCAAGTTCATGCCTTGCTCCTTTTCAGAGATAAGTATTAGATTTAGCCCCATTCTCTCTGTAGAGAGTGTCTCACCAGGAACCAGCAAAACTGCTGAGGTTTCTTCTGAGCTCAAGTACTGAAAGCAAATCCACGGACCCAACTCCTCCACTGATCAGGAGCATCCACAGCACATCTTTCTAAAACATTTCCCCCACACCCCTCTGCTTGAAAACTACTGCCCTTCACACTCAGCTTTGTAACTTTGAACTCATAAACTCAACTGATTCTGTAGCCTCCAAGATGAACTCTTACTCCGGAAGATCTTTAACATTCAGAGAACTTTATTGCTGTGGAATGAAGGCCAGAAACGATCACCAGTGAAAAAAGGGGTATTTTTCTGGCTTAGTTTTCCTGGTGCTGCCATGATCAATTTGGTTTGTGTCTGTCCCAGGAGATACAGGAGATGACCCCACAACTTGGAACAACCAAGAGAGAAGTACAGGCTTCCCTTCCAGAAGCCAACTGGAAGGCAATAAAGACTCCATCCTCCACCCCAAAATTCCAAACCATTCTCCCAGACACTTCAAGATTGTAGCCTCCATTCAGTGTCCACAGTGTCACCAACACACAGTTAAACACCTGCTTCACACGTGACAATACAGAAAATTACTGCCTGTCAGTAGAATTCACCCTGGGACTCCACAACAGGATGAAGTTATAAACTGGAGATAATGATGGGCCTGTCCCACAAAACTCGGGCTCTTAAGCACGTGCAGCAGGAATCAGGAGGAGCAAACACACTCTGGAGTTTACTAAACAGCCCACCAAGTGCCATCAACGGCTCCCAGCCCGAGCTGTGCTGCTTCTCACAACAATTTCAATTGCTTCCACAGCCCCGGTGCTGTTTGCTAAACATTCATTACTAAACAGAGCTTCCTCCCTGCCTTCCGTGCTCACACAGAGTTCGAGTGACAAGTAACACACCAGGGACACCACAGGCAGAAAACTGCCCTCGTTATCTTCCCCCCCCTCGTGCCACCTCCCCCCGTTCACATGTTTAGCTCCTTATCAGCCAGCCCTGCAGCCCAGGAGGCCGCACACCCCACTGCCAAGGCTGTGGTCAAGTTCTGGTGCTTCTAAAATTTATACCCTTCCCTCTGTGCCCTCAAACTCACTGTTCCTTGCCCCGTATCTCCTCAAGTATCTGACATTTGCACAACTTCTCTATTTTGCTATTCAAGAAAAAGGAAAACGAAACTAGTTTGAAACTATAATTCCCCCCCCCCACACACACCCTCCTGAATCACTTCGTTGAAAGCCCGGGGTGCTCTGAGTGCAATTCTTGCTTTTCAGGTTTCCCTCCCAAGCCCAACTGTCAGTGTCGCTATTTTGGATCCAGTTTTACCGTGTTCCACTCCTCCCTTCACACGCTGCTCTTGCTTTTCCTCCGAGGCTTCTGAATGCCTAAATACATACACAATACACACACATTCTACACATTCTATATAAACCACGCTCTAAGTCAGAAACTTCACATTATAAAGAAAAAAAGCCTTTCAGAAACTCAATCTGTGGCCTCACAAGACCTCGGAGAGAGGGATGAGCAGAGGAATGATTGACTGTCACTTGTCTGGGCATGCTCCACTCCTTAACACTCGCTTGTTTACGACCCCAACTTCCATGTTACTGCAAGTAAACAACTAATACATCCATAAATACATAACGATGATAGATATTTACGCCTTTCAAAACCATCCTCAGGATACCGAGCGTGTTTTCTGTTTTGTCAGGGACACTGCGTATTTCTCCACGCTCACACAACATGAGCGAGCTATAAACCAGCCGCATTTCAATCCTCCCACCAGGACACACAAAAACAATCCGAAGCACCGTTCGGGAAAAAAACCGTTCCCAGCCCATCGAAGTTTTTCAAATCACATTTTTTTTTTTCCATTTTCATGATGCAATGGAAATCTAAGGGTGATTTCGCTGCCATTCCCCAAGGCAACCAGACGAAGACCTCCCCAATGAATCGAATTAGGAGATCGACGCGTTAAGAGCCTGAAAACAAACCGCAGCCCTACCACCGCACCATTCCCAGCTACGTAACACAGCAGCGTGTCCTCGCCCTGTGTTTACATCTCTCCTCTCCCGGCGTGCCCTCCAGTTTCTCTTGTTTTCCCCGATTACTCGGCTCAGCGGCCGGGATGCCCTCCCGCGCTCGGCAGCGACGGAGGGAGGGAGGCAGGGAAGGAGGCAGGGAGGGAAGCACTCACAATAGTGCGGGAGAGGGGGAGGAGAAGGCGGCTGAAGCGGCGGAGGGCAGGGGCAGCGGAGGGTCCGCGTTGGGCGCGGGCACTTACGCAGCTTTTTCCACATGGCGCGGTGGCAGGCGATGAAGCCCTTGCGCAGGGCCGCGCACACCTCGGCCGGCTCCGCCGAGCAGAAGCCCTTCTGCTTCTTGATGAAGCCCCACAGATTCTCCCGGGCGAACTGGGCCGCCTCCCGCCCGCCGTGCCCGTCGCACACGGCGAAG
>JAHLSL010000039.1:4951743-4989576 GCA_025920805.1 Petroica traversi
CATGGAGAGCCATATTCCATATATCCTATTCCATCAAGTTCTTTAAAGCAGAATTTCCAAACTCATTAACAGTCTTTGGAGTAAGACAGACTAGAAGACCTCTAAATATTTGTTTGACTACATGGTGTTTGTTGCTGCTGTGTTGGAGGGTGCCAGTTATTTGTTAGTATCCTGTATTGCTTTCATTCTGTGATGATTAAAAGGAACAAAAAATGTATCAAATCTTTCATGTATAACTTGTAAGTAATAGTTTTTTATCTAGATATTAATCATGGGTTTTGGTACTTGAGAAACTGCCACTGATTTTTGCAAAAAAATAAGTAGTGGTACCAGTCAGATTTTGTTTTGATCTGTGGATGTTGATTGTCTGTAGCCATACAAAAATTTTTTATCCTATTTATTGGTATGAACACTCAAACTTAACATTTGCCAGGTTTACCAGCCAGATGACCAGGTTGATTCAGAAGCTGTAGATGAAATACAGCAGCAGAGAAAGTCAATGTGCTGCTATTTAAAAGGGAAGGAAATGCCAGCAGTGTCTTGGTGTTGTTCCCCAGGGTATTCTCAAATCCAGTGTTTGGCTCTATTGTCATAACTTACTGCCTTTATTTCCCACTCCTTAACAAATTCAATTTGTTTTACCTCTACATCTTCCAGAATTGTTAACTTCTGGGTCATGTCTTGTAAACCTGAGTGGGGACTGGATCTGGGACAGCTGCAGGATGTTCTTGTGGCAGTGGGTTCTGCTGCAAGGTGACAGGAACAGGCGGGTTCCTCACACTGAGCATATTTATCTTTCTGGAGCTTTCTCAAACAGTGACTAAAGCTCAAAACAAGGCACTATCAAATAATCATGATTGTGGTGAAACAACAAACTGCTCTGCTTCAGCAGGGTATCACTGCATAGCTCTTTTTTCAAGCACTGTTTGACTTCTCCTTGCAACCATTAGAAAAATGAGATGCAGAGCAGGATGCTTGTGAGGATATCCTGGAAATTTCCAAGCCTGCATTTGAGCTACAAAATATTTAAATGTCTTATTAATCACAGCTGTATTTTGAGGAGCTTAATAACTAGTATTGTTACAAGTAACACCTGCCTCTGGGGGGGAAAAAATAAAAATGTGCACACATATCATACTTTGTTTCCTTTGGGTGCTTGCCAGGTTTGTGTATATCCTGGTTGGGCTTTTTCCTAGTTAAACTAGTCAGATTCTCCTGCTTGCTATTTTTTTGGGGGGGAGGATGAGAGAGAGGGTGTGTAGCTTTTAGAAGCCAAAGAAAGAAATGTGCTGGATCTCGTTTAACTGAGATTCAGCACATGAGCAAAATGCCAAAGTTGTATATTAAAAAGTAGTGACAGCTGGAATCAACTGCAAGTCTTAAAAAAACCGAACCAAACCCAAAACAAAACAACCCAATTAACCAAAAAAAAAAAAGCCCTGAAAAAATCAACTTGTAATATTCTGTAGTTTGTTGGGTGAGGATGATGTTTTGAGGGAGGATGTTCCTGTAAAAAAAAAATCAAGTGTATCTTGGCAGAAGTCAGGTTTTGAACTCTCTAGTCAGTGTCTTATACAGATTTCAGTTCTTTCCCCCTGTGCCTCTACTTTGTGCTCTATTTTGCATATTTATCTCGTGACTTTGCTTCTCAAGGTGCTTTGCAGCTTTAGTGTTCTCTGTCCCAGGTATTTGTTGCAGTTACACAGTGCCAGCCTCATCTTGGACTTGGATTGGTTAATGAGGAGTTTCATCCTCTGTTTGTTTTCCTTTTGGAATGTCTTTTCTGGATTCTGTGCTTCTTTTTCTTCCAGTTGATTTTTCTTGAAAATAATGTGTTCTTGGAACATTTTCTGGTGAGATCATTAACCCCAGGAGCAGTTGGAGATGGCATTAATTTGGTTTCTGTCACGTTTAGGTATTCTTTGAACCAAAGAAAATGAACAAACAGGAATTTGCTGACTGTTGACAACAAGCAGCAGAACGTCCGTTCTCTGCATTGCAGCAGAGGTTGAATTCACTGATGGAGGATCATTGCAAGCATCATTTCTGTCCATTAGAATAAAACCAGCCTGTCTCAAGGCCTCAGTCTCCAGGGTATTTGATGAGAGTGAGGAGGATGAACTCCCTTGGAATGAAGTGTGGCTGTGCTGCTGCTTCAAGTCTGAGCTTCCCTGCCCAGGGTGGTACAGCCAAGGTCACCAACACAGAGTGAGGGAGGCAGAGCATCCCAGAGCCTTCTGAGGGGCTCTGCTGTGCCCCCAGGGTGAGCTCACAGAGCCTGAACCCCACTGGTGCTGCCGTGTTTGGGGTTGGCAATGAAATGTGTGTGTGGGGAGCAGTGATGGATTCACTCTCAGTACAACCCCTGTGTCACCTGGCAGGAGCAGAGTGTGCAGCAGCACTGCACTGAATGCTGCTGGAGTTAAATCAGATCCTTCCAGCACCTCTTCAAATTAGAGCCTCACAGTGGAGGAGAATCATTACCTCATGAGTTTTTGCCAGTTATTATTATTAACACATGCCTTATTTCTGGAGTCTAAATTTAGATGTGAACTGAACTGTCTTTCCTTGTTATGTCTTTGCTGGTTTGAAGCTTCTTGTCTTCTGACTTGTGCTACTCAGATTGCCATTTTTTTTTAACCTCTAAGCATGAGGCATGTTTCCTCATCCTGATATCCTCCAGCTTCCCCACCTTTTCAGATCCTTGTGGTGTCCTGAGACACCAGAATTCATCATAATTGAGATAATGGGGTCACATCATGAACAGAGGTGTTGAGCTCCTGCTGAACAGTAATTCCTATTTCCACTTCATTTCCTCTGGGCTGATTGAACTTCAGGGCAGGCTGGGTTTCCCCAGTTCCTAGGAGAATCTCACACATGTGTAACTGTGAGACTCAGGCTTTGTATCCTTCGTGCTGGACTCTGTGAAACACAAACTCTGCTGCTCTGGCCCAAGTGCAAAGCAGGTGGGAATGCTTGGGCTCTAAAAGTTGTCTCTGAAGTCAGGCTTGTTCAATAACATTGGGTTTTTTTCGTGGTTATTTATTTGGTTTAGGTCTGTACAGTTCAGCCTAGTAGCTGGCATTGTGCTTTCCAAGAAGAGCTGGAGTTTTCCTTTTTTTTTTTTAATGCCTTAAACAATATGCAGCAGAAGTAGTGCTTGTCCATGTCCAGAGGGTTTGTAGATGATTTTGAAATTGATTTAAAAGCACGGAATGTACTAAAATTCAAACTGATTGTTTTCTGTAATGAGTCATTTGACAGCAGATTGATTCAGTGAACTGTTGACGCAGGAAAACTTTTTCCTTCCTTGTTGATTGGGGAAGGAAGATGGTGGTTTCAGCCCAACTTTTTTCCCCAAGTTCTGCTGTTTAAGTACACTGTCCTTCCCCATTATGTCCTGATACTCCATATTTCATTATTAGGCATTACAAAACATTCTGGGGAGCTTCTTGGATTTCCTCTGTAATCTTTACTAAACTATCCATGTTTTTCAGTCCTCTTCCAAACTGGAGCAACAGGAGCATATTTTTCAAATTGCGTCTTCTTCAGTTCCTCTTCTAGAGAATCCTTGTGCAGCTGGCTGGAATTAACCCCCATCTGCTTAGAGAAATTATTTTAGAATTTATTTGTATTATGTTTATAGAAAGTTTGGTTGGTTTGGGTTTTTTTTTTTAGCTTAATCTACCCTGGGAGAGAAACACAAGAACTTTAATAGAATTATGATATAATAATAAAGTTACAAGCTAATGTCCTTAAAACGTGTCATTGGGGACAGCACAGTGTGTAACACACCTGCCTGGCCATGGAATTCAGCATTCAGCCTTGGGCCCTAAGCAGGGTCCTGGTGGGTTTCTCACAGCTGTGCACAGCAGCTGGATTGGGCATGTGTGTAATAACCCACTTGTATATTGAATTTATACCTGTCCTCAGTTCCACAACTCATGTGTCAGCATGAGCTTATGGTCTTGGAAGTCATCCTCCAGCCTTTGAGTCATTTTTCTATAGTTAAAGAAATATAAATCCCTGGTATGTTCCAAATAGGTTAAACTGGTGTCTAAAAGACATTTCTCTCTTCAGGACAGAATAGTTCTAAAAGTCCAAAGCTCCGTGTTCATGCCAGGGCATGTTGTTCTTGAACTGTTCTTTTGTTTTGTTTTCGTGTTATGTAGCAAGCCTGTGGTCAGGAATTCTGTCTCTGGAGCTTTGACAAGAGAATCCTTTCTTCAGTCTTCCCTACTGCTTCTCAATGAGTGGTGCTGGATCTCCTGGAATTTCTTCACAGTTTGACATATACTCACTATTTTCGTGTCAAATTTCGTTTGGAAATATTACTGTAACAGCCACAACAGTTCCAAGAGGCTTCCAGCTGAGCTAATTCCTCAAAACATTTGCCAGGATGTCGAGGGGAGGGGTTACAGGGATAGGAAAAGTCCCAAAGAAGTTGTATTTCAAGCTTGGACGTTGGGGCCTGAGCCAAACTTGACATGTGCCCGAAATTATTGATGTTCCAAAATGGAGGGTCCTATGGGACCTTCTCCCTCCCACCCTGCCAGGCCTTTTACTCCTTGGCAGTTTCAGAATCTCATGTAAGAGGGATTCTCTCCTTACAAGATGTGTTTATGTAACCTCATAAATATATAAATCTTTAAAAGCCTTACTGCAGTTAATTTTTGATAAACCAGGAGTCTCTGGGATTTTTGGTGAGTGCTGCAAGGTGATAGGAGGGAGTGATACTGTACTTGAGAATTGTGAAACGTGGTAGTATTTTTGGCTGCCTTAAATCCTGCTACAACAGCTTGGGGATGTGTCTAAATTTCCTCCAGAAATGATCTCATCAATTATTGATGGGGTGCCCACCTTCACTTTGGGCATGGAATACCAGGCAATTTAAACAGCCTTTTTTTTTTTTACTGCAGAAAATACATTTTAGGTTTTATAGGACATTCAGTGTGAGACAGCTGAAGAAATGAGAACATTTAACCATGACTGTAGCTTTTAAATACAGCAGACTGGCTGTTCCTTCAGTGCCAGAGAGAATCCAGCTCCAGCAGGAGCTCTGATCCCTTTGAAGTGCAGGGCCACGCTGCTTTATCTGAGCAGTAACTTTGCATGCAAACTTGCTCTGCTTTTTAAAATACTTCTTTTTTTTTTTTCTTATGTTGCCCCAGCAAAATAGAAAACTAAAATATAAACATTCATTTCTGACGATTGACATTATTAGGTCAAAGTATTTTTGAAGGTTTTTTTGTGGGTCGTGTTGTTAAAATAACTGATTTGCTGTGCTTTAGAGCCAGTGTTGTGTGCTTTTATAGGTTTTGACTAGAACTTAAATTTCTGGCTGGAGATGTTCTCATGAGCTGTGTTTGGATATTAATTCATCAGCTCTGAGTGTTTGTGGAGAAAAAGGTGAACCAGGCACCAGATGCTTATCACTGGAAGCATTTTAAGGCATTATTAAAACTGGGAGGAATATTAATGTTTTCATTTAAGCACTGATGGTGGCAGTGGCAGGTGTGGAGTGGTGCTCCCTTAGGTCATGTCCCCTCCTGTGCTCATCTGTGGGTCAGAGGCTTCAAGATAATGGGAATTAATAGTCCACAATGGATTTCTCTGACATTTACGTGCACAGTCCCTTTGTACCTGTGTAAATCCATAGCATTTATAGCCTGATGTGGCAGAGCTTAACCAAGCAGTGCAGTGTCTGTGGTTTGTTCTGAGTAATTCAGCTGATAAATTTGCTTATCTGCAGGTACAAATCACTGTGGGCATAAAAAAAACCCCACCAGTGCTTTTTTAAAATGCATGAACAGACCCAGGTTTCCCATTTACTGGTAGAGGAATCACCAGTGTAAGCTCAGGTGACAAAGGGGACAGGGCACCTGTCTGTAGTGCTGGATATTGGAGTCACCCCTTGCAGAACTTGTGGGTTTGGGTTTATTTAAATCTGATCTATTTGCATTGCTGCATCCTAAGTTGCCTACCATTTAAATGTGATTTGAAAGCATTTGGTATCAAAGATGTCAGTTATATTCTTTTCCGACTTCAGTCCTTTCTTGGTTTTGTCTTGGGTATGTGGCAGTGTTTTGGTGTTGCAGGAGGACACAAACACCTCGAAATACATCCATAAATTTAAAAAAACCAAACCTTGAAGCCACCCATGGACCTCTCATAGCTCAGTTATTCATACAGAAATTGTGCTCCTGAGGTGAAATCTCCTGACACAGGAACTTACTTTTAGCCTGCTGTATTGCAATGCTTTAAAGTTTAGATTTCATCATAAGTTATCTTTGCTAGTAAGTGGAATTTCCCAGAAAAACTCAATCTTAAATTTTAAGATGAATTTACCTGTTTTTTTTCAGCTTTACCAACAGGGCCGCTTGTGCCAGCTGGGTAGTGAATTTTGTGAACTAGAAGTTTTTGCAAAGGTGCTACGAGCTTTAGATAAAAGGTGAGTATCTTAACAGATCGATAATTGTCATTTCAGCTCTTAATCTCTCCATCTAGGAAGAGATGTTTAGAAAAAGGCCCAAACAAGAAAAACAAATGATGCAAGCCCCCCCAGTTGCTCAACAGCGAGAGGTCGCTGCCCAGGCAGCCCCTGAGAGTGGCAGTCACAGCACCCATTTCCCGCTGAGACAGCAAATCCTGAGGGAGGCTGATAGGATTGCCCCAGTTTGAAGAGTTTTCCTGTCATTAAATATTCCAATTGGTGGTGTTACAGAAGTTGACTGTTTTAGATCAGATTCTCTGTAACCGGGATGAGCTTTGAGTCTGCAGACACCGTCCCGCCCATAGCGTGTGTGATGTTAATGGAGCCATCACTGCTCATTTGTCTGCGAGTGCTGGGGGAGGGGGGATTGGAGGCCTCTGCCTGGCGAGTTTGAGCTGGGAACTGTTGTTTCCCAGTTTGAATCCTGCGTGGGCAACTTGTGTTTGGCTCCCAGCGGAGGGTGTCCCTGTAAAGAACTTGGTGTGCCCTGGCTTTGTGTTGGATCCCCAGCACCTGGGATCCATCAGCTGCAGCCTCACAGTGGGGCTTGCACTCATCTGCTTTGGCTTTGAGGGAGGCTTGGGCTTGATTTCTCTCCTTTGAATTCGTGAGAGCCAGCTGACTGCTTTCAAACCTTCCTGTGTGACCAAACTCTGCTTCCCTTTGTTGCAGACATCTGCTCCATCACTGTTTCCAGGCTCTGATGGACCATGGAGTCAAGGTTGCTTCTGTCCTGGCCTATTCCTTCAGCAGACGGTGCTCCTACATCGCAGAGTCAGATGCTGCTGTGAAAGAGAAAGCAATCCAGATTGGCTTTGTTTTAGGTAACTGCTGCTCATGGCTCTCTGCTTTCTCTCTTGCAAGCTTCAGTAAATCTAACATTCATTTATTTTCCTGGTAAAGATAGGCCTTTTAAAGAACTGTGTGTGTTTTGCAATGAAATTGTTAGAAAGCTTCTTGGTGTCTTAAAAGAAATGCATTTTTTTTTTTAGTTCAAAGAGTTTAGGTTTAAAATTGGTTTGCAGATGTGATGAGGAATTTGCATGATTGTAGTATTGGTAAGTTTTTCTTGGCAGAACTTTGTAGGAAAACTCTGTAATACCAAAAAAAACCCCATCCTAAACCAAAGTATTATTTCCTTCAGCTGTAGAATTCCCTTCTTACATTTCATCCTTTCCAGGTCAAGTGTGTTTGACCTTGACAGGATTTCTGTCTGTACAAGCAGGTCTGTGAAATAAGTGATTGTTTTGCAAGACCTGAGCAAATCCTTTTTCTCTTGAAAATGTGTTTTCCTCTTCAAATTGCTGTTTGTTGCTGGTTTTTCCAGGGGGGTTCCTGTCAGATGCAGGCTGGTACAGTGATGCTGAGAAGGTTTTCCTTTCCTGCCTTCAGCTGTGCACCCTCCACGATGAAATCCTTCACTGGTTCCGTGCTGTGGAGTGCTGTGTGAGGTGAGCTCACCCTGAATTCCTGGGAAACCTTGGAGCCATCCAGCTCCAGATGCTCCTTTAGTGTTTTGCTGCCCCAAAACGCTTCCCTGGCTGGGGCTGAAGATCAGGAGGTGCTTGTTTTACACTAATCCCTGGATTTTCAGCTTCTAAGTTGGCAGCACAGTACAATGGATTAAAAAACCCAATGTTTTGCTGTCCTGTGTAATCTCTCATGGGTAACACTGCTGGATAATGAGAGTGGTCCAGCAGGTCTTGTTTTCCCAAGGATTTTTGCATGTGAAGGAATGTTCTGTATTGGACTTTGCCGAAGTTCTGTTTACTACAAGGAGAAATTGCCGAATCCAAATGCAAACAATATAGATACAGTTGAGGAGAAGAGAAATAAAAGCCAGACTTGCCCTTCCTGATTGCAGATGCAGTGAGTTCTCTTGCTCCATGCTCTTAGCTCTGGGCCTGGGTGAGGGTCTGGATGTCCTATTCCTGTGGGCACCTCCAGCCACAGCTGAAAACATTTGGGTTTTTTGCTGTTAGAGTTTTGAAGATGCCTTGTTCCTCAGGGCCTGCAGAGGTTCCATTGACAGCAGCCTCTGTTGTTTTACCCCTGTGTGTTGAGCTGTGATGAGCTGCAGACAGGAACTGGCTGGGTTTTGTTCCTCTCACCATGACCAGCCTGTTTCTGCACACTCCAGATGTGCCCATGGGCACCTGGGGGCTGCTGGGCAGAGCTAAAGTAGGATTTTAAAAGATTTTTTTAGCTGTAACGAAGAACAAAGCATGTGCTGTATTTGTCTGAATATAGAGCAAAACTTGTTTGGAAAGCTGCTCCAAAAAAAAAGCCCTGCATCTTGTTTATGGTTGGGCAAACATGAAGAGTAAAGAGGCTTTGCCAAGAGCTGCTGATGTCCTGTGCCAGCCCCAGGGCCATGGCAACGCTGCTGTGCCTGGTTCTGCTGGCTGGCATTCCAGAAATGGTGCCAGGAGCCTGGGCACACATACCCAGCTCCCTGGAACTGGGGAGGCATGGGTACAGAGCCACAGTTACTGCTTGGTCCTTTGCCTTCTAATTAATCTAAAAAAAGTTTTCTCGTTCTATCAGGCTCTTTGGCAAGCTGGAGAAGCTGCTTAAAAATAACTCTGTCACCTTCTCCAAATAGAAATGAAAAGAAGGGAAAGAAAGGAAGGGGGGAAAAAGGGAGCTGTGTCTGCTGGACAGGAGTTGTGGAAAGGAGGTTTTCATTCTGTGCTGGAAGAAAGCATCCTGTGTTAGAATGAACCCTTCTGACCTGGGCTGTTGGCTCTGTGTGCCAGAGACATCCATTGTTCCCTGAGGACCTCTCTGGCCTGTGTGGGACATCACCCCTGGGGCAGCAGGGGCAATGGGGAATGTTCTGGTATCTCCAAGCACTCAGCATCGATGGTTTGGAGTTGCATCAACCTGGAAGAACTCAAACACTTTGGGAGGGGATAAATCTGTAAAACCTCAACACCTTTGTGTGGCAAAGCGCCGTCATTGTTCTCACTCCCTCAGCCTGAGAATAAATTGTGTTGTTACCACCTGATCCCCCACTGCAGGAGGTTCTTGCACTGGAGTTAGGGGAGTTTTAAAGAAACAAAATTCAAATTTGGCTTTTGAAAGTCTCACACTTTCTTGAAGTTCCACCTCTTGTTCTAAAGCTAACAAGTCAGATCTCTGGGGGTTGAATTAATCCATTGCATATTAATAGAATACACTTTAGAAACGTGTGAAGTTCTGTGTTATTTAAGCACAAATTGATGTCTCCTCGTCCTGGCAGTAGTAAATTCTGTGGAGAAGCTGGGAAGGTATGAGGTTTCTCTGAGCTTGTACCCTGCTTTCCTGCATGCGTGGTGCCACTTTTGGTTTGCCTTGTCTCATTCTGTGTTAACAATAAGGTACAAATGCAAAACACAAATAACAGAGGTGGTTCTCCCACTTCAGTGTTGCACATTTGGCTGATTCTTGGGTTGTTTTCTTGTGGTGGTTTTAGACTTCCTAAGCTGCTGTGTTGGCTCTGAGAGGCTGAGTTTGTTGGGGGAGGTTAGTCCCCAAAAGCTGTTATTGCAGACATCAAAGGAGGTTCAGAGCTATTAGCATAAATGTCCTGAGGCCTCCTCTCTTCCTCTTGGCTTTATCTCCTAAGATTCCTCTGGATTAATAGAGGATTTTTTGTTACTCAGAACTGGATCACATAAACTCTGCTTATCCTAGAGGATTGGCTTAGGTTTAGCTTGGTTTTTGGGGAGATTTCTTTGTTTCTAGACACTATCACTGAAGCAACCAGACACTGGATATGATCTTTCCCAGGAGCTTATCTAAATTGCAGTGCTATCCCCACTGGCTTATTCCATTACATGGGATTTGGGCTCCATGGTTTTGATGTTGCAGAGCAGCTCCCAACTGAATGGTGTTGGCAAAATGGTTTTTCTCTTTAGGGAAACTGTTTACTTAATTCTTCTCTGGCTTCTTTATAATTCCTGTCTCTTGTTGCTGGAATGTTCCTGTGACCGGGCACACAAAGCACTTGTACATCGTGTTTGGTTCTGAGGCTTTATTTAAGGAAAAATGTGGGTGTTGCTTTTTGCTGTCTGTTGTTGAGCCACGGTGCTGTTTCCCACTGGAGAGCTGGAGTTGGTGTAGCTTTTGCAGGGTTTTGAAGGGCTTTTCTTTTGATGTTCCCTTTGTGCAGCAAATACACATCTGTCATGTGCTCCCTTCATGCCCTGCTTAGGAAAATGGGAACTTTATTTCCTTTCTTGTTGCTGTTTGAGTTTGGTGATGCATTTCGATGGGAAAAAGAGGAACAGTGTTGGACAGGCTGAGTTTTTAGGGTGAATTTAGGGGTATTATAGGGACATGGCTGCAGTAGCTCAAGTCTCTGCTTGGTGCAGGTGAAAACAGATTTAGAGAAAAAAAATGAGCAAAATTTTCACTGTTCATTCCTTCCCCTTTAAGAATTGTTTGGGAGTTTTATCCTAATGTATAATTTCAGGACTAAAATGCTGTTCTTATACATTAACCCCCACAGTCAGAGTTTGAGCCTCTTTGAGTGCAGCTTCACATTCTGCTTCCCTTCCCTCTGTGCAGTTCTCTCTCTGTGCTGCTGTCCTGATTTTCCAAGCTTTGCCTGGTGTTTTCAGTCTCGGTTACTCACTGTCTAATGACACCTTTGCAGCAGGACAGTGGAGGTTAATTCACCACAATTCCATGTCTGCTCACTGGCAGGTGTTTGCCATGGAGCAGGAGCAGCTGCCCTGGCTGGGAATCCAGCTCTGCCCTCGGGGCTTGGAATATCAAAACACACCCATTCCAAATGCACCTCCTTACAGCCAGTGAGCATCAGCCTGTGCAAATGAACAAATTCTTTACTTTTATTTAAAAGAAGTGCCACAAGCTGGAACTGTTGCTGCTCTGGAGAAACAGGAGTAGGTTTCACCAGTGCTGAGTGTTATTTGCAGTATTTGGGTGTTGATCTTTCAGATGGGAAGGCAGCAGGGTAGGAGAGGGAAGGGCAGGAGATGATTGAGTTGTTGTGGATTGGGTCCATGAAATGGTCTGTCCTGCTGGAGCTGGAATTCTATGGAATGGATGTGACTGAATCTTTTGTGAAGATCTCCCCCAAGCCCCAAGGCACAAAAGTGCCCATTTGGAGCTAGTCTGGGTTTGGGATGCAGGAAAACGAGCTCTGTCTGTACTTACTGTGGCTGTTTGAGGTTCCAGCCTCTGGGAGGGAGGTGGAAGGGATTTCAGACTCTGTAGGGCAGAGCTTTGGGAAGACCAATTGCACCAGTATTGGGAAGAATGAATTTTATGAAAAATGACCCACAAAGGCATCACACCAGAGTGGTTCAATGCAGAACTGCATCAATAGGTAAAACCCTCTGACATGTCCAGCAGGAAAAATTCCTGCCCTGTTCCAGCTGTGTGTGAGTGACCCCAGGCAGGGCAGTTCTGCTGGGCTGGCAGAGCTGCACCCCTGAGTGTCCCCCACGAGATCCTGCTGCTTGGGCTGGTTCCTGCAGCTCCCTGAGCAGCTCTCTTGCATTCCCCAAGGTTGCTGCACGTTCGGAACGGGAACTGCAAGTACCACCTGGGAGAGGAGACCTTCAAGCTGGCCCAGAGCTACATGGACAAGCTGGCCAAGCACGGGCAGCAGGCCAACAAGGCAGCGCTGTACGGGGAGCTCTGTGCTCTGCTCTTTGCCAAGAGCCACTACGACGAGGTGAGGGGCTGGGGGCTCTCCTGCTGCTGATCCCTGGGGCCTGTGGGGCACTGCTCACTGAGAATTCATTATCCACTCTATTTCCATGTGGCTGTGTTAGTCTGTGAGCTCCTCGCAGCGTTCTGACCGTGTGTCCTGGTTTAGGGCAATATTTAGGAGGAGGGATGATTTGGGATACAGAAAGTCATATGGCCAACCCAGGACACCATGTTACCTTGCCCCAGGTGTTGGTCATCTCTATATTAAATATTAGAAAAGTTTATTTTAGTAAGGAAAAATGAATAGCAGACCATAAGCTTTGTACCTGTTTTAAAACTCTGCTCTAGAAATGGCTTTTCCTTTAGCCCCTGAGTTCACTGACAGGGTGTTGTCCTGCACAATGGCAATTGTGAGGGTTTCTTAAAGATTATAAAATACCCTGCTCTGTAATTGTATTGTAATAATACAGACCTTAGATTAATATAAAATACTTATATATTCACTGTTAATCTTAAAATTGGGGTTTAAGTCTGTCTGTCTTTTAAGACATAACTGGACAATTCATTACATATAAACAAAGATATTTTAAATTTTGGCGTGTAAATGACCAGCTTTTCAGAGGCAAGTAGTATTTGTTCTTAATGTTACAATGCTTTCAAGTTCCAGCTCCATTGTGTTGTGCCCTCTGTCCCACAGGCCTATAAGTGGTGCATAGAAGCCATGAAGGAGATCACAGTTGGGCTGCCTGTGAAAGTAGTGGTGGATGTGCTACGACAAGCATCCAAGGTGAATCTAAAATCTCCCATTGCTTTGGGTACCAAATTGCTGCCAAGAATGGCTGAGGAGGGGTTGTTACCTCCAGAATTGTCCTCAGGAGCCCTGAGGGTTGTTGTTGGTGTGTCAGAACAGGTGGGGGCTTTTGTTTCTGTCTTTGTGAAATGGAGTTAGAGCTGCACCAGTGACTCTTGTGGCCATGTTAACTGAACTTCCCTAGAAGGGCTCTGATCCCTCTGATCTGAACTGGGTACAGCACAACCCCTTCAGTTTATTAATGCTGCATTCCTCTTCTTGAACAACCATAAAGTCCTTTAATGACCACAATGGTATTTTGAAGTTAAAACCACCAGTAAGTGTGGCAGTGTCTGAGGGGCTGAGCTGGGAGTGTAGCTCCTCACACCTTCCCTTCCCTGCCCAGGCCTGTGTGGTGAAACGGGAGTTCAAGAAGGCTGAGCAGCTCATCAAGCACGCTGTGTACCTTGCCAGGTAAGGGCCATCCCAGAAAAAACCCCTCTAAAATCCTCCTCAGCTTGCCTCAGTTTGTAATGGAAGTGTTTTTGTGCAGGGAGCATTTTGGAGCCAAGCACCCCAAATACTCTGACACGCTACTAGACTATGGATTTTACCTGCTCAACGTAGACAATATCTGCCAATCTGTTGCCATCTATCAGGTAGGGAGCAGGACTTGTTTCCCTTGTTATTTTTAATCTCTCAGATGTTGTAGTTAATTCATGGAGCTAGAGAATAGTTGATTTAATTACTGCAATGAGGATGTTTATAAAAAACCCCGAACACCACCAGCTGTGGGGTTTTGCTTTCTTTGTCTTCCACTGTCTCATGTCTTTTATATAATTAATGTCTCAAATATGTAGAGAATTTCAGAGCCAATAGATTCATCACAGAGATTAATTTGAGGGGTTTTTTGTGTTAACTAATGAAATTGTGTTTTTGGAACCTTTGCAGACAGCGCTCGATATCCGGCAGTCAGTATTTGGAGGTAAAAACATCCACGTAGCTACAGCTCATGAAGACTTGGCTTATTCCTCATATGTTCACCAGTACAGCTCTGGGAAATTTGACAATGCACTGTGAGTACAACACACAGCAGCACAGTTAATGCTCTACATGGAGAAAAATGTGACACAGACTAATGCATGTTCATTGCATTAATATTTCTAATTTTTTCAGTCAGCTGCTGATGTACATAAAAATAACCTGAATTTTTTATCTAAACTCTCTCAGATTTCATGCTGAACGTGCTATTGGCATTATCACTCACATTCTCCCAGAAGACCATCTCCTCTTGGCCTCTTCAAAGAGAGTCAAAGGTAGTTCCCTTTGTTGTTTGAATCATTTGGATGTGTTCATCTGGTCCCTACCAGGCAATGGTAGCTTGAGTTGTCTTTTTCAAGGAGGTGTTTATAGTCTTAGTATTAACAACACGCTTGTAAAATATAAAATAAACTTTTAAGACTTAGCCAGGAGAGTTGGAGTGGAGGGGTGAAATTACAGAATATAAAAACGTGTTGGGAGCTTGAAACAGCAGTGTGAAAGCAGCTCGGGACAGACACAAAGCCTGGTGAGCTGTGTCCCCAGGTGTCTGGGGTCCTGCCTTTGGGCTGGCTGTGGGCACAGTAACAGTTGTGTCTCCTCCCCAGCACTTATCCTGGAGGAGATTGCCATAGACTGTCACAACAAGGAGACAGAGCAGAGGCTGCTCCAGGAGGCTCATGACCTGCACCTCTCCTCGCTCCAGTTGGCTAAAAAAGCCTTTGGGGAGTTCAACGTGCAAACAGCCAAACACTATGGCAACCTGGGCAGACTGTATCAGTCCATGAGGAAGTTCAAGGTGAGACTTTACTCCTGACCCAAAATCTGCACGACAGCTGAAATCTGTCACTACAAATGAGGGGTTTCAATGCCCACAATTCCTAAGTTCAGTTGGTGGTTCTGTGCTTGGAAAACTTGTGCTTTATCGTTCACCTCAAAAGCCTTGTGCAAAAATAATCCATGGAGATGGGTGATTCCCTCAGAGGGTGATACAGCTTGGTGCTACAATCTGCTGATTGACTTCATCAAGAATTTGGAGAACTTGGTTTATGTTTGGCTTTGTACTTTTTGCCCCTTACAAAATGCTGCTTTTAAAGCTGCTACATATTAAGGTTCTTTAAACTTTCTTTCCCCTCTTTTTCTGGGGTGGTGAGTGGCTCTGACTGACCTGTGTGACTCGCCCTGACAGGAGGCAGAGGAAATGCACATCAAGGCCATCCAGATCAAGGAGCAGCTCCTCGGGCAGGAGGATTATGAAGTTGCCCTCTCTGTGGGCCATCTCGCCTCCCTCTACAACTATGACATGAACCAGTATGAAAATGCTGAAAAGCTTTATCTGAGATCCATAGCAATTGGTAAGTAATTGCAGGTTTTTAGAAAATAACTTGGCTCTTAATCTTTGGATGAGATTTTTTGGCTAGAATATAAATAGAGAATTTAGGCAAATTTTGTTGGTAAAATAACCTGAGAGCTAATATGCAGCACGTGGATTTTTTACCACTTTTAATTTGTTTTTTCTTGTAGGAAAGAAGCTTTTTGGCGAAGGATACAGTGGACTTGAATACGATTACAGAGGTCTCATTAAACTGTACAATTCCATTGGCAATTACGAGAAGGTGTTTGAGTACCACAACATTTTGGCCAACTGGAACCGGTTGCGGGACCGGCAGTTCTCGGTCACGGATGCGCTGGAGGACGTCAGCACCAGCCCCCAGTCCACGGAAGAAGTGGTCCAGTGTTTTCTGATGTCTCAGAACCTCGATGGACAGAGCAGCTAAGAACTCGGTCAATTTAACCAGTTAAGGTTTTTTCCCCCAGGTTACAGGGGGAAAAGTCATACTGTGAAATCTAAACCATGTAGTTCTCTGGGGGCTGGAATTTGCATTGAAACACTGGTCCAGTCTACTGAAGAGTGCCCATACGGATGAATGTGTGTTAAATTCCTCTCAGCATGTGTATGGCATGTTTAGTTCGGCTCACATTTTTAACTTGGTATTCCCAAAAAAAAAACCAAACCCCCTTCTTTCTCTCTTCTTTCAAAAGAAGCTACTTTGCAGAAAGTCTGCAAGAAAACATTAAATAAAACTGTTTGAGTTCAAAAGAGTTGCATTCTTATTACGGATGGAAGGTTTCATCGAGAGCGTTCTGCTGATTCACAGAGAGAACAAAAGCTGTACTCTGAGGAGCTGTAGGAGAAAGGTCTTTCTGCTGTATCACTGTAGCAAAGTTGATGGTAAATAGCCAGCAAAGGGAGGATGTGCTGGCCTTGGCTGCTGCCTTACCAAGAGAAGTGGCAAAGACCCACTTTGGAGAGCACCATCGGCTCGTTGAGCACCACCTGTGCTGTTGTGGATGCCCTGAATGGACCAGTACAGATCCCATAGACCAGCAAGCACAGTGTCCTCAGTGCCACCACGGTGCTCCCCCTGAGCAGGACCAGGACACCACAGTGGACCAGCCTGCTAGAAACCAGTTTTGGACCAGTGGCTTTAATTTAATATTTCTGCCCCTGCATTCACTTTGACAGTAGAACTCTCTCATTTAGGTGTCTGATCAGTGCAAATGATATCCATGTGATAGATCCAGAGCTAGGAAGTGAATTGATGGTTTGTCTGTATCCAGTGAGCTTCTGCAGAGATTCCTGGCAGTGCCACAACTCCACATGCTCCACTCTGCTGCAGCCACTCCTCCTTTCCTCTCCTGTGGGCTCTTCCTCTGCTAACGGAGGCTGTACCTTGTTTATACCAGCGAAGAGTTTTGTATTCTAATCCAGTTCCATTTTCTGTTTCTGGAGAACACAACTTTTACTGTACAGTTCGCAGGGGTCAGTGGAAAATGCCAAAAAGCACAACAGGTCTTTTTTTTTTTGTGATGCTTCATTTCTACATTAAACAAGAGTACAACCAGAAACCGATTCCTTACGTTAATTTCCGAAGCAGAGCTCAGTTGTACAGACCCTCTGAGAATGCCTCTCTCACTAACTTGTCTTAACTCTTCTGTTGGGGGCTGCTTGCTCGTGTGGCTTCGGGTGTTGTTTTGGGGTTTGTTTGTTTTGTTCCCTGATGTGGGGTAATATTTGCATTCTGTGTCACACAAACTAGAACCGAGTGGCTGCTGTTACCTCAGCTCTGCCAGTGGCACCAGCAGTGCCCTGGGTCTGGGATTCTGTGCATTCTGTCAGTTTGGGGGTTCTCTGCCCCTCTTTTCAGGGTTTGTACCTTGGCCAGTCAGGGCCGGGGCTTGGCCGGTTCTTCCCGCGGGACTGGATGGTTCTGTTTGGGGTCTGGTTTTTCATTGGTTTGTGGCAGGGAAAGGTGCTGGATGATCTTCAGGGAAGAATAGAGGTTTTGGACATGACTTGGAGCTTAATGGCTCTTCTTAGAAGTGAAATTTTACAGGCCAATAGTTCATATTCTGGTGCCTTCAAGTTTTTTTTTGGGGGGGAAAGGCTGAGTAATATCAACTTTAAAATGCAATGGCATCATTAGTGAATGCAGATTAATGATTGCATACTTAGAATATCTTCACTGAGGTGAAAAGAAGTATTTGCATAAAACCCCCTGTGGTATTAGGACTTAACTGCAGTGTGTCTGCAACAGCTGCTCAGTGCAAATCCAACTTAGTTATTTGTGGATTTTAAATGTGATTTATTTATAGCAATTTTTGTTTATGACTGTGTAGGAATTACAGACAAATTCAGCTATACAAGGCAAAACCTTCTCTCCGAATGCCCACGGCACTGACAAGTTATAAAATTCTTATGAGTTCTTAAGTCCTGTTAAAAGTTATTTAAAGTTTAACAAAGGACATAACGCTGTCAGAACTTGGGCAGGGAAGTGGCTTAAAGCTGCCCTAGAGAACCTGAGTGATTCTGTACTGCAGAAGTGTGTGAAGCTCCCAGCTGGATTTACACTGACATGGGCTGGAGATCATTTTTCCACTCCATGCTCTCCTAGCCTTGGGTCTCCAGCTTTTGGCTAAGGAATCCCAAAGGTCTTTGGGATGAGGAGCATTGTTTGACTGTCACCTGTCAGTGGCCTGCATGAACCACTGCTGCTGTTCCAGCCTGGCTGTGTCCCTGTTCAGGGTTTGCCTTCAGGGCAGGCTGGGGAGGAGCCTCTCTTCCATAACCAAACACATCCCTGCTGTTCATTTGTTGGTGGCTTTGGTCTCTGCTCTGGTGGCTGCTCCTCTTTGTCCTTTCCTAAAGCTGCTCGGTGCTTTGGCTTGGCTGGAAGGAAGGTCCTGAAGCTCCCTGGGAATTCCCTTGGGCCGTTGTGGTGATCCTTGAGGGCTCCGGGGTTCCTCCTGTGCCTGCAGGGAATCCTGGCTGGGTCTGGGCTGCTCCTGCAACTCCACGGTGCCAGGGCAGGTCCCTCCTGGAGCAGGGTGGCTGTGGCTGATTGCTGACACTGCTGGAGCACGGGAGGTTGGCAGGATGATGCTGCAGCAGCTCTGCTGCCCCTGCTCAGGACCTGCTCTGATGGCTGGGACAGCCCAGAACTGAGCCCGTGGGCAGAGCTGCAAGCAGGGGCTGCAGTTCCCTCTGTTCTGGGGGGTTTGCAGCTCCCTGTGGCTCCTGTCTCCCCTCCTGCCGTAGCCCAGGGCAGGTTTTCCATGCACAGCTGATCAGTGCTGGGCTGGGCTCTGGCACGATGGAACCTGGATCCAGGAATGAGTGACTGGCATTTCTAGGTGCACAATGTACCTGTGCAGGGGCTGGTTGGTGCTGGCAGTGAAAGGGGAGACGTGGGAGTGGAAATCCTGGGAAATGCATCCTTTCCTTGAAGGTGAGTAAAGGCATCACCCCAGAGTCACTGGGTGCAAGTGGTGAGGATGGGTGTCACCTTAAGGTAAATTATTTTCACTGTTGATTAAGTTAAACCCTCAATATTTTCATTTCAGTGTGAGGTGATTTGGATCAGTGAGGGGGGAGTTTGCTCCAGGTGCCATTTGATGCTTCTCATGGTACAAAATGCACATTGAAGTTCATTCCCTTTGTCAGCCCTAAAAGTGTGGGAGAGCACGAGGAGAGCTCAGTGTGCCTCAGACAGGGGAAGCTGCTGGCAGAACCTGCCCTGGGTGGTGTGGATGGGCTGGACTCAGGCTGGCAGCAGGCAGTGCAGGGCAGGTGCTGCTGTGCCAACCTTTCAGCAGATCCTTCTCCTGCCTGTGCAGAACCTGATTTTATCTGCAAGTCCTTGTTCCCTTGTAAGAAAATTCCTGGCCAGTGTCAGCTCCAAGCTGCCTCTGCACTGTGGGCTGTGTTTGACACTCCTGGCCTGGGGCTTTGGGGAGAAGTGGGGGAAGTTTCCTTTCTCTAGAAATAAACTCCAATACCTGCAGAGAATTGGCAGCACTGGAATGCTTTTGTCCCTAAATCTCAGGAACGTTTTGGGCAGTGCCACAGGTGTCCCTGGGTGGTGTAAAGTGTGTGCTCTAGGGTCTCGTATTCCACTACTCCTTGCAATCCTCGGTATCTATAGCATGAGTGGCCTTAGTGAGTTTGTTGAAGTGCACATTTTTTTTTCTTCTTTTCAAAAGTAAATTTTAAGATGAAAAAGATATATACTATATAAATATATAGAGCTATTTAGAAACTTGGTTTGTGGTGCACAAGTTCAGTGTTGGATCGCTAAATACTCGTCGCAGGTACCATATGTGTAACTTTTCTTTTCTGTAAATTCCTTTCTGGGAAGCAATGTTGCCATGGTAACTACAACTTTACAATTTCTTTACTACTTAATGATGTGAATGAATTCTACATTTTATTGAATATTACCAGGTTCAGTACTATTTTTATACTTTATTGAACTACAGGGGATTTTAATTTAATAGCATTTAAAAAAGAAAAAAAAAAAGATGTTGCTTGAACTGTATAACTGTATAAATTGAACTACTTACTCAAACCCACCTCTAAAGCAGAATCTCCACCTGTAGTGCCACGTTCATTTCTATAAAAGTATCTTGATCATTACCAGACCTTGCAGCCCCCCTCCCTGTGGTGTCAGGACGAAGGTTTCGTACCCCACTTCTCCCCACACCCTTTGTGCCCACGGAGCCATCCTATGTTTGTAACCAGCATTGTGATATTCTGTAACTGTATTGCTCAAATGAAATATTGACCTAATAAATAGAGTGTTCCCGCAGCCTGGAGTATCTGCAATGAATTGGTTACAATTCCCTTCCCACAGGGCCAGACCTGGCCAGGAGAAGGTGAAATCCCTGTCTTTGGGGGAAATCCTTGTGGATGGGGCTTGTGCTGGAACCTGTGGAATGTGAACAGTGGGAGGGGGGAGCCCGTGGTACCTGCAGGATGTGGATCCTTCCTGTTCCTTGGTCTTTTTTCCCTCTAAAGCAGCCGTGGGGATGCCAAGTCTCTCCTGTGAGTGAGCAGAGGCAGCACAAAAGCATCTCCTGTGGCTGCCTGAGCACAGAGTGGGTTAAAAATCAGCATTTCTGGGGGGAGGTTTATTTTAAAGCCATCAGGTTTGAGTCAATTGAGTGACCTGCAGCCCCCCAGCTGCGTGTGGAGCTCAGGCAGAGCTCTCCCCTCTCTCACAGGGCTGAGATTTCCCTTTTCCAAGACAAAATGCCCTGGAGTGCTCCCCTGGCTCTGAGAGCCCAGCTCAGGCCAGGGCCAGGCTCCCCTCCTCACCCTGGAGTCCCAGGGGATGTGGCAGTGCCAGCTCTGCTCCTGTAGCCTGAATTCCATTAATAGAAATGGGTATCCCTGGGTGTCTCTGTGCTCCTGCAGCTTCCTCAGTTCTTGCCCTTTTCCCCAGGGAAATGACAGTTGGGGAGTGCTGGATCCACACTGCCGATGACAGGAGACTCCAAAGGAATTCTCTTGCTGGTGTGAAGGTAGAATTACCAGCAGCAACCCTGAAACTTGTGGCCAGGTGAAGGGAAAACTGAGGCATGAATGAGGCTGTTCTGCTGATTTCTGGGGAGAGCAAGTCCAGCTGCCTCTGCCCTCTTGCAGCAGGAAAGGCAATCCCTGTAACATTGCATCCTGTAGTTTCTTCCCAAGATTTTCTGATCCTCCTTGGAGCAGGATCCCTCGAAGGTGAAATCTTTCCTCTTTGCCCACGTCACCTGGCCAGGAAACTGAGGTTATTTCTGGCAGAGCTCCCTTTTCCTTGAGAGCTTTCCTGTCACTTTGATGTCACCTCAAGTCCTACTGGAAAAAGGTGGGACAATCCAAGTCCTGAGCAGTGATTAATCTTGCTCAGTTCCCTGTTAAACCAGTGTGACACTTTGAGGGCAGACAGTGTTTTCCTGCTGTAGCCACAGGCACTCCTGGCTTTACCTTTAGCTGGAGGGATTATCCAGAGAAAATTCCTCCAGATCCAGGTTTGCACCACACCAGAGTCTGCTCTGCTGTCAGGGAGGGTGAGACACAGCATCCTCTCACAGCCTCTCAGGGTCAGGGCTGTGTCCAGGCCAGCCCTGCCCAGCTCTGGGATGGGATCTACGTTTAAAAGAGGAAATCTCTTGTCCTGATTATAAGAATGGTCCCCCAAAGGGGTTTTGGAGGGTTTTTCGTGCTTGGATTCAGAGTTGAAGGCAGTAACTGAGCCCCTACCCAGCTGTCCCATTCCCAGCACATGGAGTGAAGGATCTTTGGGATTTTTGCTGGTTAGACTGAAAGATTTCTGGGCCAAATTATATTTCTGATGTTTCCTTAAAACCTGGATTGAACCATAAATCAAATGTGGCCAACCCAGCCAGAGTAATTCAGAACCCCAGAACCATTCAGGTTGGAAAAGACCTTTGGGATCATCAAGCCCAGTGGTGACCCAGCCCTGCCAACTCCCTAGAAGAAGAATTTTTGCCCCAGCAAGGAAAGAAGCAGCTGCTGATCCTCCAAAGCTGCTCTTCCATGGTTGGGGTTTATTCAAGAGGAATGATGTACTAAAGGTAGGTCTGGTACTTCCAGAGCCTTAATTCAGTCTCGGTGTGGATGCACAACTCTCAGGGATCTCCAGGATCATCATCAATAAGGTCCCACGGTTTAAAATGAGAATTCCCGTTCAGCTGGGCTGAGCCCGTTGCTATGACGCTGCGAGGATTGCGGGAGTTTGTGCTTTCGGGAAACCATGGAGACCGTCTGGATCCCTGCTTTGTTCAGGTGAGGACGCTGCGCTGATCAATTGCCATTGATCTCTGGTGTCTGGGAACCTTAGAAACCCCTCAGAGCAAGGGGAAGGCAGAACTGATGCTGCTGAGCCCCGTCTGTCCTCTGGGGGTGTCACTCGGTGCCCTCTGCGTGTGGCTCCATCCCACAGATCCCGTGTCACCAGGAGCGCAGCAGGAAGAGCAGGCTGCTCCGCTGGCCCATCCCCAGGCTCTGGGCAGCGAGCAATCCAACCCTTGAGATGTTCCTTGCATTTCAATTGCCCTGATTCGGGGCGTTCCACACGTTTTGTGGCTCCGTGCCTTTATCTGCGCAGGAATTGCTGCCTGCTGTTCTCCCGGCCCTGCGGGGAGCAGCCAGGCGGGGGAGGATCGCCTGGAGCCGCGCAGCCGGCAGGGCACCGAGGGACTCCTACTCAGCCTCCCGGATCACGTTGTCTGGCAGCTCCCGGGTTCTGACTTATAGTTTACCAATTTAGATTTGAAGCGCTCCCTCCGAGCTGTTACAGAGCAGATTGGACATTTCAGAGGTAAAGAGAGAGACTGGGGGGAAACGAGATGAGAAGCGAGCTGGTTCTGAGTGCCTGAGAACTCCCACAGGACACGTGGCTGTGTTTTAGCAGCTTGAAAAATAGGTTTATGTGGGACAAATGCTCCTTCCTGGGCAGCCTGTGGCACCTGTTCGTGGCAGAGCCAGTGCTGTCAGAGTTGCCTCTCCCGTCCCTGTCTCATTCCACCTTTGGGGTGTGCAGGGACCGGGAGGCACAAACACCCCTGCTACAGGTCGGGCTGCATTTTTGCTGGGCAAGACAAACGTGTGTCTGGGCTGGGGTGGGCCCAGAGCAAACCACAACTATGCTGGAGCAGCCAGATTGCAAGGCAAGGACACCCTAATTACCAGAGGTGACAACAAAGGGGTGGCTCATTCCTCTCTCCCTCCCGGGCTGCAGGAGCCTCTGCAGCTGCTGCTTTCCCTGCTCCCATGGCTGGGACAGCAGCTCAACCTGCCCGGCTCCCCCAGCACTGATCACACCTCCACCTGCCCAGCCTTCTGCAAAAATCCCAGGTGTACAGGCTCTGTGAGAGCAGGAAAACGTTCACCCTGCTCAGTGGCAGTGTGACAGTGGCTGTGTGACAGTGGCTGTGTGACAGTGCCTCACCTGTCACTGCTGGGCGGTGGCCTTGCAGAGGTTGGAGGTGACGATCTCTTTGACCCGGCTGTTCCTGAAGCTGCTTCAGAATCTTTCCTGTGAGCTCTGGGACTGACTCGGAGCTCTCTGAAGGACAGCAGAGTTGCTAAAAAAACCCAAAAGAGATCATGAACCCACTTTTAGAGGTATTTCTGTGAGCGAGCACCCAGGCTGACTCATGCTTGGGCAGTAACTCTTGCTTAACCTCGGCCCTGCAGGGTGGCAGCAGAGTGAGCTCAGGGATGACTGATCCCGTCCTCACTTGTGCTGTTTGTCCCTGCAGAGGGACCCGGCTCCATCCGCTGCCCGTGCCAGCCGTGTGTCCCTGCTGTCCCCGCTCCCCGAGTGCCACCCGGCCCGCTCTGCCCAAGCACCTCCGTGTTTGAATCCAGACCTTTCCAGCACAGGGAATTGGCATTTTCCGGGCTCGGTGGCTGCGCCGGAAGGGAGCTCCGGCGGGGTGTGCGCTGCCACTGGATGTCACTGTCGCCGTGTGGCACTGAGAGCACGGGGGGGTGGCGCTGGGTCCCTGTCCCTGCGCTGAGCAGCCCAAGGGCGGTGGGACGGGGAGCTGCGCATCCCTTGGGCAATCCCTGCGGAAAAAGAACCGTTGTGATGCCAAGGTCACGCGCTGGGAATTTTTATTTCTAAAGCAAACACTTTCAGGGTCTCGGAGAGCCCAGGAGCCTCATTTCTTTCCCAGAGCGAGAGTTGAGGCTGATTTCTGCAGCCTTCAGCCACGTATGGGAGCCAGGAGAGGGCAGAGGATTCTCTGTTCTAGCTCGAAGCTGAGAATCGGATCTGGATTTTCACCGAGTCTGAAAACAGAGTTGGGACCAGTGCTTAAATTCAGATGTGTGTGGCTTTTCGTTTTATTAGGTTTATAATTAAATTATATTAATACTACTAATTAAATTATATTAATACTACTTTAAATTTTGAATTAAAAAAAAAATCCTAGAACGCCAAATGCTGAGCAAAGGGGATGGAGATCCCTCATTTTAGATGACTGATGAGCAAGGCTGGTGGATGGCTGCCCACATGCCTCTCTCCTTAACAAAAACCCCCAAAATTATCAAATGACCGTGCTGACAAGCTCAATCCCCTAAAATTAAATATTGATTCAGTATTTTTCTGTTGACTCATGCGAATCAGAGGCGTTTCCAAGGAATCTATTTGTGCTGCTGGGAGCGTGCCGCTGCCCCCCGGAGCCGCAGCCTGGTGATTGTGCTCGAGCAGGGAGTCGCAAAACGCTGGTTTTTCTCCCACTTGTCTTGCATAACAAAAGGCATTTGTCACCCGTTACATAACGGCGGGTTTGTCACTTCTCCCGGCGCTTTGGGTCCCCAGCACAGCCTCGCTGGATGTTCCTCAGCATCCCGGGGCAGCTCCCGTGTGACTGATCCTGCACCCAGCACCTGGCTCGGCCTTTTTTCCCTTTTTCTACAGGGAGAAATGGAGTTGTGTGGTTCGGGGGTGTTTTTTTAGAGGAGCCAAAGCATGGGAGGCTGTCTGGGGGGTTATTTGCTGTTTAACACTCGTTTGAGGGGCCAGTGGGGTTTGTCCTTAGCTGAGGTCGTGGCCCAGGCCTGCAGGAAGGGCTGGAAATGGAGCTGGGTTCCCTCTCTGTACCCTCACAGCTCAGGGACAGGAGCCCCTGTCACCACCTGCCTCCCCAGGCTGCCAGCTGCTTTTTTAATGCCTCAATCTCGGGTGTCTCTGCTACCAGCAGCAATTTGGGTGTGGGTTTTTCTTTACAGTAGCTTTGATTCCCTTCTGGGTGGAATAACTTCTTGGAGGCTTAAAAAGAAATAAATGGGTTTGTTTCCCCATGAACTAAAAGCAAAAGCTGGCTGCCTTCCCCTTTCTCTCTAATTGGAGGAGAGAGCTGTTTACCTGTGGCCTCACACTTATTTGTGGCCTTCTCACTGCCAGCTATCAAATGACCACAGCTCCTTTCTTAACATGAAGCAGGCAAATGTCCCAGTAACCCAACAAAGTTGTCCCTGTTTTCTCATTTCCACAAAACAATTTCTCAGTTGATGCTTTTTTTTTTTTGGGTGTGTGGATCTGATTCTAATTATTTTTTAATAAACTCCCTAAAGTCCATGTTTCTTGTGGACCTTTGAACTTCCTGGTACATGCAGCCTTTGCTCAGCAGATATATTTATGACTGGCTCTGAGTTAACCCTTTGGAGTTTGTGTTCTCAGGGAAGTTGATGCACTTTCCTTCCTTTCTACAGGTGATGCTCAGGCACAGAGTTCACTGCTGGCAAACCCAGGCTGGACTTGAACTTGTGGGCTATTTCAAAGTTTAATTCCTATAGAATCAGATAAAGCTGTGGGTCAGATTGGATCTGTAAAGCATGACTGGAAGCCTGGGATGAGCAAACAACTCCAAAGACCCTTCGCAGAGCTTTTGTTCTGATGGGGAACAGGGACCTTGGGCTGCACCTTGGGTGTTTTTTGGGAGTGGGCTGGAGTT
Source organism: Petroica traversi (assembly GCA_025920805.1). Taxonomy (NCBI): domain Eukaryota; kingdom Metazoa; phylum Chordata; class Aves; order Passeriformes; family Petroicidae; genus Petroica; species Petroica traversi. The sequence continues at coordinate 4,977,546 of JAHLSL010000039.1, forward strand.
GAGACCTCAGCTCCCATCCCAGTGTAATGGGAGTTCAGGGTTACCTCCTGCACAGGAGATGGTGAAAGCCAAGAGCAGTGAGATCTCTCTCTCCTGCATGACATCTCTCAGTAAACTGCCCTTGCCAGGGAGAAGCCTGGAAAAGCTTGGAGTTGAAGGGATTTGTTTTGGAAATTCACTTCCAGGCGAAATGCTTTCACAAAGAGAGCTGTGCTGTGCTGCCCTCATGGCCTGACCAGTCAGACAAGTGCAATTGTTGTGTCCCTGGGACAATGGGTGCAATTGCTGCAGCTGTGACTCAGCGGTGCTCCTGTGCCAGGTCGCTTCTGGCACCCGCAGTCATCCCCAGGGCTGCACAAAGGGCCCTCTCTCTGAGGCTCTCTGGGCCTGCCTGTGCTGAGGGCCTGGAGCTGCTCTTGGCAGAAGTTGGGATGATGTTGGTCAGGAATTCCTGGTGCAGCCAGCAGTGCTGAGCTCTCCCCGAGCCAAATACCCAGTGCAGGAATCGTTGGGGAAGGCACCTTGAAATGGAGGCAGGTCCTTGTTCTCAGACTGTCTTAGGGAAGTTTGGCTTTTACCCACGGCTGAATTCAATAATGACAAAAATCCATTAAGACAAGCCCTCCCCTTAAGATGTCTGTGGCATTTTCCCTCCTGTGTCTGCTTTCTTCCTCCCCCATGTCTGGATTTTGCTGTCAGCTCTGGCTGCAGGAGCCTTTCACAGGCAGGCACTGAGCAGATGCAAAGGCAGTTTCTTGCTAACTTTGCAGTGAGGTGTGCTTGGACCATCTGAGGTACACTACAATTGTTTACCCCACAGCAGGATTTTACAGTGTTAGGTGTTACTTTACACAAGATAAGCTCTGCAGAGGGATGCAGAGGTGAAAGCTGTGAGTGTAGCTGTGCTGCCTTAGCCTGGGTGTTGTGAGAACTCTGTTAGAAGTGGTTTGTTTGAAGGGGATGTTGAAAATGCAGCTGGTTTCTCAATGCCTGCCCAGCCACCCTCGCTGTGCCTGCTGCCTGCAGTCCTGACACCTGTCCCCACTGTGCCAGGCAGCTCCTCTCCTCCTCACCTGCCCAGATTGAAACCAAGGAGTTGCCAGCTCATGTCCTCACCTTTCCAGTCAAGGTGCCAAAGGGCAGCATGTTCCTGGCTGATCAGAGCTGGGAGAAATGAAGCTTTTCCAGTTCAAGCTTTCACCTGCACTGGCAGCCAGATTAAAGCCATTCAGGAGCTCCAGGGGCATAAGCTGGTTGTTAGCAGAGGCATAACCCATATTTGCATGGCCATATCTGTGTCCTTGTGAGATTACAGCTTCCACATGGCATGTGACTGCAGCATGGAATGGCTCTCTTGGCTTATCATGTGTACACTTTGCTTTGCAGAGGACTGAGAGGGCCTTGAGTTCCCCTTGCAAATCCAAGCCTTTGTTCTCCCTTTCAGTGTTGGCTGCACTCGGAGCTCAGCCAAAGGCAGGGATCTGCAAGTGGGAGGCACAGATGGACTTCTCTGGCCTTCATCTGAGGATCTTGCTGTATTTACAAGTTGTCCACCAACCTGGTTCACTCCAAGATTGGGCATGAGAGAAGCCTGTGGCTGTATCCTTCCCCCTCCTCTGGGAGACAACACTGCTTTCTCCTTGGAGGCCTCTCCTGCTGGAAGGGGGCAGAATGCAGACCACATCTCTGGAAATCCATTGGATTATCCTGCCTTTCTACAACAGGAATGCTTTGAAAGGGTGTTCTAATTGGATGGGGAAAAGCAGAGTACAAACAGATTACGCCTCTCCTGTTTCTCCCCAGTCAAACACACTGTACTGAAACAGTGCACCTTAGGGAAAACTCTTCCTTTTCCCCTGACAGCCCTCCTGTGAATATTAATTTCTCTATTTGAGTGCCTTCATCTTCCAGGAGCTGTGCAAGTGCAAACATTAACCAACTCCTCTGGTGCAGCAGCTTTTGCAGTGCAGAGTAGGCACGGAGCCAAAAAGGAAGCAGTTGTGAAGATGTTCTGTGTCTGCTGCTGGTTATTATTTGCTGCTTTGGGCAGATTTAACATGATTACCACGTGTGATGTGATGAGTCTGGTGTATATAATATATGCAGGCATCTGATATGGTATTTATGTACTGCTAGGTCACAGGAAGGAGAGCTGATAAACACAGATAAATGTACAGGTATTCTGCACTGTAGTCAGAGCAACTGCCTGTTCATGTGGTTTAGTTAAACATCAACCCCTAACACTGTTGCCAGATGTATTGCAGTGCAATGCCAAATAGGAATTGTAATGAGGAATGTTTTCCAGCAACCTGTCCTTACCAGGAGGGTGGCAAATGCTCCATTTGATGGAGTGATTAATGATACTCAGCAACTGCTCAGGCTGTAGGGGTGGAGGCTCTGCTAATTCCATCTGGAAATTCCTTTCCTGGTGCTTAAGGGTCATGAAGATGATTTTCTCCCTGCAGCTGGGTGCCTACTGGCTCCAGTTAACAAATTTTGTCAGGGGAAGGGATCTGAAAGAGAATTTGGGCCAGTCATTGTTTCAGTGTGGCATCATCAGAGGCATCTGAACTGCCAGAGAAGTTCCCTTCTGGCAGCTGGTGGGAGTTACTCATTTAACCACTTGTTTGCAATTAATGTGGTATAAACACAAGTGTGATTTGTGACCAGTGGTGTGGGGAAACCATAAACACAGCTGCATCTCTTTTATCCACCAAAATCAGGTGTGTTCCAAGTGTTCCCAGACTGGGAGACATGGGCAGCCACACCTCCCAGAGTGCCCAAAGGTACCAGTGACCAACCTCTGGTGTGGGTCTCCCTCTCAATAGGTGTGTGTCTTCAAGTGTTCCTGCACTGGTTTATGCTTCAGCAGTTCTGGAGGTGTTTGTCTTCAGCTTCTCAGCCAGCTGTTTGTGAGTTGATTGTTGGTGTTTGCCAACGTCCTATAACTCTTATAGCTGCTTGAAGTCCTCAGGAACTGAAAGAGCATTATCAGCTTCCTCCACACTTCTTTAACTTGCAGCCTGTGAGGAACAGGATAGTTAAAGGCTTTTCTTTTTATTGTGCTTCATAAGTTTTTAGGGGTTTATGCAAATTGAGTAGGCATTATTAATGAGATGTTAATGAGCCCATTCCTTAGGTGCTGCTTATAAAATCAAATCTATAGTGAGTTAGGTATCTCTTTTTATTGCAAATAAATTTTGACTTCTTTTGGATGATGAAACATGAACTGTCTGGGTGATACCAGGCTTGGTCACTTCCTCTCCCCAATGAATCAGAGGAGTCTGGAAAATGATGAGCCTGGTAGACATTTCCCAGTTGGTGCAGCTGGGAGAATGGGGCAGGGGGTGGCATCTCCCCCCTCTGAGCCATGGTACCCCCAATTTCCCAGCCCTCCTTGGTGGCAGAGGCTCTCAGTCCTGTACCTCCTTTCCCTGCTCCTTTAGAAGATTTTGGTGCCTGTCCTGGTGATGTTCTTTGCCCAGGAGTGTCTGGTTGCAGTTGCAAGGAGCACATGGGATGAGGCTCCTGGGCAGTGCTGCGTGCTGGGGTTCCAGGGGGCAGTGAAGTTCAGGCTGGTGGCAGCACTCAGGGCTCGTCCCTCTGCTGTCACTGCTGCCCTTTGCATGCACGTCCTGCCTCTGCTCTCTCTGCTCTCGTGCCTCTGCCTCCCCTCACCCTGCCCTGTGCCTGACCCTAAGGGTGGCTGCTGCTTAAAGGACTTCTACATTCCCACCTAACACTGACTTCAGTCCATGGATTTGCCAGAAGAAGTCAAGTTTTGGTTTTCGTTTTCTTTATGTTTTGGTTTTATGCAAAGGAAAAAGCAAGGAAGTTCCCCTCCAGCCTGCAGAATGTAGCTATTAAGAGAAGTGGCTTAATTTCTCTCTCTTAAAGCCTTGAGTAGCCTGTTATTCTTAAAATAAGCTCAAAAAAGGGCAGTCTTCTTTATGTGATGCTTTGGGTCTCTTGCATGGTGGTGCAGAGGAGTAGCTGTAGTGACATGTAGGCTCTGCTGAGATTGGCAGGAGGAAAAAAAAGCAGAGGATGCCATTTCATTTCTGTGATGTTCTGATTCCCTCCTACAGCCTGGAAATGCTGAACGTGAGCCTTTGTCTGGCATATGGGGATTTGGAGAACTCTTGCTAATTACAGCAGTTGTGCTATCTTGCTTAAATGGCTTAAATAATATATTAAGTGCCTTTATGATCTCCCACAACGTGCTGGAATACAAAGAAGTGCATTTTCTGCTGTTTATGGTTTATGGCAGGAGTAACTTAGAGAATGTTAATCTGCACAAAAAAACGGGGTTTGAGGATTTATTGCTGATGTAACTCCCAGTGGGGTCTCTGGATGCTCAGATCCCATTGTGCAGGGTGTTATCCACAGACAGGGCATGGATTTCCATCTTGGAAGGTGAAGTTTAATCAAAGGGATGCCAGAGAAGGGTCATGGGACTCTGGAGTTAATGCAAGTTTGATGGCAAAGGTAAAAAGTGTGGGCAGGACCCATATGAGGTAATATTCTAATTTATTTAAGGCATATTCTCATTTTTTAATTAATTTGAAATTAGAAACATGTTACTAAGCATCATATCTAGAAGTGGGAGTATTCCTAGGTCTAGATTAGTGCTTATCAAGAAAAAGAAAGGTATTATGTCTGCTCAGGAATCTTTTTTTTACCCCTTTCCATGTTTTTATTTAGCAAAAATTCTGTTAGTCATCTATTTCCACCCAGACTCCCCTGTCTCTTGCTTCTACATCTCCAATTTCTATTTCTGCCATTGTACCTAATGTTTAGAGAAAATGTGAGAAGAGCGTGCTGTGAATGTCTCGTTGCTGGATTTGGTGTGAGGAATAACTGAGGAGCAGCTGAGCAGTGCCAGCCAAGGGCTCCAAGGACCTGGGAGGGCACGTGCTGAGGGGGGACATAAACCACAAAGTGACAATGTTGAAAAAACTGGCACATTCTGACCCATAATTTGGTTTAGTTTGATGTAGCTCTCCGTAAAATCACAAGTTCTGTTAGAATATGCTACTAATTAGCAATAATTCAGCTATTTGAAATTAACAGGCTCTTCAGAGTAGGAAAAAAGAAGTATTTTTGTCTGGTTTTGCTTGCTAGTAGCTTGCAAACAGGGAGGTGAGAAACTTATGTCAAATCTTGACGCATAATTTTGCAATTAAAAGACTAAGGAAAAAGTGTGATCTGAAGACCTTCAGTTTCCTCACTGTGACATAAAATTAACAGCTCTCTTCATTCTCATTCTGCTTTAATATTCCTGCAGAGAAGGCAGCAGAAAGAACTCCCTAGGCTGGCTTCAGTGGAATGGAGGAGCTGTTACTTAGGCAATAACAGGGTACAGGCTGGGAGGGGTTTGGGCTGGCATTAGCTGGGTAATGCCTGCACAATGCTCTGGATGTTCTAATGTGATATATATCTAAAGCTAAAAACAGAGAAATGCTCTCTGGGAGATAGGAAACTCTCTCAAAGCATCTCCTGATTGGCTTCCCAGAAAATTTCAAGGTCGTGCATGCACCAGCTTGCAGGGATGCACAGCTGGCACCTCATCACTAAAGCCAGCAGAATCTCAACTGGAAGGCTGTTAGTGAACTGTGTGGGTAAAAATAGAAGGATAAATTGAAACTACCTGAAAGTGGAAGAAACAGCTGGGAAGTGATAAGAGAAAGCAAAATGAGTGAAGAAACTCTTGCCCATCATTGTGGTGTCCAAGTGCTTTATAAGAACTTCAAATTGCTCCTTCCTTGAATGTACCAATTTTCTTTTTCAAACTGTGACAATTTGGCAACCTCCATCTACCTTGAACTTGTCTTCTATTGCTAAGAATCTGCTCAAGAGTCTACTCCATACTCCATGCCTGCATTTTATTACAATAGCTGGGTCAAAAGCTCTTCTAGGAGTAGCTCGACCTTTACCCAGAGGCTGACTGAGTGCCAAAGGCTTTTATGGAAAAATTAGCCATATCTTTCATAAAATAAACATAAATGCAAATAGTTTATATAATAGGCAAATTTCTGAATAACCCCTAATGTTTTACCTTGCTGCACGGGCACAATCAAACCTCAAAAGTGGCAAAGCAAAATGTTGCCAGAGCTTCTTGTCCATCAGCAATCTGTCATGTTTGGGTTTGGGAATCCTCTGGAACATGACAGGCACTGAAATGACAGGAAAACAACCTGGTTGTCAGTGTCCTGCAGTGGCTCACTGCTGCATTCAGTGGGTGAGGTGGCTTGAGCAGATGGCAACTCATCAGAGTGTTTTAGTTGCCTTCTTGGCTTGAACAAGCAGTTTTTCATTGACTCTGATTACAGGCATGATGCCATCTTAGATAATGCCTCTTGATAAAGGACTTTAAGATCCTTAATTACTATTATTAGCCATTTGACACCATAAAATGGAGGTCTGCTGTTTTAATGCCTGTTTCACCCCTGTCTGTAGAGTGTCTGGAGTGTCCTTAACAAAAACAAGGAGGTGGAACTTTTGGAACCTGATCAGAGATAATGTGTGCGTGCCAGCATAAAAATGTGTGTGTGTGTGCACACATTTGGATCTGCCATTGTCCAGAGCTCTTTGACTCTGTGTTGGGAGAGCACTGAACTGAGACATCAGCCTGCTGGCAGGGCCATGAAGGCTGGCAGGTTCCTCTGTTTGGGGATGTCTTTTGTTCAATGTTTGAATCGGTGAAACCTTAATTAGCAAATAAGAAGCTTTGGCCTTCCCTTGCAAGTTGTGAAGCAGAATTAAGGGAAGTGCCAGGATGTGCCAAATGACACAACAGTCCTGGCTCTGTGGCTTTAGTTTTGCTGAGCTGCCCTGCTGTTTTGAGATGCGCTTCCCACTGTATCAGCTGCTGGCAAAACGTTCCCCAAGCTGGTACGTGTTTGATGCTTTGGTGTTGCTTTCTCTGTACACAACAATCGAGCTGCTGCAGTGCTGGGGACCCTGTGAGCAGCAGCCTTTGAGCTGAGAAGAAAGCAGCCCTTTCTTTGCAGGGAGAGGTGCCCTGTGGTGCCCAGGGCGAGTCCCTGCCCGCTGTGCGCTGCGCTCGGGGGCCACGCAAGCTCCTCTTTCCACAAAGCAATCTGGGCCTTCCTGGAGCAGAGTCAACATTAGTCACTTCTTGCAAAGCCACTCCTTTCATTTGATCTTCTGGTATTAATTATTTGCACTTCCTCTTGTCACAACACTTTTTTTTTTTTTTACTGCCCTGGATGGAGCTGCAGAGAAATCTTTTACCTCCATTCCAATGCCACAACGGTTTCTGTCTAAAAGAGAGCTCGGAATCACTTTTATCAAACATATTTCTTTGCCCATTGTTTCCTGATGACAGATACTACTCTTAATCTACACAGAGACAACACTTTGAAATGGGAGATCTCTGTTCCCATCAATTGTTGGTACGTTGATAAATCATAGCATGTCTCACTTTCTGAATGACACGTGTCTGGATTGCAGTCTGCCTCTTTTTTGTCACAGTTTTTCAGTGCTAACAACAGCCTTGCCAAAGCTCATCTGTTCCTTTAGTGTGCACTCCAGCAGGCTGATTAATTCTGTCACACTTTCCCTGTACAAAGCATAATCAAACAGGTTGATAGAAAATCAGGAAGGACATGATATTTTTATAAATATCCAATGCACTTCACTCACCTCGTGCCATTAGCTGTGTCATCTTGTTACTCCTGGGTAGGGGGAGCATCAGCAAAATCTGTCAAGGAAAAAGAGTTTGTCACTGTTCTTTGTGGGCCTCAAGTGTGATTGTGCCACCCTTCCACGCACAGGGAAGCCTTGCTTAGGAGAATATCAAGAGTGGAGGGTGCCTTATGGTGTTTTCTTCTCTGCCTTTCAAAGGCAACTGCAGGAAAAGTGGGGGATCACTTACCCACAAACCTTAAAATAGCTGTGAGCGCGTGTGGCGTGCCTCACTTTCCTGGGTTGTGGAGATCCCACTATTAATAACAGGAGCTGAAATTATGGATTGAGCAGCAATGTGAGCAGCACTTCTGAGCAGTTTTAAACCTGTCACGGGCTCCCTGAACAAAAACATCCAGGGGTAGTGGCTCAGCAGAAACATTCATTAATTCTCTCCTAAAGAGCGGCAGAATTAAGCAGAGGTAGCCCACAGCTCAGATGAGGTCTGAGGGATGCTCCCGGTTCCCTTGCTGCCTTTCCCAGGGCCCGGGCAGTGCTGTCCCAACCCCGTTCCCGTATCTGCCACAACCTGATGTACAGGTCAGGCGATTGGCACGCGTGGGCGTGCAGAACAGCGCTGTCACTCTTGCCTGCGCAGCAGTGGCTGTCACCCCCGCGCTGTGCTGTCACCAGAGCGCAGCCCGCTGGGACAGAGGGACGCGCTGTTCTCTCCCGTGTCCCCGCCCCGCTGGGAGCTCACCAGGAAAAAGGAGGGGATGAGGTGTCCGCTGCTGCCGGGAAGCAGCGAGGGATGATGTCAGGGCAAGGGCCTGGCTGTTGGGACAGGGGCAGCTGTGTCGGGGGTGGGGATGGGCAGCTGCTCCAAAAAGTCATGAGAGTGCTGGGAAGGGGGGATCTCTAGGGCAAGAAAAGAAGAAGTGCCCTCAAACTGAAAACGAGGGAAAAAGTCTAAATCATCTCACTGACAGTCCCCTGGCTACACCACACTGCAGCCCTGGTGAGCACTGCTTTCATTCCCTTCAACAAGGGGGATGATTTTAATTTCATTTAAAATTAATTTTTTCATTTCCCCCTGCAGTATTCCACTACAAAGTTCATGCTGGCAATAGCGTGGGAGTACAACTTACAAAACAATAATAGGAGGGACCTGGTAAGAATCTGTTCCTTTTATTTCCCCCCTAGTTCATATAAATCTGTCACCCTCTGCTACCTCTCTAAGCCACTTGTTTCCTAGAAAATGTGGGATGTAAGAGAAGTTTCAATTTGCCTACGTAGTTCCGTTGTTCTTTGAGGAAGCCTTTTGTATTTCCCCTATCTCTCTGAAAACATCACAATTAGACTGGCAGGTAATGATTTGGGGTATTTCTCTCATTCACCAGTTTAGTGTAATCAGATACAAAACCATTCAGCTCTGACCACTGCAGACCTGACTGAATCTTCTTATTGCACCTTGATCTCTCTCCCACTTTCTACTCTTCTCAAATATTTGGGATGTGCTCTGCCACACTCCTGGTCAGGGCTGCCTGAAGCAGGAGAAAATAAAAGTTATCCTGTGTTTGTCCAGGGCCAAGCACAGTCCTTAAAAAATTAACAGCATCCCAGGGTGGGGAGACAGGTACTGGGGACAGAGGCACAGATTTAGAGCCCAACAACAGAGCAAGGCCTCAAAGTTCCTATTTTGGCTTCCATTTTATTGAACGAATCAGGAAATCCTAAGGCCTTACACGGCTCTTCTCAGAACTGGTCTTGAATGGCTGCAGCAGTTCCACTGTTGTTTGGCCCATCCCTTTTGAGTTCGGGCTTTTCCACTGCCACTCCAACCCCCTTCTCCTGGCAGATGCATGCTGCAGGCTGAGCTGGAGCCAGAGGGTGTGGATTTTTCCCTGTTCCTGCAGCCTTGAGCTGCAGCAGCCCTCCCAGAGCCGCTGTGTGCCAGGCTCCCGCAGCTCCTGTGCAGCACTAAATTCCTGCTTTGCCTCAGATCCTTGACAGTGATGCAGAGACACTTAAAGATATTTGCTAAGTGCTTGTGAATTAGTTTTTGATTAGCGAATAATTAAATAAATTCCAGCAATCCAAAGGACACGTGCCCAGTTTGATTTGCATACCTAGCACTTCTGTGTGACAAGAGAGGAGCTCAATTCATCTAATGCAAGTCTAAATTTGCTGTATCTTAATTTGATTTACCTTTGGCACAGCATTTAAATAACAGCAACATCTATAATCTTGTGCTCCCCGGTAAGGCTTCACTGAAAACTTACTGCCAGATCTAATCCAGGGTTAGCACACACTGCCTTATCTCTGGGCTCCTGCTTCAGTGCCTTTGAGAACATGCTTAATTTAATCTGAACAAAGACATTGCCATCGGGAGCCTCCAGCCTGGCTTTCCAATCCAGAGTATCTTTGTGATTAAATTTGGTGCAGGCCATGGTGTGTACAATGGATCCAGTAAATGATTTTGAAGCGCTCTTCAAACAAAATTCTGCTGCTTCTTGGACACTGTCTGTGCCTCCGGGACATCAGGAATGCCACTTTAGTTGGGTTTTTTTAAAGTGTCATACATTTGCTTTGGAAAAAGGTCTGGGTTTTTGGGTTATTATGAGATGTTAACCATTATTATAAACCATCACTCCAATCCCTTTCCCTTCTCCCACTGGAAGGAACTCCTCACTAGAAGGTTCTGCTTCCTCACTTGCACCAAATACCCAATCAGCTGTTGGTGACTTAAAGCTGGTGACAGGGTCTGACTTGTAATTATAATTTCAGACATTTATTTTTTTAATGATTTAGCTGTTATTAAACCCCCTATACTGCCTGTGAGTGGGGTTTGTGTGAACTCCAAGTAGAGGTTCTGTTGTGACATAACAGATAAAAATGGAATAATTTTGAAAACTGTGGTGGCTGCAGAGGCATTGGGTCAGAGTTGTCCTGGCAGGACCCCTCACTGCTGGGTGTAGACAAAACAGGCCTGGCAGTGTTGGGTCAGGCCTCTTGTCTCAGGGGTTTGCTGTTGCTCTCTAGCAAGAGCCTGAGGATAAACAGTCACAGAGAAATTGGCCTGAAAAGCAGCAGGAATTGGTGTGGAACTCTTACCCCACCGCTGTAGCTGCTTCCTGCCCTAATTGCTTTCTCTGACTGCTCTGCCAGTTTGGGGCTGGCTCTGTCCCAGTGCTGCTCGTTCCAGGCAAAATGGGACTCTGTCATTATCTTTCTAGTTCAGAGGAGAGACCAAAACATTAAAATGTTATCACTGGATGTAAGGTCACACAGGAACACGACAGAGAAGTCAGGAATTAAACCCCATCTCCTCAGCTAAGAGTTAATACTTTAAGAAAGGGATCCATCACAAACAGAGCATGGCTCTAGGAATGCCATGGAATATTTTCTTTTTTTTATATGCCACAAATCTAAAATAAAAAACAATTCAGAGAAGATATAAGGAGGCTTTACGGAGCTTATTTCATTTGCAGCATGTTTGCACTTGGGTTACATGAGGAGAAATTTGGCCTTGGAGCCTGTGTCTCTGTGAGCAGCATTCCTGGCTTTGCATATCAGATATGAAATTTGTTTGGAATGTTTGCTATAAAAATACCTACGCATGAACTTACATCAGCGAGAAAGCGACTCGGGCTTGACCTTTCTGCAGCTCCAATGTGGCAAGAGCGTTCAGTGTGGAAACAGTAACTTAGGGAATGACTGGCAACTGGTGTTTTCACAGGCTTTGTTTCAGCGCAGGAACAATCCTTGGAACGAGCTGCCCTTAGAAATCAATGTTTTCTTTCAAACTCCTTATTTTCTGCTCGGGAGTGACCCAGGGTAGGTTACCAGGATTAATGTTGTAACAAAGCCATTTGGGAAATCCTCCCATTCTGTGTCAGTCCTGAGCTGAATACTAAAACCAAACATGCTGGAGCACAGCAAAGGGCAGGGGTGGTTTTGATCCTATTACAATTCAGCCCGTGTTTCTGGTTTCAGACAGTGAAAAGACATTTTAATGGAACAGGAACCTCCTACTGTCACCCCATGCCTGCAGCCCTGCGACTTAGAGGACTTTTTGAGGAGAACCACCGTGCCCTGAGAGGTTTGAGGGGATGATCCTGTAAGGTTTGAGAGGCTGATCCACTATGAGTTTTTTGGGGGGTTGAGGAGCTGATTCCCTGTGCGGTTTGAGGGCATTGAGGGGATGATCCCTGTGAAGTTTTGGGGGCCTGAGGGGCTGATACCCTGTGAGGATCGAGGGGATTGACGGGCTGTTCCCTGTGCGGTTTGAGGGGGCTGAGGGCTGATCTTCTGTGAGGATCGAGGGGACTGAGGGCTGATCCCCTGTGAGGATCGAGGTGACTGAGGGGCTGTCCCCTGT
>JAHLSL010000039.1:4989976-5005813 GCA_025920805.1 Petroica traversi
TCCCCGCCGCCCTCGGCCCGGCCTTCGCGTGTGGCCGGCCGGCCGTGCGCGGGCAGCCGGGATAAATCGGGAAGCGCTGCCATCCATCCCGCTGTGACAGGGCTGTGACAGGGCTGTCACAGAGCTCCCGGCTCCGCCGGCCCTCCCGCTCCTCGTGTTTACTTCCCCGTGCTCCGGGAATCACGCATCCGCGGCTCCGCATGGGAAGATGGATGTGGCGTGCGTGGCTCGGGGTGGATGTCGCTGTTTTAGCGAGGTTTTAGGGTTCTCCCGGAGGATTTAAAGAGGAACTAGCGAAGGGAAAACATAAACAAGCTGGATGGTGAATGCTTGCAGCTGCAGGGCTCCAAGGCGACGGCAAAGCTACACCCTGGAAGCTCCCTGGCTCTGGAAGTGATAACCAAGTCCAAGGACAAAGAGGGACAGGAATTTTCAGCAGTAAATGGTTTGCAGGGAGGACAGGTGTCTGTAATTGTTGCCCTATTGTGCGTTCACGTGATGCAGTGCAGGTAAAACAGCTCACCTGTTTGATATTTAAAGCCTTGATAAAATTCATAAGCTTGGGCCAATCTATGGCTGCCCTTTTTATTCCTGCTCACAAGTGAGGGGCATGGCAGGAGTGATAAGGGAGAACTGGGAGGAACCACTGGGTGTTAACTGAAAGAGAAACAAATTGAAGTGAAGTGGGGTTTTTGTTAAATATTTTCTAATCTTTTTTTTTTTTCTCTCCTGGTGGAGCCTCTGAGGGATGCCATGTCAGATAGGAAATGGAGCAACGTAGTGTCAAGCAGGAGAAACAAACGTATGATTGGAAGTCACTTGTGTTACAGATTTTAAACATAGCAGCCCTGAAGGATTTTCACTGCTAGTGAAAGTATAGGAAGTCCTTTGAAAGCTTTGGTGCACGTATTTTTAGAAGAGCTGGAGTTATAAATGCAGCTTGGTAGAGGTGTGAAGTTAAATATATCAGCAAGCATTTGAAATAAGCTGTTTGGTGGAAAATACAGTCATTTGGTCATGATGTATATTCCAGAGCTCCTAAATAAGGAAAAACAAGTGTTTTGAGTTTTAAAGTTAGATTTAAACTCTTACACCGCTTCAAAATCAAGGGAGTTTGTCTGGATGCTTCATATTTAATAAGATTGATTTCTTAAAAAGTTATTTGAAATAATTTCTCTGCAGTGAATACAATGCTTTTCTTTGTTACTTCTTTGGATGTTTTTCTTCTCTATATGAGACCTTCAATACTGTTTTTCTGTAGGAGACCAGGAAGGTTGTTTTAGGCACTCTGTTATAAATTGATGTTTTGCTAAATAACTATGTTGTTTACTTAACCAGTGAATCACTGTATGTATAAAACAGGCCAGTTATCAAAACATTATTTGTTAGACCATTCTCACTTCCACAGAACCTTGCTGGTACTTGTAGCATTTCTGTGGACACAAACAGAGATAATGGATAAACGCAAACATTAAAAAAAGAAAGCCGAATATATTTATCTCCAATTAGATCCACCTTCTCTAACGTTGTTTCCTGGTTGTTAAATGCTGAGAAAGTTTTGTATTAGGGGGTATTTTCACAAATTTTTCAGCTGAGGATTCTTCATGAGTAATCAGTAAGTGGTTAGCTATCCTTCAGAATGCTGTGAGTGTATTTTTGAGTCACCAGTTTGAATTTCAGTTGTTCAGAACATCTGGAAAAAACGCTGCTTCTGTCAGCTTCAGAAAATAAGGCTGACTTTCAGGCAATTTCATTTCTCACAATTCCATTTTGGTAGTTGCCAAAGGTTGTGAAGGTGCGGGGATTTGTGGTTAAAGGCTCACAATATAAATAACTGTAGCTAAAATGTAACTTCTGTTCAAGGAGATGGCAGTGCCAGAGCAGGCTGGTGCTGATGGCCTTTTCCACCCTTGAACAGGAGACTGTCCTGCTGTTTTATTTTCCTCCTTTTCCTTGGCACAGGCAGCTGGCACTGCCGTGGGTGGGCACAGTGGAGTTGTCCTGTGCCCACCAGTGCAGGTCACAGGAGCCTCATCAGCCTCCCTGAGATCTGTGTCTGCCTGTGCAGCTTGGCAGTGGAAATGCTATTTTAGACATCCCTTTTTGTGAATTTTGCCAATTGTGGTCACCTTATTTATAGTAGCCAGAGGCACAAAGCAGTGTTGCTGTGGAAAAGGTATGGGATGAGAAGTGAGGAAGCTATTCCTGACCCCACAGACCTCCTTCTCAGGATGGATCTTTTGTGAGGAGATGAAATCCTTGGGCAGGTCATTAGAGGTGAAGTCAGAAGTGCTTTGTTCCAAACTGAGCATAAAATTGTCTGTTATTTTATCAAACTAAATTTGTGATGGCATGAACTGGTACTGTGGCTCTTGAGCTTGTTGCTTTTTTCTTAGAGCTGAGCTCCAACAGCAATTTTCTTCCTAGGACAGTGCTGCAAGTCAGTCAGGGTCCTGTTTTGGTGGCTTTTCCAGTGCTTGCTGCTCATTTTCCTCTTCTAGCACTGTGTCCATCAGGCTGCTCTGGCCTTGCCTTTTGCCAAAGAGATGCTGCTCTAAAGCTGCCTTATCTTTTTGTTGTTCTGCTGCCAGTCTTGACACCCAGTTACTCAAAGGGCTGTCTTTGGGCCAATAAAAGTTTATAAAAAGAATAACTTCTTATCACTATTGTATTAGCTCCAGGACAGCAGCTCCTGCACTCTGTATACACTGTTTTATATGGAATATTTTAATAAGAATTCTCCAGGAAAGAGATGCCTACATAGTATTGGTGGCCAGTTTATTTCAGATCCCTAAGGACTGTATTTTCCAGTGGCTGTTAATGTGTTCTAGTTCAGTAACTTTCAGAGGATAATCCTAGACTGAGCATAAATTTATGTAGGTACTTGTGAATTATGAAACTGTAGAATCTGTAGTCAAGGTTTCTGTGAATTCTCCTTAGAGCAGGTGTAAATCAGACCATTTCCAGCGAAATTATCTATGCTAAATATTGAGTCAGGGAGCCACTTAAATGTCAGTGAATAGTCATGGATCTGTCAAATTTGGGCCAGAGAGGAAGGCAGAGTTTTCCTTCAGCTCAAAGCAAAGTAAAATTTTTGATTCATATGTGCAGGGTGGAAGAAGGGGAAGTGCCACAACATCAACACGGTCAGTGAGTGCAGAATTTGGAGAAATGAGTGACTGCTGATAAATCCATTTCATTGTGTTTGGTCCTGTGCACAGGGATCTCTGAGAAAAAGAGCAAAAGGAAAGCACAGAAATAATGCTGTTGTTGGGAAATGCACGTGCAGTTCAAATGCCAGCAAACAGTGAGGCAAAACGTGCAGGTGTAGCCATTGCATGGGTTTTGCCTCTGGAGAAATCATGGAATAATGGTTTTTAAAGGCAGTTTTCTTCCCTGGTCATGTCTTTGTACCAACTGGAGAGCACCAAGCCCACCAGAGTAACAAAAATGTTCTCTAATCCACAAGAAGGTTGGTGAGTGTGTGCCAGTAATGACTAATGTTGTGCAATGGGCAGAGGATAAATCTTGCTAATGACCTTTGGTGTCTTGATTGAATTTGAAAAATAGCTACATTTGTTTTATTTAAATCAAGGCAAATATATCTGGTGTCTGATCATTAACATCCTCAAGCGTACAGATGTCATAAATCTGACAAAAGGATGATGGAAAACTTGTACAAATATATAATCATCTAGTTGAGGCTGTCGATCTCAGCCTGGTGACAAATCCAGGGACTTAGCCCCTCAGCCCATGGAAAACTGCTTTTTATTATTCCAGATGATGAAATTAACTTTTTAAATCCCAGACACCTTTTTAGGGAAAACGATCAGGGAACCATTTTAGTGGCTTATTCTCTTCTTTCTGTATTCCGCAAAGGGGATTTTTCTGCTTTATTTTCTCTCATAGCTGAAAACCAGAGTTTGACCAGAGTTGATGGGGAGGTGAAGATTCTTCAGGATATGTCATTTTCTAAGGGTACAAACCTGTGCTTTTCTGAGCCTTGAGTTTCAGAGGCATGTGCTGAAAATGCCTAGAAGTCTCTCAGCTTTTATTTTAGCTATCAGAATGAACAAAATCCACTGTGGAGACAGTCTAGATTCTACAGCCAGGCTTGTTGTGTCAGTATTTGATGGCTTCAGGGCTCTGTCATATGATGAAAGCAGGTATGAATGCAGAGCTTCACACTTCCTGTTTATAAAGCTGCAGAGCTGCAAGTGGCTGCTCCAATTCACAGAGCAGTAATTATTTCACAACTCTGGCATTCAGTTGTGGTGCTTGTTTTGGGAGGACACCTCAGCAGGCTCTGCTGAACGTGTATTTCAAAGGCAGGAGTGACTTGGGGAGTTCTGCTGAAAATTCCATGAACTCATGAGAAGATGCTTCTTAGAATCCTAGAGTGGTTTGGGTTGGAAGGGACCTCAAAGAACATCTTGTTCCATCTTCTACCACCCCAGGCTGCTCCAACCTGGCCTTGGACACTTCAAGGGTTGGGGCAGCCACAGCTTCTCTGGGCAGCCTGTGCTAGGGCCTCACCACCCTCCCAGGGAGGAATTTTTTCCAAATATCCAATATAAACCATTCTGTGTCAGTGTGAAGCCATTCCCCCTTGTCCTGGCACTCCATCCTTTATAAAAAGTCTCCATGTTTCTTATCAGCTCCTTCAGGTACTGGAGGGCTGCAATTAGGTCACCCCAAAGCTTCTCCTCTCCAGGCTGAACAACCCCAATTCCCTCACCTTTTCCTCTCATCAGAGCTGCTCCATCCTCTGATCATCCCAGTGCCTCCTCTGGATTTGCTCCACATCCTTCTGGAGTTGCAGCTCGGGGCTGGGGCAGCTCTGCAGGTGGGGTCTCACCTGAGAGGGCAGAGGGGCACAATCCCCCTTTGTTGCTGCCCAGGACACAGGGCATGTCCAGCCTCTCCCCACCCCAAATCCTTCTCTCCACCCCAGTGCTTGATCTGTTGGGAGAGAGTTGGTTTTTAACCTGTGATTCTCCAGCTGCTGAGTTGCAGCCACCACTTTCTCCTTTACTTCAGGTTCCAAGTTTAGAGAAGTGAATTCAGGGGGTTTCAGCCTCTTGCTTAGAACTACCCAAGTTATTTCCTATTGGAAATGAGGAACTTTGGTGTGGTGAACTTAAGTCAGCCAACGGTGAATTTCCTTTCCTCAGATACCTTTTGTGGTCTTGAGAGGCTCTTTATGAAATACCAGTTGAAAACTTACAAATTAGGGGTAAATATTGCCTGTTAGGCTGCTGCAAGTGCTGTGGTTCTGTGGGAGCTGATTGCATCCTTTTTCCTAGTTTTTAGTAATTCTTAGATGGTTCCCAAGCACGGCAGAAACTCAGTGATTGCTCAAGTGTTGGATGTGCAGAGAGTGATGCAAGTCTGAGAAAAGAGGATTTAATAATATAGGTGTTTCATAAATAAGAAAAAGTTGGTCATCTTAAAGGAAAAAAACCCTCAAGAAGTTGAATTATGATTCAGTAAAGGTTGGGAATCCTCTGGTTTCTCCCTCCTCAGGTGAATCATGTCTCTGAACATGAGCAGGCTCCCAATATTAGCTGCAGTTCTGTCCTGTCAGCGTGTTACTGGAGATTCCAATCAAAGCAGGCAGGAAAGCTGCCAGGGGAGTTTAAATAGATATCATTCCAGCCATGGGGCTGGAGGTCACAGGATAAGCTGAACAAATCCTCATTTTGAGTGTTAAATATCTTGATATAAGTGAGAAGACCACTGTCAGGCTATTCTGTATGTAATACGTTTCCTTATCTTGATGCAGGCTAAAACTGAGTCCTCCAAACATTTATTTGGATTATAGATTATATGCCTATATATCTCACAGAATATAAAGCTGAGTTTATTTCTTATATTTTAATCAATGACATCAGTTTTTTCATGCTTTCTAATCAGTTTCTAGTTTTTCCTCCTGTAGCACCAGCTTTTTTTTTTTAATTTACATGCCCAGAGAAAGTTGTTAAACTTTCATCCTTAGAGATTTCCAAGCTCTGCCTGGACAAAACCCTCTGGAAGCTGGTGTGAATTCAGCCTTGACCCACTTTTAAGCACAAGGGTGAACCAAGTGACCTCCTGAGATACTTTCCAACCTGATAGATTCTATAAAATACTTCTGTGCAGCTGGAGTTTTGTGAAGCCTTGTTTTGATGAAGTCCTAAATCTACCTGATTATGTCCTACAGAGGCAAAAAAAAAACCAACCCAACCCTAAAAAAACCAAAATAGAAACTAGGAAGTTGTTCAGTGTGAGATGAAGCATCTCTAATGAAATGTGAAAGAAAAAAAAAATAAGAGGGGACTACTTTGAATCCTGTTTACTTGACTTGTAAGAGTCTCAGGCTTTCTGGCTGCTGGCACTGAGGCAGGAATGAGTAAAACAGCCCTCACCCCTTTGCTCTGCTCAAGGGAACTGGGCCCACTGTCTCCTTTCATAAAATAAGTAAGGCATTCAGTGCTTTAGTACTCAAGAAAATGAAATCAGATTCAAAAAATGGGCTTCTGAAGGGATGACAAGCCTGTGAGAATGAAAAAGAACATAGTATTAACAAGTAATGTGATGAGGTGAGGCATGAAGTGTCTATTGAACTCTGTAAATTAAGATTATTGTGCCACTCCTGCTTTGAGGTAGGACTGGTTAGGATTTTTGTGTGTTTAAAAACCCAGGTGTTACTAATATCTGTCATTCCAAAAGTGTCACTGTCTTCTGAAAATTGAGTGTATCTTTGGTTAGGTTGTGAATTCATGCTTTGATAGAAATTATTTGGTATATGGGAGGTCTAATTAGTCTTGAGCTCTTACAGCATCTCTGACTTAGTTATTAACCATTATTAAAATAATCCTGCTCTGTTCAGGTCCAAGAAGTTCCAAATACTGTGAGCCTACAGAAAGCTGATGGAGGAGGGGTAGGACAAGTGTTGCATTTTCAAATAGCAGAATTGTTTCTGGCCACTGACTTTGGTTATTTCCAAGCCTGGTGTAAACCAGAACTGCCCAGTTGGGGTTTTAGGGCCTCCTTTAGGGCTCTTCTTTGCCTGATGGTTTCTTAGTTTGAGTTTCTGTATAGAAAAGAAAGTTCTGTAGGTTAATTCTAATTAAGACTTTCAATTTTTAGTCATTTAAAGCTAAGTTATTTCTTAATTTGTTCCATTCCTTGAAGCAGGTGCTTTTTCTATAAGTTATACTTAGTCTGAATTATTGTGAATGTCCATGTGATATTTGCAGTATTGAAGAACTACAAAAAGCATCTTTAACATTTAATTTTCATATGAAAAGGTCATTTACATAATGAGACAATGAAGCCTTTGGGCAAAGATGAATGTAGAAGAAAAATCCATTAAGGTAGATTCTGCCTAAGAGTTTGAAAGGGCTTAATTCACCAAACTTTGAATGCTGGATTATTGCTAACACTTACTGGAATAAAATTCCCTGCTTGCCTAAAAAAATCCTAATGCACATTTTCTTCTGTGATTTCTTCAGGGACACCTTACCTTTGTTAGTGATGACTCCATATCTCACAGGCTGGGTAGCTTTAATGTTTTCAGCTGAGCTCTGTAATAGTAGTTGGCATCTCTTTTTTACATAATGAATTTTAACACCTCTGAGAAGTGGATTTATTTTTATTTTTATGGGGTTGTGTTTACAGCTGAGCAGGGCTGACATGGTCCCTACAGGTGGGGCTTGTTTGGAAGGTGCATCCCTGAAATGCTGCTTTATTAAACTGCTGTAAAAGCTCTTCTGTATTTCTGGTTTTTAATGGCTGTAAACTGAATTCACATCTTGGTTTGACACTAAATGTGTCTGCACATGGGTGTTGTAGTAGTTCACCAAAGCTGCTTAAAACCGATGCAAGTTAACAACCAGAATTTTTCTATGTAGCCCATTAATTAGAATGACAATTAAAGAAAATTCGTAATGATTTTGGTGTTTTTGTACACATGCCTAAATTTTAGAGATGTGAGACTCTTGGTTAAATAATCTAGCAGTTTAACAAAACCATAAAAATATAATAACATTTGCAACATGTTGGATGTAAAGAGGCTGTGGCTGAGAAAGGTTTGGCCAGGGGATACTCGAGCAGTTTGTAGTGACCAGGCTTTATTTCCCTCTGTATAAATGTTATTTAATGTGGGACTGGAGCAATAGTTGCTCCCTGAATCACTGCTCCCCTGGAGTGTTCCGTGTCACAGGTAGGGTGACAGCACATCCAGTGACATGCCCTGATCTCCAGGGTGTGGAAATCCTCCTTCTAACCCGCCACAGCCCAGGACGAGCCTCTCCCATCCCATGGAAAGGGGATTTTGTGCCTCCCATGGGGTGTGTTTGGGGTAAAACAAGGTGTTAATGAACCACCCAGGTTCATTAACTCCATCCCAGCTCCTGGCACTGGGATGCTCTTGGAAAAGCAGCAGGGCCACCCCTCCCTGGTGCTGGGAAACACTGGGCACACTGAGATGGGCAGAACGTCTGGCTTTGTCAGACACTGCCGTTGTGACTTTCTGAGAGGTTTTAAATAGTCACTGAGACAGTCTGTACCTCAAAAAGAGCTCTGACTTCCTTCTGGTCAGGCTCTGCAGCCACAGGCCAGGCAGTGGGAGCTGCTCTGAGCCAGGCACTGCTTCCAGCCAGCAGCTACAAAGGCAAAAGGAATCTCTAACACTTATTTTTGATGATTTTTTTTAATGTCAGAATCCTTTGAAGCTGTTTCACTTAGTTTAGAGTCTGAATTGGGCCCACAAGCTATGAGAGACAATGTCAGCAGGCCAAAATAAGAGAGAATCACATTCTGTATAAAAATGTAGCCTTCATCTTTTCAAAATAAAACCTACTACAGGCCTTTGGAATTCTTCCTCAAAACCTTCCTCAAAATTTTATTCACGTTATATCTGTCTTTTTGTTAGCTGGTCTTTCAGTTGTCATCCACTCAGAGTTTAATTTCATGTTAAGTATTTCATATAGAACTGGTGCTTATGTTTCTTTTGTGTTTTGAATGGATGTTCCTTATCTCAGATATGGTGACAATGGCAGTGCTCAGGGTTTGTGACAGATTCCTGAGCTGAAATATTTTAACAGTAATTTCTATCTGATCTAAGCTTGGACCCATTGCTACCACTACAGTTTCTGATGAAGGGTCCTTCTCCAGCTTCCCTGTAAGCTCCCTTCAGATGCTGGAATTGTTTCAAATGATTAATTTTACTCCATTAGTTTGCAAAATTTGCTCTTTTAAAATTCTGAGACCTTGAATGAAATAAAAACGTGGAAGAAACACAGAACCCTCAATAGAACAGGAAGTACCAGATTGAATAAGTCTGTGGATGTGGGGGAAAAAGAACTGAAAGTATTGGGATAGTAATTATGAGAACTTGAGTTTTGCAGATTGAATTTGTTCTAAAAATGAACTTGAATGTGGCATAGTGAATGTATTTTGGGCTGAAGAAGCACTTCTTTTCAATCCCAGTTTCTAGCTGTTAGGTGTTATCCCCAAGCAATATCTTACTCTGGAAATTTCCTGGTCTTGTTGAGATTTCTAGCACATTTTCCCTCATGATGTGATACAGTTAAATCCTGGATTTTAGTTTAAAAATTGAAAAAGTGGATTTGCACTTTGTGCAGCTGAAGCAGAAGTGCTTTAGGATGAGTGAGCAGCAGTTGGTGCAGCCTGGTCTGTGTTGTGCCAGGATCTTAGGGAAGGTTCTTATCAGTGGAAGAGTAATGGGAGAACTTCTTGGTCCCTGTTTTCCAATCCTGCAGCTAACAGTGTCATTTGTCTTTGCCTAAAGAATTATAACTGATCTTTTTGCCATTAACCAATTCCCCACTTTTTTTTTCTGTTACCTGTAATTCAGTGTTGTCTTCTGATCACCTTGTTGAAAGAATTGTGGTGTAAATGTGTTGTGAGAACTGATGTTATTCCCTAAATAATGAATAGATTGCAATGTTGATAGGGCAGAGCAGGAGGAAACCACAGCATGCACTAATTCCAGTGCAGAACACGGGCTAAATATCTGCAGAGGCCAGAGTGTTACAGGGAGAGAGGTTAGAAAGCAGAATAGAAAATATTTGATAAATATAGAATGGCGAAATGTTTGTAATTTATTATGTAAATGCACTGCTGCTAATAGAGGCTGTAATGTCCTTGAGGAGATCTCGTGAGCCTCTCTGGGGATTCAGGGAGAGATTCCAGCTGCTGCCTCTGCTCAGGGCGCTGGGGCTCTTTGGTGTGAAGTCCTGACACCTTTTCTGTTTGGGGGAACAATGGGCAGTGTGTTCACATGAATTTCTGGAATTGCAGTCATCCCATCCAGCCACTGGAATGACCCGGAGCTGCTTCCCCATGCAGCTGTTCCAGGGAGGATCTAAAAATGCTGTTTCATCCTTCCCACTGGAGGGAATAATGTACATCTAATGCCGAGTGTCTCCAGTGAGAAATTCTCTAATGTAAAACCAGTGTGGCATCTGTCAGGATAATCCTAAATCTGAATCCTGGGATGTTAATTGAGGGTTCTCTTGACAGGAGATGCAGCAGTGGAAATGGAGTTTGGAAATAGTAATGCTAATTGTTTGCTATTGTCTGTTAAAAAAGAAAGCTCTGATTCAGCTCTTGGTGTTCTACCAAACGTGTAATGGGGTCCCAGAACTGAGCACATGGTGGTTTTTATTTTCTTTTCTTCACTCCCCAGTGCAGTGTCTGTATTTGTGATTGTGCTGGTATTTTTCAGCCATTCACAGGTTGTGCAGCAAGCTTGTCATTCCGTGTTTGTAACAGCGCGACAAGAGACAGAATTTTGGGACCTGACACTAAAATATTCCCTTTACATCTGAGTTTGAGATGTTATTTTAGACAGATGTGTCCCCAAGACTGGGAATAGGAAGGCTGGAAGCAGAGAGCCTTTTCTTGGCCATGTGAGTGCACACGTGTGGAGTGTTTGTGCCAGAACACTTGACTTGCAAGTGAGTCATATTTCTCCTCTGACTTCAGAAATTAAGATGCAGCAATGTATAAATATTATCTGAATCTTTTATTATTCGTGTCATAGGATGTAAGTGCTGTGCTTTACTAGAGTTGGCTCTTTTAGCTGCCAGGGGCCAACACTGGAGTGAATATTTGATCAAAACTACGCCAGCAATCCCAAATTAGAGCTCCTTCCTTGCCTCTCATCCTCACTGAAGGTGATGAAAACTCTGCCTTCCTGTGCAGAACTTGTGTTTAACTTTCAGGCTTAGACTATAATTTTTTATTTAAAGAACAATTCATATTACAGCTGCATTTAGTGTCTTTGGTGCTGTTGGGAGGCAGGATATGAAATATTTGTTACATTACAATTTATTTTGTAGCACGGTCCTTATGCAGTGGTTGCATTTACATAGTTGGCACTTGCCTTTCATTTTAACAGGGTGTTTATTTCTTGGAAATGAGTTCTATATTGTAATTTTGTGAATCTTAACAAGCATAAATGTCTAGATGATTTTCATGGTGGTAATAAAGCAGAAGTAGCTTTTTTCAATTGTGACAGGAGCTGCTCTGCTCACCTCTAACAACACAAACTTTCAGTGTGCTTGCCAGGAAAACTGATACAGGGACAGCTCAGAAAAGCAGAGTTAGGTTTCTAATCTAAACAGGACTAAATATTAATTCTAAGTGCTGAAAAGATTGGGAGCTGAAACATTCACCAGGGAAATAATTGACAAACCACAACTGGGAAGGTGCATCAGAGGGAAATACCAGTGGAAAGGGAAAGAAAATTAAGGAATGAAAAGATGGGGAATTCAGGTGAAGATGAGCATCCCAGACTCCTGATTATTTTTTAGTCCATATTGTCTTTGGAGGGGAGTTCAGGGTTCTCAGTGCTGCTGCTCAGGATGGTTTGTGTTCTGTTTAAAGCCATTTAAAAGCCATTTAAAACTTGTCCCCTTTTTCGCAGCCAGCAGAGCACAGGGGCCCATGGGTGGGAAAGGTGACATCCAGGAATTGCTCCTGGAGAACGAGTTTACCAATCCTTTACTTGACAACAGGAATCACTTTTGTCCCTCATATTGCCATTTATTCTGCTTAAATTTGCAGTTGTAAAAATGGTAATGCTGATTTTGCTGACCTGCGAAGTTGTGGGAATTTTCAGGTTCTTTCAGGTTCATCCTGTGACTCACAGGGTTGGACCAGGGAGCTCCTTTAATTCCTGAGGATCTAAAATGCAGCCAATAAGATTTCCATGCTCAGATGGTGGATTATTTCACTGTTGTTATTATTATTGTTATTATTATTATTTCACTGGCTGTTATGTACCAGTTCCTCCCCACACTGGGCTTACTGGGAGACTTAATCCAAACAGCAACGTGCCCTGATGGAGATAGAGAGGGATAAAACAGGCTGGGAATTCTGGCATTCTTTTGGGGAAAGGAACTGTGAGGAATAAGCTCTTTGAAGATTAAAAGCAACGCATAAATGCAAAGTATTCATGTTAGAGAAAATTGGCAAATCCCATTGTAATGACTAAATCTCCTTCCACTCCCTGCTCAGGAGATGTTAAACCTTTGATATGCATTAGGGGAAGGTCTGATAGAGGCAAGGAAAGATTTATCCACAGGATGAGCCACTGCTACCAAAACCAGAGAAGAGCTGGATTGAATAATTATTTTTTTTTAAAATACACAAATTGTGGTGTTGTTATCCTTAAATTCCTGGTATTGGTAAATGTTGTGTGAAGCCTTTATGGAGGTGCTCTGTGTAAACTGAGTGGTGCCATTTCTGATATTCCACTTATGAAAGATTCCTTAGGAGTGGATTCGTTTTTCCATTAGGGGAGGCAGGAATTTTTGGTCTGTGTTTTCTCCCAAAATATTCCCAAATGGATTCCTTTTTAGCAAGGCTGTGTGGGTGTGGAGGTTGACTTTTTAGTCATAGCTGGTTCATTTATCTCAATTTGGGGTTGTTCCCAAACACACTTTACCTTCACTTGCACATTTTACCTCTTTGAAGCTTTTTAGTAATTGCTTTGGTTCTTGACAACTTCATAACCACAGCCATTAAGTCACAATAAAGACTAATGAAAAAAGTAATAAAATTTCCATGTATAACTAGGATGAAGATTCCTAAGGGAAATATTGAGCGAGTGATTACAGGGAAGATAATTGTCTGGTTAGAGAATTATATGCCCTGTGAGTTTGATATTGAACCTCTAAAATTGTCACTTAAAAATCAAAATATTAGAATTATGGAAAAAACTGGAAGTGAGGAAGAACTCGAGACAGGTGAATTTTTCTTGCTTTCTGAAGGATGAACAAGTTGTCAGTTTTATTAGAATTCAGGTTTGGTTATTTTTAGTAAAAAATAAATGCAGTATTATGCTGATGGTTGCAAATTATTGCTCTCTTTGTGTATTTGTGATGTGCAGGGCTGGTGGGATTTTGTTTTTTAAGGCACTGACTTAGCAAGCTGCTTTTCATCCAGAAGTGACATTGGAAATTCAGATTTTGGGGCTGTATTTGGAGAGTATTTGGGGGCATTTGATGCTCCCATTTCTGAGGGAACTGTACTTCAGTCAGATGAGCTGGAAAGGTTCTTGACCCTTCACCTTGACTGCCCTTTTAATCCTGTATTTTCTCTTCCTGCTTATGCAATTTTGTTTCCTGTTTTGACTTCCAGCATTGTCCATACATCGTGGTTTTCTCCCTCCTTGGGCTGCTTTGGGTTTTGTGCTGGGAACCTGTGAACCAGAATAAATCCTTTTTTTTTTCCATGCAGCCAAATGAAGTATTTCAGGACAAAAATCAGCTTTTTGGTGTGGTTGCTGCTGCTCCTCCTCATGGTTTGCACTGAGATTTTGTTATTCTGGAGGTGTTTCTGTGTCCAATTAGCTCCACCTGATGTTAATTGGTCAGTTCATAGTAGCCAGGACAGATTAATCCACCTTCCCTCAGTGAAACACTTGGAGTTCTGCCCTTTTCACTGATTAAATCAGCTTTTCAGTAGTAGCTTGTAGTGCTTTTGCACAATATCTTAGCTCATTTATCACACATCTGCCTGATGCAGGCTGGAATTCATACCCATTTCAGTGCTGAGACAAGACAAGGGGAGGTTAAGTGTCTCTTGCCTGGATGTCTCAGGCAATATTAAGAGTTCAAATGCTTTTATTCCTCACCTTTGCTCCCTCAGACAAGTGGCTGCTCTGCAAAGCTGTGGTTTGGGTCTCAGCCTCTATTTCTCAACATTTTACATCAGTGTGCTCCAATGTTGAAGGATGGGGGGAAAAGCAATGTGAGGAAAGGTGTTTTTATGGCTGGTCTGACTTGCAAATAAATATTAAATAGGAGTTGAAAATGCATTTATTGTGTTTGCTGTTGATGCATATATAACAGGTAAGGTGTAAGGTAATTTTTATCTAAACTGTAATAACTTCACTAGGCCAGACCAATTTATTTTTACCTTTAAGCAGAGACTGTCATGTGTGGCAGATCTTATATTCCTTATATTCAATAGTTGCCTCATCAAAATTAAATATAATTAAGGAGGATTTGAAGTTCCTTATTACAGCACTTGAATAAAACATTTTCTTGAGAAAACTTTTGCAAACCTTAGCTCAGCTCCAGCGGCCTCTAAGGAAATATCACAGAATATGCAGTGTAGTTGCTTTGGTTAGTGAGGAATTGGCTTTGATGTAGCAATTTTCTCCTCTCTCTTTTTCCAAAACAGGACGCGAACAAGCAAAAATATCAATATTATTTGTATTTAGCTAAGGAGTTATATTTTTATGATGACTCTTAATAATTTTCACTAGCAGCCTGGTAAGAGCAGAGCAGCTTTTGCTGAGGCAGGTATTTACTGCCCAGTTTTTGTTGTCTGAAATTATCCTTTCAGTGTGGTCTTTGGAGGGGACAGAGGCTGTGCCATACCCCAAACCCTGCTCACAGGGCGTTTTAGAAAGAGATAAAAGTCAAGAAGGTGGGGGTGGGATTAGAGCTACAGGATGTGGAATAATGAAAGTGTGTAAAATGAATGGAAGTTCTAAAATGAATTGAGAATGTGACAGCAAAACTTGAAGAGCTCCACTGGAAGGGTTGATTCCCTCCAGCTTAGTTTGAACAGTTTTATAGGGGAGGCAGAGCAAGGTTTAAGCCTGAAGCTGGACTTGCATAATGTGAGTGTCAGATACAGTTTTAGTCCAAAAGGAAAACCCCAGGGTGATTTGGTGATAAATCCAGGGTGTGAAGGCACAGCAGAACCAGGGGGTTTCTAGCACAAGCCAGTTTTGGAAGGCACTGCACATTTCCTTACCTGGAGAGATGGGAATTAAACCAAAAATGTGGAGTGGTACATCCATATAAACAGCCTGAAGTTTAAATAACACCAGGAAACTAAAAATACCCCCGGCACTTGGTGAGCTGAAGGTTTGTTACAATTACTTTAAGCTGGGTGACATTTTTAGCTGAGGTTGCGTGGTTTCATTTAAACTTTATTAAACAAACTAGAGCTGGAATATTCCCTGGAGAGTTGGATGCAGCACTAATCTCCTGTTCAGCTGTCTGCAGCTTTCCTGGAAACCCTCCAGCTGAGGTGGCACACGGGTGTTAAAAAAGTTAGCACAGACACAGTGACAGCCTGGGACTCTGTTTCTCTGGTGGCTTTTGCAAGGAAAATTTTAAAGAATTATTATTATTATTATTATTATTATTATTATTATTATTATTATTATTATTATTATTATTATTATTATTATTATTATATTTCTTATTATATTTCTTATTATATTTCTTATTATATCTATTATTATATCTATTATTATATCTATTACTATATCTATTACTATATCTATTACTATATCTATTA
>JAHLSL010000039.1:5005990-5028477 GCA_025920805.1 Petroica traversi
TATATTTATTCTTATATTTATTCTTATATTTATTCTTATATTTATTCATCATTATTAGGTTTTCATTATTTGGCAGGTAGTTTGTTAAGAATTATCACACAGTGTCTAATTATTGAAAGTTGGTTTTGTTACCTTGAATCAGAACCTTACAGTCAGAAGGTCACTTGTGTGTCTCAGGGTGCAAAGAATTAAACGTGCAGTTGCTTTCCCTGCAGCAATATCGAGGTTGTGCCACCTGTTACTGGCAGGTGGGATGTGAGGTTGGTTTTTGCTGTGTTCACTGCCACAAACTCATTCTGGGGAGTTGTCAGTGTCTGATTTTCCCTGTCAGGCTGTGAATACAGCAAGGCTGCAGCCCATGGTGTGGTGTCTGTCTCCTGTGTCTAATGACAGCAGCTTGTGTGTGCTCCTCTCAGAGGTGTTTGCAGACAAATGGCTCCTGGAGGTGTTTGGGGAGTCTGTGCCTTTGGAAAAAGTGAATATTCCTAATGAAAGAACTTCAGTCAGTGCAGGGAACAGGTTTGTCAACCATGCTGGTGTCCAAAAGCAGCATGAAAAACCCCTCTGTGTTCTGTGGTGCTTCCTGTGTTGGGCTTGTGGAATTGAGAGGAAAAGGCAGCTTCTGGGGATGTGGGTGTTCTAATTTCTAATATTATTATAGTAATAGATGTATTGCTTCTAGAGATGTTCCTTTAATAATTGAAGACTTGGTTTTATTTCCTCTCATCAGGCCGTCGTGTTCTATCTCTGTTGAATAATTGGTGCTTTGGTGTTGGGACTTGGTATTCAAATATTTTGCCTTCCAGACTCGTAGTAAACATTGATAATATCTTTGATTTATACTCTGCTCATTTCAGTTGTACTTTCATGTGCATGGATCTAAATGTATAATGAACTTATCTTTACAAAGCTTTGCAGATGATTTTAAATGGCCAGCATCAGTCATTTTAATGGCTCCTGGGGAAGGAATGGAAGTAATTACCTTTCCTGTTATTCCATGACCTTTTTTTGTAGTTTCTGCATGCAAACAATAATCCTGAGTGGGCTCTGGCAATAATAACTTGCTTTTGAAATGTAACGTGGACTGGCAGTATCAACTTATCACTCCTGTTAAATACACTGATAGTGCAGCTCTTTTTGAAGGTATTGGGGTATTCCTTGACAGGTCCCGTCCCCAACCTTCTCCTCACCTTGGCACTCCAGTCACTCTCATGGATCAGGGACATACATTTATTTGGGATTTTCCTACTCCTGAGCACTGCCTGGAGTGCACACTGGGCAGTCAGGGTACTGTAAGCAGCAGCTCAGCAAATGCTGTGTTAGTACAGAACTTTCATCAAATAACACCAAACCAGATTGGATTAAATGGGGAGGAGATAAAAAAATGAACAGGGGGAGAAAAATCCAGAACACAGAGTCTATTTTTGTTAAAGATATGTGTGTGTACAGCAATATAAAAACTGCAATAAATGAGAATATTTTCATCCAATAACTGTTGGGTTTAGTGTATGATCCAGGTCGTTTGCTTTGCCAAAATTACAAAGCTTCCCCTTTGCATGTTCCCTGAGCAATCCCAACACTCATTAAACGTGGGGAGTTGTCCCTGCTGGCTGAAGATGTGCTGTGCTCAGAGGTGAGAGCAGGTGAAGCACCTCCTTCCTCTCCTCCTTGTTTGAGTGTTCATTAAAGCATCACCTGCAAAGGAACTCAGTGACTCTGGGTAGATGTTAATGTGAAATAATGGAATTTAAACACCTTGTAAGCCAGGTAACAGTGTGAGAGCAACATTCCTCTGCCATGTAATTAAAGCAGGCTCGTTTTAGTAAAACAAGATACTTGCTAATGATAATCACCACTGTGCTAATTGATAGCTCTGGTGCTGTGTGGGTCACACTTGAGGCTTGGGAAGATACTTAATTTTTTTTCTCTATGGTCAGAAACAGCCAGAATCTGTAACACTATTTGAGAGGATATATAACCCAATTTCTGATTTAAACAATATATAACCCAATTTCTGTTTTTATACACCATTGTTAAGTGGAGCCAACATCTGTTTGGGTGTTGACTCGGATTAAAATTAAGGAGGAATGTTTTAATGTGATTTACTTTGAAGAATTGATTTTTGCTTTTGATGACTGAATTAACTGAAAAGTAGAAGTTGTACTGAGTGCTGGATTAAGCCCTCAAGTGCTCTCTTTTATTTTGGCTGACACAAAAAGCTTTGGCCAAGGCAGTGTTGTTTCTGTCTGGCTTGTGATAGCAGGGTAAGGAAAATGCCTTGCTATAAATACAGTGACACAGCTCCCGTGTACAGCATCATTTCCCTGCTCTGCATGGTAAATTGCTTTTTCTGCACCACTCAGGAACTTCCAGGGGATCCTGTGCCATTCCCTGCAGCTTGGCTTTGGACAGAGGGCTTGTTTTGTTCCACGAGTTCCTTCCTTCCTTGAACACCTTCTTAGAAAGTTGCCTTGTGCTTGTAAAATCTGCAGGCAGCCCTGCCAGGATGAGCAGGATGTCATCACATTTTCCACCTTTACAGTTGGGAACAAGTTTGAGCAGGTGTAGCTGGCAAGCAGATTTTGGGTGTGCAAGGGAATCTTGGGTGAAGAATTACATGTAGTCCCATGTTTTATTCCTGTTAAATGACACCTCACTGTGAACTTGTATTGCTGCTGAAGTATTTTACTTGTTTTAATTCAGAAAAGCAGGCTGGTTAATAGATGAAACTGCCTGAAAGATGCTGTTGGAACTGCTCTTAATAATATTCACCACTGTTGGTTGCAGATAATTTCCCTGGCTTACAGACAATGCAAAATTGATCAGAAAGCTGCCTTATTTTCCTCTGTGTGACAAGAATGGTGCTGAATTTAGAACAAATTGCAATCCTCTGTTGTAGTCAGAAAACTCAGGCAGTGAGCTGCTGTTCACACTGATGATAACCACAGGTCTGCTTCCTTCTCTCTTCTCCAGCAAGATTAGATGATTAGATCTCATTTTCAGTCACATTCCTCACTCTTCAGGGGAAATCATGCGTTTAATTTCTTCTTGTCTTTTTTATTGTAAAGGTAAACTGAAGGAGTGGAGGATTTGGAGAATCCTTAAGCTATTACCTTTCTGTAACATCTTGATTGACCAACGTTTTATTTTTCTTTCCTCTGTTCTCAGTTACAGACATAGAACTGAAGAGGCTCAAAGATGCTTTCAAGAGAACCTGTGGCCTCTCCTATTACATGACCCAGCAGTGCTTCATCAGGGAAGTTCTGGGTGATGGGGTCCCTCCCAAAGTTGCTGAGGTGAGCTGGGAATTGCTGTTTTGGGATAATTGGCAGCTGGATGCTGCTCACACAAATCTTTATGGAGTTGATTGAATTGTTTCCAGTTTTTTATACAAAATCACAATGCACCTTCTTTGTCTGAAAATGATATTCCAGGCTTGGATTGTGTCAGGGATGTGCTGGGCTGAGACCTGCTCCCAACCCTATTAGTACCTGGTAATGACTTTGAAGCAAACCTGAATATCCAGATGTAAATTTGGACAATTAAAAGATTGGTAATTTGTAACAAGACCATAATAACAGAATTTATTTACTCCAGAGATGCACTTGCTGTTTATTTCTCTGAGATTCCATCAGCCATTACTTTGTTTTCTAAAGATGCTTCTTTACAAGCTCTTAAAAAGATATTTGTTTATAATAAATGCATAAATGAGCCAAAAATAGCCAGAATCAAAATTCACAACATGGATATAAGCATATATCCATGTTTTTACATCTAAAAATAAATAGCAATACCAACCTGCACACGTGCATGTTTACAAAGTTATTTTCTCTTACAGACTTACCCCTTTCCTTGAGAGAGACACCAAAATATTGGTGGAGAGACAAAGATTAGGCAGACCTTTCAAATGATCTCTTGCTCCATGTCATTTCTAGTCACAGCTTCTATTTTTGGCACCCTCAGAGCTGCTGACCTCAAGAGGCAGCATGCACAAGTCTCCCAGTTTTATTTAGATAATGGGAGTGCTGAAGTGTTGCTTGCTGAAGGTTTTACACTCTGCCAGAGTTCCTGAGCTTCATCTTTTCTCCATTCTTTTTTTCCCCTTCCCTTGTTTTTCCTGGGTGTTGGCAAAGGGGATGATGCTACTTCACTTGTGTAAACAGTTGGCTTTTTATGTGTTAGCAGGGAAAATTTGCAGTGGAAATGGAGGGGTCTGATTTGCCCAGAGATTAAAACCTATATTCAGTATGAATTTTTGAGTGTTTCTGAGAGCTGGCAACCCCTAAGATTAAACAAAAAATACTTTTTTCACAAGGTATGATTGGTTTGAAATACCATAAAATATTGAGAATTTTGAGTTAAATTGCAATTTTATATCCCTTTCCTGTCAGTATTAAGGATTTAATCACTGATTTGGTCACAAGTAGAGATTCTGGGGTTTCATATGTCTGCTGGCTGGTTTCTGTTTCATTTTTTAAAAAAATCTGTCCTTAAAGACATGATTTTGGTGATGATTGTCCCTTCTAACACTCATTATGGTTATGGAACAGTTCTTGGTTTCCAGGTGGTGAAATAAAATTAATGGAAGACTCATAATTGGTTTTTGATGGTTTCTCATCAGAACTCATCTCAAAATTTGAGTACAAATTAGGATTTAGCATTCATACTCAGGCAGTGCAGATCAAATCTCTGAGCTTGAATGCTGTAAATTGGGCCAAAATTGGGATTTGAGTTCAGGGATGCTTTGTAATTCCTGGCTTCAGGATGGGGAGAGGCAGGGAAAGTCATTAGGCAGCCAAAACCCCTGAGTTTTCAGCCTTCCAGTCACTAAAACAGATCATTTGCAGCCTCAGGTTGCTGGGCTTTGTGCTCTGCATGTTGTGAATAATGGCTTTTCATATCTGAGGAGTGAGAGGCCTTCAGGAATTTGTGTAAATTAAAAACATGGGAGTTTTGAACAGGACATAAAACAGAGAACTGAAACCAGTGGAACTTGGGCCCAACAATTTGTGGGATTATCCTGCACACAGAACATTTAAAAAATGTTCAGGACAGTAATGTTCTGGGAGGATTTCTTGGGAGAAGGGAGTTGAAGATGTTAATAAAAGGAAATTTAAAGATGTGTCTGTGTTGTTAAACTGCAGGAGAGCTCAGGTGGTGGGCAGCACAGCTTTGGTTTTTAAATCTTGATACACTCTTTTGCCCATGAAACATAACATGTGAGGCTTAAATTTTATAAAAAAATACTGTGGTCCACGTAATGATAGTAAATTTTACATTCTGAAATGGAAATTGCTGTGATTCTGCCTGGGTGTGGCTGTTTTAAGGGAGGCTGCAACAGCATGAAGTAATTTTGGAAAATACAAAAATTACTTCACATTTTGATGGTGCATGTTTGAAGTTTTCCAAATGCCACACCAATGTGAAAAATTGTGGAGTTCCTTTTAGAAATGATGTGTTCAGTGTTTATAAACTCTTCCCAAGGATTGATTAAGCAGCTAAACTCCAAGCAATGCCAGCTGCCTGTGGCTGTAATCACATATATTAAATATTGATACC
This sequence comes from Petroica traversi, assembly GCA_025920805.1. NCBI lineage: Eukaryota > Metazoa > Chordata > Aves > Passeriformes > Petroicidae > Petroica > Petroica traversi. The sequence goes on from JAHLSL010000039.1 coordinate 5,011,550, forward strand.
TTGGACATTATCCATAGAATTCCTCTCCTCTGTTTATCTCATGAGCAATCCTTGTGTTGTGTTGAAATAATGTATAAATGTGATATTTGGTGCTCATCTGCTATCACAGAGATGCACAAAGTTCACCAGAAGTGAGTGGATATTTAAAAAAAAAATGATTCCAGTGTAATATGAAGGTAAATTGCTCACATGGGCAGTGTGGCCTTGAAGGTGTCTGGTGAAGACAGAAGGATTAGACATAAAAAGGGTGGAATTCAAATCTCTGCCTTGAAGCCTCTGCAATTGTTGTGTCCAAATAAAGCAGAAATTCAGTTATAATAATCCAGCCCTTCAAGCATTTGTAAATGGATTAAAGTTTAGGAACAGAGAAGGCTGAGCTGAGCCCCCTGTGGAAATTCAAAGTATTTGGGTGATGCTGAGTCTCAGAGTGGGATGGAGGTGATGTTTTGTGGAAAATTAAGTCTTGCTGTACTTTGACTGACTTTGCCATGCCTGCAGACAGATTTTAATGGTCCAGAGGGATGGATGGATGGACAGACAGACAAGGAGAGGATTTCTGCAGGTCACACAGTGCAGGAGCAGCAGTAAATCTGGTGTAGCCACTCTGTGCCAGGTGCTCCCTGGGTGGCTGGGCCAGGCCTAACCCTGCCAGGCCCAGGACTGGTTTTGTTTGGGCACTCCCAGTCCTGGCTTAAGTGTGACTTTTGGAAAGCACCCTGTGCTGGGGCAGTGACTCACAGGGCTCTGGTGTTCCCCTCTCTGCTGCCAGCCTGGCCTTGGGGATTCCTGCATCCCCTTGATGCCTTTGAGATGATCTGAGCCCAGCCTGGAGGAGATTTCAGCCTGATAAAGAAGTCTGGGGAAATAACACCATGAGCAAGTGAGAGATGTCTTCACTGGAGGGTTCCAAAGTGGGATTTGGATGTTGTTCATGACCTGTACCTGTGTTTCACTATGTAAGGCTGTTTTACAGGTACTAGAAGAGCTACAAAAGTGTAACACAATTAATAAAACACAATTAATAATTGCAGTGTTTAGCTGAATGTGATGAGCTCAAAAACCACATAAAGCTTCAGTATGAGCTGCTGGTTTTACTTCTGACACTTCTCTTTGCCCTGGTTCTGGTTAACTTCTCTATTTTTGGTTAATTTATCTCTTTTGTTTTTCTAGGTTATCTACTGTTCATTTGGAGGAATATCCAAAGGGCTGCACTTCAATAACTTGATAGTTGGATTAGTTCTACTCACCAGAGGCAGAGAGGAGGAGAAAACAAAATGTAAGTGGTGTAACTTAAAACAGTAACATTGAGACAGTGGATGGAGTGAGAATCCAGTCAAGACAGGATTTCTGGAAGCATTTTTAGCTGTATTTTTTGAAATGAAGTGCATTTTTGTTTTCTGTATTCATAAAAATGAAATATTTGCTAAGTCATCATGAATGTCAATGCTGAGATCCTACAGAAAACCTGATGGTCTCTATGTGGGCAGAGGAAGGAGGATGGCATTGATGTTTCTCAAAACAAATGAAAGCATCTGCCTACTGACTTCTGTTGTTTTGTCTTCTCTGCTAATCTGACTTCATAATACTCATTTTCCTTTTGATGACATTGGTAAAAGCAAAGGGAGATCTTGACCTAAACCTTGTGGACCTACATTGAACTTGGATCAATCTGAGTTTTTAGTGCTTTAGTTGTTGCACAGCCAGCTGTAAACTTTAAAATTGAAAAATGCCACTGCCATAGATGTTTACACAAATCTCCATTTCCTCAGATATTTTCAGCCTCTTCTCTAATGAATCTGGGAGTTATGTTGTCCGTGAAGAGATGGAGAAGATGCTGCATGTGGTTGATGGCAAAGTCCCAGAGTCACTCAAGAAATGCTTCTCTGAGGTATTTCATGCAGCTTTTCTCCTGTTGCATTTACAAAAAAGTCAAGATTACATTAAGTAGCTTCTTTTTCATGCTCCTGCAGGTATGGAAACAAATTGACCTTGTTTAAATTGGGTAAAAGCTGTGGTTTTTTTTGTGTTGTGGTACTCCATGTAATTTGTATTGATGTGAACAGCACTTGGATAAAAGCAGGCATTCTCTGTGCTCCTGTACTCACTGTGCTGCTTGGAAAGAGATCATTTCCCAAGGGTAATCATGTCATCAGGTAAATTTAAATACTAATATTGCTGGTGGGAACTTAGTCATTAGTGTGAACATTTTATTGCAATTAGGGAAAGAAATCTAGAACAGAGCTGGGAAGAAAGAAAATCTGCAGCCTGGATTTACAAATGTCTGACAGCCGTGGTTGCTTAAAAATAATAGTTTTATACAATTGCTTTTGTATCACTGTTCCTGCCAGGAGCTACAACATTTAATTTAGGTTGTTTGAGAAGTGTTTATGGAGCTTGCTGAAGTCCTCCTCTAAACCAGGGCATTGGTACTTCCCTGAATTCATAGATGATTGTGGGACTCCAGAAATCCTGAGGAATTTTCAGGTTTTTTTGCTTGGTTTGTTATCAGAGGACTGAGATCAGCAAAAAGGAGCCATCCTTGTACATTCCTCTGGCAAAAGGAATTGACCAGATTGACTGGAAGCTTTATTTGTGCCTATCAGGTTACTTAATTACTTCAGATTTTATTGTCCTGTGTTGGAGAGAGCTCTGGCTGTGGGCATTGCCTGAGTTCTGCTCTGGCCCTGGTGTCTGTTGGCTCTGGAGGCAGGGATTGCATTCCTGAGTCCTGGCTGGAATCACAAACCCTGTGTCCAGTGCAGTGCAGCTCCTGGAGCCAACCCATGGTGCCATTTCCTATTTAGAATTTCCCATCAGTGTGGGGTGATGAATTGCACCCTATGAGTTAATTGCACGCTGTCCAAGAAATCCAGAAATACTTTATGAAGCCTTGCAGGAAGATGAGTATCAATCTGGGCTTCAGAGCATTTTCCTGTTGAAGAAAATGCTGCATATTGATTTTTCTTTTAAAATGAAAATAGTGTAATAACCCACTCAGCAGGATTTACTGGGCTCTTAATCATCCACGGTCATTGCTGGAGAGTGAGAAAGTTTAATGTTCCTGCTGTGGGCCTTCCTGCCTGCCTTCTGGAGGATGGGGTTGATTTCAGGGATGATGTTTATAGGTACTTCTGTTCATCAGAATTATGGCATGTACTCAGCTAGAAGCAGGAGCTTTAGGATATATCTGAGCTTCCCTTTTGTTTCTGAAATACAGGATAAAATTCAGTAATACATCAGTAATCAGTTGCATTGCTCAAGTTCCATCATAGTTCAGCTGTAATCATTGATTGCTTCAAACAATTTTTTCCTCCTGTCCAAAGCTTTTTCTGCCCCTTTTCATTGTCCTTCCAGGGAGAACTGGAGTTTTAATCACCCAGCTCTTGCTGCCTGTACAAAGAGAAGAGTGCAAAAATAGAGGGAAAGGGTGGAAAAGGGAGTGAGAAAATGTTCTTGTCTCTTGATCCAAACTGTTGGAGAAATGAAAGAATCAGAAATCAAAGTGAGGGTGGGGAGGCCCTGGCACAGGGTGCCCAGAGCAGCTGTGGCTGCCCCATCCCTGGGGTGTCCAAGGCCAGGCTGGATGGACCTTGGAGCAGCCTGGGACAGTGGGAGGTGTCCCTGCCATGGCAGGGGTGGCACTGGGTGGGCTTTAATGTCCCTTCCAACCCAAAACCATTCTGAGATTTGTTGGACAAAAATATTAAACTCTTCAGTCTAGAAAAAGAGGCATAAAAAGAATGAGTGTCTGGAGCTGAAACAATCCCCTGCAATGGGAATAGGAAGCAAATGTTTCAGCAGTGCTGGTGATGAACCATTGGAGCAGCCTGGCACAGGGAATATAGTGAATTTTCAATTTTCTGCACTTGGCAGTTGCAGATAGTCTGTGGCCAAATGCAAATTGTTGGATTCTGTAGAGATGTAATTCAGTGAAGTTTAATGGTCTGTGATATGAGGGGAGTTTAAATAATCAATGACTTGAAACCTCTTCCACTTTGCAGACCCCTGTTTATTTCCCCTGGAGATGAGAATCTCCATATAATGAGTTTGTCTACTGATAATGGGTTTGCTTTTATTTGAGGTAGTTTTGTAGGTCCTGTAGAAATTAGTCTGCTGATCCCTATGGTTTCATGGCCACAGCTTGGCAAGGATTCAAATAAATGGTTTAAACAGCACTGAAATGCTGTGAATGTGTAGTTTTTATGTAATCCTGAACAGAAAGCTCCAAGAGACACAGAATGAGGAGATCCTGGGAATGTCATGTTCCCATTTATGCTCCAGTGTGGGTTTTGGTCAGCAGAGGCAAAAAAAGTCCACGTGTTCCTGCAGTGATTAATCACAGCATTAGTTATTCCCAAATGTGATTTTTCTGTGTTGTTTGTGTACCTGCACAGATAGAACAGAATGTTTGTGATTTTATAGCACCCGTTTTTCAGTGCAACAGAGCTGGTATCTATAATAATACATTTAAATTCATCAAAATAACCTCTGCTGTTTTGAATTGCAAGTAACCATTTTTCTTTTCATCCCTTTCACCTGAGGTTCAGGGTAAATGAGTTTCCAAAGGCCACATTGAGTAGGTGGCTGAAATGCAGAGAGAACTGAAAGTTAATTTCCCTCCCATTGCTGTTTCAAAAGGAAAGGGGAAAAACAGGCATGGCTCCAAGCAGAAAAAATTACATTAGCACTTATTTTTCTAGGAGATTGTCCCAATTTTTTGTTCATACAGCTGGCTGGTTGCTGTTTAGTGGCAGTGAGAAAAACAGCTCCCATTTTCTGCTTTTCCTTGCAGGGTGAGAAGGTGAACTATGAGAAGTTCAGGGTTTGGCTGCTGCACAACAAAGACGCTTTCACCTTCTCCAGGTGGCTGCTCTCAGGAGGGGTCTATGTGACCCTCACTGATGACAGTGACACCCCCACCTTCTACCAGACCCTGGCTGGAGTCACACACTGTGAGTAAAGGTGCAAATCTTCAAAATAAAAACAAAAAAAAACCCTGTCAGAGTTCTCAGGCAGAGTTGTTGTTGGTTGAATCTCCCTGCTCCGCCACGTTCGGTTCGGCGAGAGAAATTCCCTCTCTGAGCTCATTTGTTCTCTGCTTTCTGTGCTGTAAAATGTTGTGTACAAGGACATTGGGTTGTTATTTTTAAGAGATAATAATGCTGAGGCTACAACACTTCTACAGAAGTTTGCTACCAAGGAAGCAAGCAAAAAAAAAAAATCTTCTGAAGTGGCTGGCTGGTTATACTGGGTTTATTTTTGGTCTTTATAGTGGGTTGTAAAACTACTGAGAGAGTTGAGAAAATAATATTTGTTTCAAAAATAAGTGTTACCTCTTAATTTTGCTTCTCCAGTAAAATAAATATTATTCCTGGCATGTGGTAGAATTAACTAAAGAGAAGCATCCTCAGGAATTGTCTCCAAAATACAAGTGCTTCCTTATGTCTATGTTAATGTAAAAGAAGGAACAGCTGGTTTTGAAATTAAATCTGCAAACAAAAGGCTGATAAATGACATGTGTAATGCAAACATCCATTGGATCCCTGGGAGAAGGGACTTGGTTGTGGAGGTGTCAGGGATTTGAGTCTGGCTGTGTTTCATGTGCTCCTGGATTCTCCTCACTGGTGGCACTGAATCCTCCAATGGGTTACTTGAATAAAGCAACAAACCCTTTTTGTCCTCTTGGTTTTAAATATGGCAATTCAAGCTATTTTCTGAGCATCTGAAATGAAAATGCATGATGAAGTCAGGAGTTTATGAACAGGTAATTTATTTGCATGACATGAGAGGCTGCAGGAGGCATTGAGGTTACAGAAAACCACTGAATATTCTGAGGTCTCATAGACAAGGTAGAGAAAGAGGGATGTGAAAAAAAACCCCCAGCCCTCTGAGTGTTCTGGAGTTCAGCTCTGGGAAATTCATCTTGACCTGTATCAAACTGAGATCTGCTCTTTTTCACACTTTGAAATTGAAACTTGCAGAACAGTTTTTACTGGGCTTTTCACAGAATGTTTATTTATACTGAAACTGAGGTTTGGAATGAAAAAAAAATTAAATTCAACAGCTACTCTTTTAAAAGATTTTTTTTTTCATATTTACTGTTGTTCTCAGTTCTGGTTTTGATATTCCTGTCACTGTTACTATTTTGTCAGAGCTGGGATTGAGCTTTTCAATGAATTCCACAAGTCCATGTTGGTGACATGTGGTGATTGTCCCCAGATTTGGAAAGCTCATGTCACAATCATGTTTGGACCTCTAAATAAAATGCAACTTTACTGAATTACCTTGTGATTTACAACTGGGTAGGAATCTCAACCAACAGATGCAAAACTAAGGCAAATATAAGTGCTTGAGCATTTGGAAGTAATTTCAGCCTAATCAGGTCACTCCAAAGAGTAAGAAATTCAGCACAGAAGTATTTTTATCCCAGCTGAATGTGTAAAACACTGAGAGCTGTTGTGACAGCTCCTTTGCTCTAAATGAAGGCTTGTTCTTCATATTTTTCCTGGGAGAATGGTTGCCTTTGGAAGGACCAGGAAGTGAGATAATGTTTGGTAAACTGAGGCAAACACCAGCATACAGAGAAAGAGGGAAAGCTTTCCACTTTCTTCTGCTGTAAAATGCAAAATAATTTGTGCCACTTGAAATCAAGAATTTCTCATTCCTGCTGGATCTCCTGGCTCAAACCTCAGCCCCCCCTCCCCAGCCTTACCTCACCCTGTGCTTCCCATCCAACTCCTTGGACAATGTGTCAGAGCCATGAAAAATGGCAATGATAAAAACACCAAGTTATTCCCTTTGATTTAGGAACAGCCCCCATTTCACTGCAAAGCATCAGTGATTCCAGTTAAATTTGCCTAATGAGCCAGGCTGTCAAGGAAACAAAGGAATACTAATTTTTCATTTGTAAATAACATTTGTTTTGGTGTGCAGATGACTTTAATTACATTTCTCAACACATAATTAGAAAGGAAATTTTAAAGTTACAGGAAGTTGCACACACTTGCTGCTTTTAATCAAATTTTGTTCCGTTTCACTTAAATCAGAAATAGGAATAATTTTATTTGAAAGTTGCCAAAATAACTGGCCTTTGTTCCTAAAAAAATAATTTCAGGAATATGAATTTGTATTATACTTGAGGAATGACCAAGTGGCAGTAGTTTGGATTTGCTTAGTTTTGTGGTACAATCATATGCATTTAAACTTACATATATATATTTTTCAAGCCATCACATTGAACAGCACTGTGGTGGAGCCTGTAAATTCTGTCACAGTGACTCAGGGGACACCTCACTGATTTCCTTCATTTAGCTGGAAATATTTTTCCTTCTGCAGCATAGGTGCTGGTTGCCTTTCTCATGTGTCATTTTGGTGTGACTCAGTGTCATGTAATGGGTGTAGATCCTCAGGTTTTGAGCCCTTTTCCATGGGGAAGATCATTCCATTCATCAGGCTGATGGTTTTGAACTGACAGAATGTTTAATTTGTGCTTCTTTGCCACCCAGTTCTTGTGTCACCGAGTTCTGATTAAACAACATCCAAATTCCCCTTTGAATGGAAGAGATTCTTCTGTTGTCAGAAAAATCCATCCTGTTCTTTCAGAGAGCTCTCACCCACTCGAGGTGCAGTTATCACTGCAATCAGTACAAATAATTCTATTTTAGGGTATACATTTATCATCCATTTAATACAATAAATGAGAGGAGCCCTGGATAAGCAGGCAGGATGGTTGGGATGGAAAGGGGCAGTTTTTGAAGCAGCACAAACTCGAAGCTGAAGGTTGTGGAAGGAACAATTTCTGTCAGAGCTGGGACTGGCAGCTTTGTGGGAGGATGAGGATGGGAGGCTGCAAGGAGAGTGCAGTGAGGGGATCCCTTCACTTTGGGTGTTAAATCCACATTCTGCACTTTGGGGCTGTGGGAACAGGGATGTGTGGAACCCACTGGAAGACAATCCTGAAGATTTAGGCTTTTTGAAAGCTGTTTTTAAGGGCACATTTCATTCCCTGCTGCCTTTCCTGTGCTGTGAGAGGAGCTGTGCTGTTTTACACCTCCCTGTTCCCACCTGGAGGCACTGATAATCCACATTCTGCTGGAAAAACACCTGGATGGTCCTGTCTGACCCTCCCAAGGATCTCTCTTGGCCAAGGTTCCAATATTCCCTTCCCTGAGTGTTTGTTTTTAATCAGGAAAAGCACAAAGATGAAAGTCTGACAGCAGCCAGGCCAATAAGTAAAAGCCTCGGTGTCACTTAATCTGTATTTTGCCACTTGTTATCCTCTTAGTTCCCAGGCTATTTTATGTCTTGCAAAGCAGCTCTCAGTCCCAGAATCTTCTGGGGGTTAATTTGAAAGCCACAAAGGAGAGTTTGGAGTGAGAAGTGTCTGGGGTTTTGGTTTTTTTTAGTGTTTGGTGTCAGTTTTTTTGGGCTCCTGCCTGGCCATGAAGAGCCCTCCCTGCCAGCAGGGCCTGGGGTGTGCCTGGAGCTCATCATGGTGAACAGGGGAATATTCCTGCTAAAATGTTGGGAATATGGTATGTTTTTGCTGCTGTGAGCCAGAGAGGATTGTACCAATAGGTGGGTAAATATTGAAGTTTTGTCCTATACTGGAATACTCAGTCGTGTAAAGAATTGTGATCAGCAGTGGCTGAAATGAAAAGATGCTTTTAAATTTGTTTTCTAAGGCAGATTATTTGTGGCTTGCTGTCTATGGAATATTTTAGAAGGATATTTTGTGGGAATGGCTTTAAAATGTAGGATGGGGGTTTAGTGTTTATCACTGCCATGCAACTGCCTGTTGATCAGTGTTCTAAATTAACTCATTTTTAGTAGTTTTACAGCATTCGAGGATATTTTGACTGAAAATGTTAATTTGTTCTTCCTTTACAATAAGAAGACTGTGCTTCAGTTGCATTTACTATCATCCCTCTGTTATGTTGATCTAATTCTTAGAGAATTGAACCAAAAAATATTATTCATAATTTTACAGAAATGAAAGATTTTCATATTTCTGATGGACAAGTCGTGAGGGAGACATAAATCATCATGTGGTAGTAAACTGGTTAAATTTCTCAGGTGCATCATGTCCATGTGACCTCAAGTCATGATGTCATGTATGGAATTACCAAAATGAATAATAATTTGGCCTGGAAAAGCCTGTGTGTTCTGATGTTTTGGCCCATCATTTTAAGTAATCTGAAAAAAAGCCCAGCTTACACTTGGATGTGATTTGAACAGACATCAAGGAAAAAGTTGGTATTTTGAAAAGTTAAAATCCTTGATCTGTACAGAACCTCTGTGGGATATTTTTTCTTTTGTCATGCACGTTGATGTGTTTGGATATTAAGTGTAGTGTGCCTTTCCTGTGCTTCATTTAACTTCAGTAACAAATATGATTATAGCTATAATCACAAATTGCCAGAGATTTCTCTCAGTTTGTGCTCATGGAGGAGTAGATGGTGCACTGCATATCCTCAGACTGATTTAAAGATGATGTGCAAAAAAAAATCACTCTGGAGAAATCCAATTGCACAACAGCTGCTGCTCAGCTGCAGTTCAAGTTCCTGTGTGCTGCAATCCAATAAATCCTGCTCCTTTTATTCACTGCAACTGCTGCACTGGCCTGCAGTTTGTTATAACTGATGAGAAATATTATTTTGTCACATTTTTACTGTGGTTAACCTGATTTGTGAATGGCTAATCAGTGCTAAGAATGTTATTTACTGCTTAGTTTTACTTTCTGAAGGGTTTGGCTCTTGTGCAGAAAGGCAGTGCACTGGGGCTGGAATAAAAATTGTGCTAATACTTATCAGTTATTCTTTTAAAGGTGATTATTTGAGAATTCTCTAAGTGACCATGTCAGTTCAACCACTGAACAGAAATGCAGACAAGGTGCTTTCTGATAATCTTTCTTTTCTGAGTTGAAATAATAAAAGAATGGAATTATCACTGTAGAGACATCTGTGAAGTACAGTCAGAAAAATCAGAATACAACTACCTTCTGCTATAGGTATTTGAGAGAGGTTCTCTGGCAAAATAAAACATTCTTTGAGTTCTTAATCACTAAAGGTAAATATTGCACCTGCCAGGGAAAGGTTTTTGCAGATTTACTCTTCAGTGAGGACAATTTGAGCTTCATGCTGGCTTTTGAATATTCTCAGTGTTGCATGGCTTGAGGAATGAAGTGCAGCTCACACATTTGTTGTTCTTCCTACTTAGAGAGGTGGATTAAAGGGAAACAAAGTGATTTACATGGTCATGCACAAGAGAACATAAATAATGCTTTTGTGTTTGTTAATGAGAGCAGTAAAGTGGAAGTGCAATTCCTGTAAATGGCAGCACAACCTCCTCTCCCCTTGTTTGGGAAGGGGGAGAGCCCTGGGATTCTCCTCACTCCTTGTGGGCTCTCACACCTCTGATATTTCTGTGTGCTGATCTTCACAGAAATAACTCTATTCCTTTTTCTGCATTTCTAGTAGAATAATATTCCTCTCTAAATTTGGATTATTGCTTCCTCACGTACTGGGGACAGAGTTTTAGCAGGGCCTGTGGTGATGGGTTTAAGGTAAGAGTAGGTGTGAAGGAGAAGGTTTTTGTGAGGAGGGGATGGATTCCCCATCCCTGGAACCATTCCAGGCTGGAAGGATGGAGCAGCCTGATCCAGTGCAGAGTGTCCATGCAGGAGCTTGGGGTGACCTTTAAAGGTCCTTTCCAACCCCAATAACGTCGTGGTCACACCCAGCCCAGAGCCAGGGGATGGTGAAACAGCTCAGGGGATCGATCCCTTCAGGAAGGAGGGGAGAGGAGAAAGGAAAGGAGTTTTTCTTCTGGATCAGCTCTGTGTAATGCACAGGAGCTGGGCTGGGATTGTCACCTGTGTGACTGCACTGAAGGCACAGCAAAGGGACATCTGTCACTGATGTCACCTCTCCAGCTGGGCTGCCTAAAAACACCTCTCAGGAAAACACAAACCCCTTCCCTCCTCCAGCTCCAGCTCTTTTATTCAGATTCTATTCAGATTTTCCCTCTCTTTCTGCTGCTGAGGGGAGGGAGCTGTGTAAGTTTTGGTGCATCAGATGCTGTTCCTGCTGGGCACTTCCAGCTACTTCATGCTCACTGCTTACCTAAGTTACTATTTTAAGTAAATTACTGCCACTAATGATAGAAACGGGGAGAGAAATCAATACAATTTCAATTTGACACAACTTTTTTTTTAGGTGGAGCCCTTCTGTCCTTAAGCCTTACAGGATTATTATTGTTTCTGTGGACTAAACCAGGCCAAATAGCTCAAGTTAAACCTATTAGAAAACTGGCGTGGATTTAAAGGCTCAGAACCATCTGGGAATGAGATCACACGTAGTGGTTCTTAATATAGACAGCTTTGTCATTACAGATCTATTTGAGAACCAATTAATTGGCACTGACCTAAAGCACTGTTATGACACACTTGCATATGTAAAAAGCTTAAAGGTATTGTTGGGCAGAAATTTAAATATATGTCTATATTTAATTTCAAGGATAAAGCATAAAGAGAGTGTTTGTATAAAGTGTTTTGAAGAAACTGGTTCTTTTTATTCATCCTTGCTTAGCACCTTCTTTTATTTCTTGATTTTTGGGGTTTTTCTCCCCTTTTAAGTTCCTCTGCATTGTAGGTTGGTGTAACCACTCCCTAGTGTTCACTGGGAATTCTAAATAATTCTATAGTATAAATAATAAAGTGAAACAAACTGTTTTATATTTGGAAAAAAAATAATGCTGAGATACAACATTTAAATGCCACATTAAAATGTAGCCTTATTACTGTATCAAAAAGCTAAAAATCTCAAATAGGAGTTTTTTAAGGGCAGCCAAGTACTACATAATTTTTTTCCATAAAAGATCTGGATTATTTTTTTTTTTAATGCAACTTTACATCTTTTTTTGAGGATTTAAATACTGAATACCTTGGGGAAATAAGATAATCTGTTCAAATCACCAGACAGAAACAGGTGAAAAATAAAGACAGTGGGAAAAGTTAATTTCTTTGTTCCTAAACACTTGTGATGATGCTGAAATGCTGATGGTGAATAGATAAGAAGATCCTGTGGACAAAGGAGGTAATTTTGATTTCTTTTTGTGGTTGTGCAGTGGAAGAATCAGACATCATCGACCTGGAAAAACGCTACTGGCTGCTCAAAGCTCAGTCAAGAACAGGACGCTTCGATCTGGAAACTTTTGCCCCCTTGGTGTCCCCCCCAATCCATCAATCCCTGAGTGAAGGTAGGGAGTGAGATCAGCTCTCTGAGGAGCCTCTGCTGCATCACAGCTGCTGTGGCTTTGAAAGTGTTCTGGAATGTTCTTTAGGCTTGGACACCATGGTTTCACTGAAAAATGGGAAAAAAATGCCTGAGAAATCTCTGTTTGTTGGGAAATCTGGGATGCTGAAGGAGGTGTTGCCTTCTTAGCAGTTGGCAGGAAATATGGCAGATTTTATGTATGAGTTGCTCTTTAGTTATTTAACATTTTTTCTAAGGTTCTGTAAAGACAAAATAAACTGCTGGCCCTGAATGAGAGAAAAACGACCATTTTTAAACTGGAAAATATGAATTTTATCTCTTAAAAGGCAACTCTTGTATCATGCAGCCAATGGACCACTCCTCCCTAATAATGTAAATTAAGGAAGATTTTATTCAGCAGATTTGTAGGTTGTTGTTTCTACTGATAACCAAACTGGTCTGCCCAGTTGAAGCCACTCTGGTAATAACTGGAGGTTGCAGTTGTCTAATTGTCATTTTTTGTATGACATGAGGACATTCAGGGACATTCCACTTGCACTCCAAGCCCTGAAATGACAATTTTTGTATTACCAAAAGCTTGGCTTTACTGACAAGTGGCAGCAGAAAGTCACAAATGGGAAATTCATCTGCAATGGTTAAAAAAAAATCAGAATTTATGTGCAGTTCTGCAGAGATGTATCCCCACATCCTTTTGTTCCCAAGTGTGTTTTATCTGCTCAGTGATTTAAACTTCCACAGCTGCTGTGGGGAAACTTGAATGGTTTCTGGATATTCTCTGCCTCCTGTGGAGTCACTCTTGCTAAAAAAAAATAAGAGAAATTATGGGATAAATAATGCTGAATGATTGGAACTTTTAAATGCTTTGAAGGCTGGTGACTCTTAACTCAGGGCCAAATTTGCAGTGAAATTCAGTGATTTCCACAGAAGTTTCTGTCAGGCACTTTGGAATTTCTGCCCATACTGGTTCAACTCCAAATCACTCACTACAAGGAGGGTGTGAGGAGTTGTACAGAATTCTGGATTCCCTCCCCACCCCTGGCAGGACCAGCCATCCCCCAGAGATCTAATTCACCTTTAAATGTTCTCAGTAGCCCTTAATTACCTTTATTACACTTAATGAGAATAAATGACAAGTGTTTGCACTCCTCCCTGCCCTGCTCCCCATTAACCCCTCGTGGAGGTGCTGGGTGGGTCTTTCAGGAGCTGTAACAGGAGATGCTTTTGTGGTTTGCAGGTTTGTTTAATGCTTTTGATGAAAACCGAGACAATCACATAGATTTTAAAGAAATTTCCTGTGGGCTCTCAGCATGTTGCAGGGGACCCTTGGCAGAGAGACAGAAGTGTAAGTATGCAAAATTTAACTGTTGATTTGGGAGATTTTAGCTCTGAACAATGAGGTTTAGCTGTTTTCACCTTTTGAGATTCTTTTCCCACTGATCAAGTCCGTGAAAGGTGACTTTAGAAGTTTTAAAAAAAGCAAAAAAATAGAGGAATTTTAAACATCAACATTTCCTTTTATAAAGGATGATTAAACCTAATTCTATGTATTTTACAGCTTATCAGTAGCTCCATATAAATTATCTAACTGGGAAAAACTACATTTCAGAAGTCATTTTTGCAGCGTTCTGCATTTGGAGGCACAAATGTGTATCTCAATATAGAAAGTGCAAACACTTAACTACTCATTATCTATAATAGAAAACAAATGTCCTATTTGATTGTCTTGTGGTAAATAGCATGGTGTGGCTTTTCACTGCCCAGCTCCCTGAAGGTTCCTGTGTTTTCAAACACTTTTTGCTCCCTACTTCTCTAAAACCACATTGTTGCAACTTGCAGCTGAAATTCCCTGTGATGCCTTTTCCTGGTGTTATAAAATGCAGCCAGACACGGTGAAAGGGGTTGGGGTCTTTCCCTCAGGATTTGAATCAGGATCCCGTTTGGTGCATCCACTTCCCCCAGGTGCCAGCGTGGCAAATGCACCCCCGTCAGTCACACACACCAGTTCTAGACTTTGCACAGCCCAGATCCAACAAGGGAGCCCAATGCTGGGGCTGGGCTGGGCTCAGCTCGACTTTCCAGAATCTGTCCTGCCAGGGGCCCTTGGCTTCCTGAGCCAGCAGAATGTTTGGTGTCCCTGGCTCTGCAGCTCTGGGCTCTTCAGCCTCAGGGCCTGCAGGGCACTCCCAGAGCACTGAGCACTGAACTCAGGGAAGGGTTCCAAGTGTGCTGCTGATACTTGTGGGTACAGAACTGTGTAAAAGGGATAGAAAGAAAAGACAAAAACCATTCTGGCATCACCTGGAAGTTTGTGGATGCTCAGGTGTTCCCTGCCCTGTCCCATCAGCACACACAGCAGAGGATTGCAGGAATCTGGGTTTGAGTTTATCAAACTCACCATTTCCTCACCTGCATTCCCCCATCAGAGCTGCCAGCACTGAATCAGCTGCTCGGGGCTCTGTGGGCTTTTAGGGGCTGTGAGGAATAAAGGGAAAAGAGTTTTGGAGTGGTTCAAGCAGCAAAATCATTCCCTTTTTCCTCAGTTTGCTTCAAGGTGTTTGACGTGGACCGGGATGGGGTCTTGTCTCGCACCGAGCTCAAGGACATGGTGGTGGCACTTCTAGAGGTCTGGAAGGACAACAGGACAGACAAAATACCTGTGAGTGGTGTCTGGGGCTTGATTTCCTTCTGTTTCCTCCCAGAGGAGGAGTGTGCTCAATGTTTGGGTGGGGTCAGGGAGGTGCAGGCTCCTCTGAGCCCCTCAGCTGGGGATGGGGACAGAGCTGTCACCTGCCCCAAGCTCAGGGTTTGGTGAATGTGTTCCTGGCCTTCCCAAAGCTCAGGGTTTAGGTCAGAATGTGTTCCTGACCTGCCCAAAGCTCAGGTTTAGGTCAGAATGTGTTCCTGACCTGCCCCAAGCTCAGGTTTAGGTCAGAATGTGTTTCTGGCCTTCCCAAGCTCAGGGTTTGGGAAGGTGTTCCTGACCTTCCCAAAGCTCAGGTTTAGGTTAGAATGTGTTCCTGACTTTCCAAAAGCTCAAGGTTTCGTCAGAATGTGTTCCTGACCTGCCCCAAGCTCAAGGTTTGGTTAGAATGTGTGTTCCTGACATTCCCAAAGCTCAGTGGTTTGTCTATAACGTGTCCTTTTATATAAAGAAAGGTACAAAAGCCCAGATTTTTTTGTCTGGGAGCCCTTGGTTTGAATTGCTGAGAGTTTCCAGCATCTCTTACAGTTTTATTTTTATTCTGAGCACATCCTGCTGGGAGGTTTAACTCTGTTTTCTGATCCTTTTGTTGCAGGAGCTGGACATGGGTTTGTCTGAAATCGTGGATGATATTTTGCATGTGCATGATAACACAAAGGTAGGAATTTGCTGCTCTTTCCTTGTCATTTTTATACCCCAGCATCTTCAGTTTATTTATGAGGAGGTGCTTTCTTTAGAGCAGAGATGTGTCAATAAAAGAATCTTTTTCAAGAAATGTCAGTTTTCCATTAAAATTTAGCACGTTGTTCTGTGAAAGAAAGAACATGTTTGAATTTTATAAACCATTTTAATACCTGAAGCTAAACCCAAAGTGCATAACCAGATGAAATTAATTGGAAGCCTGCACTGTTTGCAAGGCTCTGCTGTGCATAACTAACACCAGTTCTAAATCTGATGCTTGACTTCTGTTCTGGAGAAACTGTTCTTTGTTTCCTGTTCAAATTGATCTTGAGAGAGAGTGCAGAAGTTTATCTTGTATTTAATGCTGTGTCAAGACACATTACCCTCCAGTGGAGGCTTCTGTCATGACACAACAAAAAGCCCTGGTAGTTTATGTTGTGCTTTAAATTTAGCTGGGTGTAAATCTGTAATTATCTGTAATTCTTGTCCTTGCTTTTTGGAAATAGGGAATTTGGAGATATCCACAAACAATCTTGTGGAAGTTGCTTCCATTATTTCATCCTTTGCTTCACTAATTGGGAAAAGTGTCTGGAAACGATAAATAATTTATGAAAAACTATAAAGAATGTCTAGAAATGCTTAATTATGTGTTTGAATAGTTGTCTTGCCTGCTTGTACTCCAACAAAGTGGTGGGCAAATACTTTACTGTAATTCTTTAATTGCCAAAGCAGTGGAAATTGTGGCTTCTCTTGTCCTTTGAGGTTTTTATTGTTTGCCTTCTTGAAAAAAGGGAGGTTCATAGGCAAGTGTACAGCAGTCCTGATTCCACAAAGAGTTAAAAAAAGAAGACTTCAGTCTTCAGAATATTTTTGTAGTTGCATCATCAGTGTGGTGCTGGAAAGAGCTGATGGTGCAGTAATTACATAAATTATTTAACCTCTTTTCGTGTGTTAGCTTTGACCTGCCTGAACTCTGGAGAAAATGGTCTGGAAGGAGAGGCAGAGTAACTGCCAGTGCTGTAAAATTGGCTCTGAATTGTATTGCCAGATTAAAAAAAAAAAGAAAAATCAGATTGATCCCTGCAGTGAACTGAAGATCCCTGTGACATGGTCAGTGTTACAGCAGAGTGACTTGGCAGGTGATTAGGAATTAATGGGATTGGTGGTGTTAGGTGAGATCACAAGGGCTTGGTGATCCAAACTGGTTTTTCCCAGCCCTCAGAGGAGGGTGAGGGGGGTGTGAGTGGCTGCAGGTGATGGACACAGGATGT
>JAHLSL010000039.1:5037073-5048303 GCA_025920805.1 Petroica traversi
TCTGCATCCACAGTGACATGGCCAAAAATGGGAAATGGTGTAGGATTAGTCCCCAGTTCCCAATCTGCATCCATAGTGACATGGCCAAAAATGGGAAATGGTGCATGATTAATCCCCAGTTGCCAATTTGCATCCACAGTGACATGGCCAAAGCTGGGCTCACCCAACTGCTGAAAATTCAATCCTCAGCCCCTCTGGTGTGAGAATGTGATGAAAACCCCAGTGCAGATGCTCAGTTTTTCACTGCTTTGGTAGGAGCTCAGGCCTCAGTGGAGCCAGCAGCTGCCTGTGCCATCGAGCTGTGCTGCACAAACTGCCTCTGCCACATTCAGCTTTCCTGCCTGACCTAATCCAATGGAAACTGCTTTGTTTGGACATCCTAAAATCCCAAATTCCAATGAAGGGAATCTCCTCGTGTGCCAAATTTGATCTTGATTTGGAATTACTCTGCACTGCACTAATTTGATTGTCCAATCAGTTATTAATCTTGTGGAGTTCTCAGATGTGCTTTCTTGCTGTAATCTTACAACTAATCCTCTGATCCCTAATCACAGAAAATGTTGTTTTCTTTTAAAAAAAATACTGAATACTTTGCTTGGTACACTGAAGCCAGACTGATGCTTTGCTGATTGATAAGGTATCATTTACTCTCTTGTCAAATTGCATGTGTTAATGTAATACTGCACCTTTTCATAGGGTCTGTTAATTTTATTGTAATTTTTAACAGTGAAAATGTAATTGTGTCACTCCTCAGGCTACTTAAGTACTGCTGCTGCCCAGTTTGGGTTTGGCTGGATAATAAAAGCTTTTTATGTGTGTAAAGAGTGGGAAATTTCTGAAGTTTAAACAAAAAAAGCTCAAAAAAAACCCTCTTTAAAGTTGGTCTCATCTCTAGTGCAATGTTTTATTTAAAGATGAGCTCACATTAGAAAGAGCAACAGTCTTGACCAATTCATTTGTGTTGAAAATGTAGAGTTGATGAGAAGTTTTGGTGGAAATCCCAGGTGTGTTCACAGAAGGTTTTGAGGAATTCAGTTATTAAGAAATTTAGTTAAGAGTACTTTTATTGTGATTTTTACGTGCACAGATCAGCATTCATTCCCACAGGGAAGCTGAAGCAAAGTCATGCTACTCCCAAAAACAATCAAACTGATTTTTTTAACCTTACTTTTTACTTACAACATTCTCTCAAAAAGAAAATCTGAAATTTTGAAGCCCTTTATTTTGAAAATTCCCTTTGCCTCTCATACTGTGTCTTAAAGAGACAAAAAAGAATTGTGAAAACTTGTAAAACTTCATTGAATTCCTTTATTTCCTCTGAGAATCTCAGGGGGACAATTTTCTGAGAGATTTTGCTACGAAGGGAGCTATTTTATCTGCAAATTTATTATCCCAGAGGGCCAGTAACAACTGGATTTCCACCTAACTCATCAACACAAACACTTCACATTTTGCAGAGAGTATATTCGGTGTATAATTATCCATCTGATAAATCCATTATGTTCTCCCCTTCCCTCACTGTGAATGCAGGGAATGTCCCTTCCCCAAATGCCCCTTTAAAGAGGGTTTTGGCTTACACTGGCTGCTTCAGTAGGATGCAAACCATCAAAGAGATCCATGAATATCTGTCCCAGAGGTTACGGATCAAGGAGGAGGACATGCGCCTCTGGCTCTACAACAGTGAGGTAATCTTGCTCCTTTTCCTCCTTTTTTACATTTTTTTTGGCTTATCTATGTTTTATTCCTTCCCACAATCTATGCTCAGAAAAATGGGAGTGGCCATAAATTTCCTTTACAGTTCAAGTTTGTTTTTTGTGCTTTAATGTCCTTGTTTTGAGGTGAAAGTTGGACACGTAGAACTCCAATTCTGTGAATTGTTGTTTCCTCCTGCAGAACTATCTCACTTTGCTGGATGATGAAGATCACAGACTGGAATACCTTAAAATCCAAGATGAGCAGCATTTAGTAATAGAAGGTATAAAATGGGATTTATGCATTAAAAATAGAGCTTTGCAGAAGGAATCTGTGGGGAGGTGGTGGCAAAGCTAATTTAGGAAAGTTTGCATGTATTTTGTCCCTATTTTGAAATACATTTGGGTCTTTTGTTGGTTTGCAACAACAAAAAATATCAGTGGTGGCTCATGAACTGATTTGTTCAGACCTGGTGGGTCTTTATGGAGAATTAGAATAAGCACTGAAAAATTTGCTATTCAACAGCAAAAGCAATTCCCAAGCTGCTTCCCAAAGATGTTTCTGGTGGGGTTGGAGGGATGCCAGTGTTAGAATGAGTTCCAGTAATGATTAGAAACATTGAAATGAAAACCAGCAAAAATAATGGCCAAAAGTAAGCACATTTCTAATCCCAAATATCAGAAAATTTTAATTAAACCTCTTCAGCTGTGTAAGCTCTCTGGAGTAAGTAACAACTTCTAAAAACCCCTTTTCATGTCCCTTTTAGTTCGAAACAAAGACATGAGCTGGCCAGAAGAGATGTCTTTTATAGCAAACAGCAGTAAAATAGACAGACACAAAGGTGAGTCCTTCACAGAGCCACTGGATTATGATGAGAAGAAAAATCCAAGAACACGATTGAAATGTTGAAATAATTCTTTTTAACACAAGTCTTGTTAATATTGGGTGAGGTCTTTAATTCTGCTTTGCTTGCTCTTTATATTAACTTAAATGCTGGAAGTGTGGGATGTAATGATAAATCTGTAGATATTCAGGCACAGCTTTAATAAGTGGTGTGCACTGCAGATTTTGGATTTTGTGTTTATTACCTTGGATTTTGTTAAGGCAAGGAATAATAAAGATTTTAATTAATGAATCCAGAATATTCTGTATGGATTGTACTGCTGTCTGTGGTGGATCAGCCCAACAAAATACCTCAATTTCTGTGAAGCAGAGTTTGAGAGAGGAGATATTTTAAACATTATCTGTAATGTCATATTGGGAGCAGGTTCAATTAAATCAGTTACTGTGAGAATACACTGCCACATTCTGAATTTCCTCATCTGCACAACTGCCCTAATGATGGAATTTTGGTTTTTTATTTGCTCAGTTCCTACAGAGAAAGGTGCTACAGGCCTGAGCAACCTGGGGAACACATGCTTCATGAACTCCAGCATCCAGTGTGTGAGCAACACCCAGCCCCTGACACGCTACTTCATCTCAGGGAGGCACCTCTATGAGCTCAACAGGTAATTCCTGAGCCACAACTGTGCCCTTCTGGCTGCTGCAGCATTTATCCAGCCCATCTGCTGCTGCAAGCTGAAATCCAGTGCACAGGAATGATTTAAATTCAGTGTTAGCAGCTCTGAGGAATGGAGATACCTTGTTTCTGGAGCTGGAAGTTTTTCTGCTTCCTTCTTCATCTCCAGGCTGGAGCTGTGGCTCAGTTTGAATCTGCTGTTAATTCCTTTTGTAATTCCTAGGACCAATCCCATAGGAATGAAAGGACACATGGCCAAGTGCTATGGGGATTTGGTGCAGGAGCTGTGGAGTGGCACCCAGAAGAACATTGCCCCCCTAAAGCTGAGGGTGAGTTACTCCCAGCTGAAAAACCAGAGTTTCTTGGCAAAGCAGAAATTCAATGCACTTTTCCCTAATATTGACCTGCCTTGTAGCAGTTTGGAGACTCAGTCTCCCCTAGAAGGGGCCAATTCATCAGTCCTGGTGGGATTTGTGGTTGTGACTCAGGCTGTGCTAGAAAAAGTGGCTTTTATAGCCCTTTTTAGGGACAAAAGGTGATGCATTTACCTGTAAATGAGCTCTAGGGGTTCCCTTCAGCTCAGTTTGACAGCACATGTCTCATCTACATTATTTTGTTTATTTTTACATTTGTTACATGGTATTTAATAACTTCCTGATTTTTTTTTAATAGTGGACAATAGCAAAATATGCTCCAAGATTTAATGGCTTTCAGCAGCAAGACTCACAGGAGCTTCTGGCTTTTCTTCTGGATGGGCTTCATGAGGATTTGAACAGAGTTCATGATAAGCCATATGTGGAACTGAAGGACAGTGATGGGAGGCCAGACTGGGAGGTGGCAGCAGAGGTGGGGCTTCAAATCTATATTTTTGGGGTTTTTTTGGGTGTTTTTTCTTTTCCTTATAGTACTAAACTGAGAAATTGTTGATGAGGCAACACTTTTGGGTCTGCAGCACCTTTGGGGTCTTGTCAGAGCTGTGATTTACAGAGATAATTTCACTTTTTGAGTTGGAAATTAATTTTAGTTGCTGTAATAAAATTATAAAGATACTTCACAACTGTTTTGAACAACTCAAAATTAGGGAGTATCAAAATATTTCAAGATGCCTGATGATCCCTTCTGAAATATTTTAAATGGGGTCATACCTTGATTATTGTGTAAATTACAACTTTGTGCTGTAACTAAAAACTTCCTATTTATTACAAATTACTAAATAACTTGTGGAAAAAATTTGACTTCTGTAGACCAATGAAGCAGTCTTGAGTGTCTAACTTTGTATTATTTTTTTTTTGTGCTTCATTTCAGGCCTGGGAAAACCATCTGAGAAGAAACAGATCCATTGTTGTAGATTTATTTCATGGGCAGCTGAAGTCCCAAGTGAAATGTAAAACTTGTGGGCACATAAGTGTTAGGTTTGACCCTTTTAATTTTTTATCCTTGCCTTTGCCAATGGACAGCTACATGCACCTAGAAATTACAGGTGAGTGGTGTCAACTTGGCATTCCCAAAATAAAATCCAAGTGGAACAGCTATAAAACATCAAATTTGGTTTGTGTTACTACTTACTAAGAATAATACAGGCATTTTAATATAATGGAGTGCAAAAGTTTTCATTGGAACACAGTTACACTGAGCAAAAACTTCTAGAAAGAGAACATGGAGGAAGAAATTTTGGTCTTGATTGAAGGATTTAATACCAAACCTTTTTTAAATGGAGATTTGGAAAACTTTCCTTCTCTTCCCTCTCTTGTGGAGTTTGTCCTAAATCTGTTCAGAGGAAAAAAACAGGGCTGAGGGAAAAATACAACGTGGGTCATGAGCTGTGCTGGGAAAGAGGCAAAAGAAAAATGGGAAAAAAGTAACAAATTTGGAAACCATTTTCTCCTGCCAATGCAGCAAGAGATTTTCTGACATTGGGACATTGCCTGCAGACCTTGAAAATCAACTGGGGAAAAAAAAATAAAATTAAATAAATCATCCATCCAAGTGGGGGAAAAAATATTTTCCAATAAATGGGGAGCTGTAATGTATTATTGTCCTTAAAACTGGGTGTTCCTTCTCCCCTTGACAGTAATTAAATTGGATGGTACCACCCCTGTTCGATATGGGCTGAGACTGAACATGGATGAAAAGTACACAGGCTTGAAAAAACAGCTGAGTGAACTCTGTGGCCTCAAACCAGAGCAGCTGCTGCTTGCAGAGGTGCACAGCTCCAATATAAAGGTAAAAAGAAAAATGGAAAATTAATTATTGCTGCAACATGCTTTGGGGATTTTTGGTATTTCTTTATTATTTTGAACATTTAAAGTTTGCTTGCAGGAGCTGGGAAATAATTTAGCTAAAAGTGGGATTAAAAAGTTGGGGTAGTTATCTCTCTGTATGAATAACTGAACAGAAATTTGGCTTGGTGTAAATAGATGTAAATTGACTGCTAATGATATTTTTTGGAATAAAACCATCTTGAGCTAATAAATCTCAAGGTGCTGTGATGAGTTTAAACCCTGCCAAGAATCATGGCCATAGCTAATGACTGGCTCTCAGTGTGTTTGGATATTTCCAGGTGGATTTTTTTGCTGTAGATTAAAAGTGCTTAAAAGTGCTTTTTTGCTGTAGATTAAAAGTGCTTAAAATGAGATATTCTTGATGTGTTCAGAGAACCCTGGTAACTCCTGCAGAGGGCTCAAGCTCCTTTATGCTTCTGGAAAGGTGTAGGGAGGCAGATGGGAGGGAGAGAGGAGCTGATAGATGATTTCAGGAGAACAGGCCAGGTTTGGGGCACAGCTGAGGGTGCCAATGCCTGAGCAGCTTTCCCTGTGTCCCCAAGAACTTCCCTCAGGACAACCAGAAGGTGCGGCTGTCGGTCAGCGGCTTCCTGTGTGCGTTTGAGATCCCCATCCCAGGCTCCCCCACGTCAGCATCCAGCCCTGTGCAGACAGGTGAGAGAAAACCCTGCTTTTCCCTGCTCGTTTCAGCTGCAGTGCTGCAAAACTCAGGACTAAACTTAACGATAAAGTGGGGATTAAAGAAAGGATGAGTGAGGGTTGTGTGCGATACCCGCAGGGAACGGAAAGGATGAAAACCCTGGTGGGTGTCAGTGGCTGTGGATAATTAATCATTTCCTTGTTCTGCCTGCAGAGATCTCCACTGGGCCATCAGCCAATGGAGCTCCCACCATCCTGATGAATGGGGATGTTCCCAAGCCAAGCCTGATTCCCAATGGGATGCCAAACACCGTGGTGCCATGCGGGACAGAGCGCAGCCCGCCCGGCTGGGCCCTCAACGGCCACGTGCCCTCGCTGTGTGACAGCCCCTGCACTGGCTACATCATTGCAGTGCACAGGAAGATGGTCAGTGCCCTGCACCCTCCTCAGCTCTTTGTGCTGCACAAATGATATAAAAAAAGCAAAGGTTTTGTTCATGTCCACATCATGGTTTGGCACATTGATGTTTGATGTGCTCAGGTAACCTCGCCACAACGCCCTGAAATACAAACGTTTTTGTGATCAAAATTTAAAATTATATTTAAAATTGGAAGCAGAGTAGTTTTAATACAAATAACGATTAATTTTAATTGCCAAGGCCTGAAATAAGTCACGAGGCCAACAATCCAGGTGATTATAATGCACCTTCACAGCTGACTCCTCCTTTTGCTCCCCACAGATGAGGACAGAGCTGTATTTTCTCTCCTCTCAGAAGAATCGGCCCAGCCTCTTTGGGATGCCACTGATTGTCCCCTGCACAGTCCACACACGGAAAAGGGACCTCTATGATGCTGTGTGGATCCAGGTTTCCAGGCTGGCCAGCCCCCTCCCTCCTCAGGAAGCCAGTAACCATGCCCAGGACTGGTGAGTTGGCTCTGAGTTAGAATGCAGTGCCTTCCACTTGCTTGCAAGATTTCAAATTGTGTTTGTTTGATTTGTCATAATAATGGCAATAATTAGAATTAAGTCCTTTTTAGTACAGTTAAATGTAGCTGCACTTAAAGGCTGGCTTCATTCCTATCCAGTGATTGATAATTATTTATATCTGACAAATTTAAGCCATGGAAAGGCAGCTTTTAATAGTTTATTGTAACCAAAAACATCATTTTGAGTTTTTTTTTTTTAAAAAAGTAATCATAACAAGCCCAGTGAAGGGAGGTAATTGCAGTGAGAGTGCTGCTGTTTGATGTTGTGTTCTCCTCTATTTCAGTGATGACAGCATGGGGTATCAGTACCCCTTCACCCTCAGGGTAGTGCAGAAGGATGGAAATTCTTGTGCTTGGTGTCCGTGGTACAGGTAAATTGTCCTTTTTTCCATTTACAGCAGGGAATCACTCCAGCAGAAAGGTAATTTATGGTAATGGGTCTGTGGTACATTTCAGACTTCAGAGGTAATATCAAACAATAAGAATCTGGAATGTAATTTCACCAGAACTCTCTCCATGCAGACTTGCACTGCAGCACAGCTTTTATGACTTGCAGAGCTGAAAGTTCTGCCACCACAGAAACTTAAAATTAGGAGACAGAAATGAGATTATCCACAGCCTGTTAACCCCTTACAATATTCTGTGTCTGTGTGCAGCCTTGTATGTCCACAGAGTTGCATGGTTTTGGGGGGATTCACACAAACCCACATTTTTAGATGTAATTTTTCCACCCCTGTGAGTTCCTGTGCCTTTTGAAGGGTAAGAACTAAAACGGGCAGTAAAACATTCACCTGCAAGGTTCCTTGATATTTTCAATAAGCAAAGAGTTGCTAATGAAAATCCCAGACCCTTGCTGGAAGGTATTCAGGCCATACACTAATTTTTTAAGTATTAGAATTAGTTACCAGGGTGAAAATGACTTGTGGAGACAGAGCAGTGGAGGTTTTTGGGGTTGAATCATAATGGGATGGAAGGGACCTTAAACATCATCCCATTCCAACCTCCTTCCATGGGCAGGATCACCTTCCCCTGGATCATGTGGAGCTCCCCCAGCTGCTTCCATTTCTCACACTCAGTTAAAGTTGTGCAGTAAAAATGCAAATAACCCCGAGCATCACTGTATAAAGATGTGTCTCACACTGATACAAACCCAGGAGCAGAACTGAGTTAATGTAGCAGTGACTGGACACTCCACTGACCACATGCAACCTTTTTTTGCTGCAGATTCTGCCGTGGCTGTAAGATTGAGTGCTCAGAGGACAGGGCCTGTGTGGGCAATGCCTACATTGCTGTGGACTGGGACCCCACGGCGCTCCACCTGCGCTACCAGACCTCACAAGAAAGGGTAAAACACCCCCAGAAACCCCTCCTTCTGTGTTAGCACCTCTGAAACACCACCCAGCCCAGCCTTTTCATTTATTTGGTCCATTTGCCATTTATTTATTTTGTCCAGTTTCTGTTAAACCAAAGGCAGTGATTGTGGGGCAGTGAGTTCTGGATAAATCGATGTCTTGATGTTAAATCTCTTATGTGGTCTAATGGTGTGGAAGGGAAGCTTTTAAAGAACCACAGCAGTGCATTTGCTGTCTGTTGTGAGTAGCTTTTAAACTAGTCAAGATGCATAATAATATATTACAGAATGCATTGCAAAATATCTTAATTTGAGAAATTTTCTGTAACTTTAAACAGTTATGCATGTGAGTAAACCTGTTTTCTCATTGAGTCAACCAAACACATCTGAAGGTAAGCCTGTAGTTGGGTTTATCTGGAATAACTGGTCCAACTTGTGAGTTTTATCTATAAAGCTGTGCTTTATGGATAATTTATAGGCAGAGCCCAAGTATAAGAGCAGTGAATTATTATCTCTGCCTCTTCATAACTGAAATAAAACTCCAGCTAGAACTTAGTGCGGGTTGTTTTTATCTCAAATTCTGAAGAACCCAGCAGTTATTTGTGTGTGTTACATTTCCAAGTGAGAGGCACTTTTCTGTCCCTCCTCTGGGCAGTGTGTGTTACATTTCCAAGTCAGAGGCACTTTTCTGTCCCTTCAGATCGTGGAAGAACATGAGAGTGTTGAGCAAAGCCGCCGAGCCCAGGCAGAGCCCATCAACCTGGACAGCTGCCTGAGAGCCTTCACCAGCGAGGAGGAGCTGGGGGAGGATGAGATGTACTACTGCTCCAAGTGCAAAACCCACTGCTTGGCCACCAAAAAGCTGGATCTTTGGAGACTTCCCCCTATTTTGGTAGGATTTGGTGTTGTTTTCCTCCTCAGCAGCAAACCCAAAGCACTTGTTCCCCAGTCTGATGTTGCCTTGCTCTGAATAAGATGATTTGCTTTGTTCACACTCTCAGGTGAGGCACTGACTGAGTTTGCTTTGTGCAGGCAAATCAAGCAAACCTCAAATCCTTTTGAGTGTTTTTTAGCTGCTGCCTTGCAGGAAGTGGTGGTGGTTTGTGCTCAGTGTCAGCTGCTCTGGCACAGCTCATGCTCAGATGGTGACACCATCTCCTCTCTGGTTGTGGAACACCTGCAGTTCTTATTTTTCAGCTTATTCAAAACAGACAGTGCTGATCACTGAAGCAACCTTTGCCATCAGTTCTACATTCAAGTATTAGTTTCATGTTTTACCAGCTTAGTCCCAAAATCCAAATTTTTACACAAATTTTTACACAAATTTTTACACAAATTTTTACACAAATTTTTCTTAGCATATAATAAAATGTGTATATTTGGGGGAAAGTCTCTTTGAACAGTGGAATTACTCACTGGGATGTCATTGTCCCCTTTTAATAATTTTCTCTCCCATGTTTCCCTTTAGATCATCCACCTGAAAAGATTTCAGTTCGTCAACGGCCGCTGGATAAAATCCCAGAAAATCGTTAAATTTCCCAGAGAAAATTTTGACCCAAGTGCCTTTTTGGTACAAAGGGATCCGAGTCATTTCCAGAGGAAGCAGCTCACCCTGCAGGTTGAGAGCCTTCCTGAGGCACGGGCTGGCCAAGGGGACAGCAGGAGAACAGATGTGCAGGTCACTGGCACAGCTGGAGAAGGGGACACTCTGAACAGGAGCCCATCCTCCCTAAACACTACTGTCCTCAATAATGTCAAAGGTAGGGAATGAGTAAGGAAAATTCCACTCAATGCTGGTGTTTGGAGGGGGGAAAAATGTTATTATGGACAAAATTTGAATGTTTGGGAGGTTTTTGCCATAGCATTACACTTTGAAATGTTTCTTCGTGAAGCTTTAGCATAAAAATTAAAGAAAATTTAAGAAGTTGCTCAGTGACAACAGATATTGGTATTTGTAAAAGTGGGCTGGGGTAAGAGTGAGGGATGTGCTCCTGCATAAAAGAGTTAAATTTAAATTTCTAGGTGCATGGATGTGTGTGCACAAAGATGGCTTTTATTTGTATGTATTAATCACGAGCTACAGTGAAAGAGTGAGGTTTAATGTTTGGCTTTTCAAAAAATCACTTTTCAGGAAGAAATCCAGGCTGTGTTTGTGCCTGTCTTAGTAATCTCTGTGTTTCCTGTCCTAGCATCTCCATCCTTGGGGAGGAAAAGTGGAACCAGCTGCCCTTCAAGCAAAAACAGCAGCCCCAACAGCAGCCCGAGGACTTTGGGGAGAAGCAAAGGGCGCCTGCGGCTGCCGCAGCTGGGCAAAAACAAACTGTCCAGCAGCAAGGAAAACCTGGCTGCCAGCAGGGACAACGGGGCTGAGCACGAGCAGGGGGATGCCCTGAGCAAAGGACAGGCTCTGGGGGGCAGCCAGGGCGAGCTGGAGCCCGGGCAGGACAGCGAGGGGGCTCTGGCCAACGGGTTCCTGTGGGAGCAGAGCTCGCTGAGCAACGGGCAGGGCGAGAACCACAGCGAGGACGACGCGGCCGACGACCAAAGAGACGACGCCTGGGTCAGCCCCATCTACAACCTTTATGCAATCTCGGTAGGTGGCTGCTCCCTGCCCAGAGTGCCTCACTCTCTGGGCTGCTGCTTTCTCCAAGTGCCTCAGCTGGGTTCGTGCCAGCACAGGTGATGCCGGAATGGTTTTTGTGTTTTCTTTTATGTCCCTTTTACACAGTTCTGTACCCACAAGTATCAGCAGCACACTTGG
>JAHLSL010000039.1:5053303-5064930 GCA_025920805.1 Petroica traversi
GCTGCAGCCCAGCCCAGCCCTGCTGCTGCAGCCCAGCCCTGCTGCAGCTCAGCCCTGCTGCACACACACCCTGCTGCAGCAGCCCGGTCCTGCTGCACACACACCCTGCTGCTGCAGCCCAGCCCAGCCCCGCTGCAGCACAGCCCTGCTTTGCTCCAAGGACAAGGGGAACTGCTGGAGTTGGCAGCCAGACCAAAGCCTGCACTGAGCTGATGTCAGGAGCACCAGCACCTTGGTCCTTGAGTGTTTCCAAGGGCACCGTGGCGGTGTTGAGCTGGAAATGAACCATTGTTCTCATTTCATGCCTTTGAAGATGCTCAGTGGGGATTTTAGCACGCACCAGCATCCCCAGGGTGTCTCTGGAAGTGAAGCCATCTCTGCCTGGGATGGGAGTGTTGGTGCAGCATTTTCTCATCCACCCTGCCTGGTGGTCAATTCTCAGAGCATTTGTCATTCTTACCAAGTGTGGTCACCCCGCGAGTCACTTGGGCATTTTCAGTATTGAAAATTTAATTTCAGTATAAAGAATGTGGGCTGCAGTCATTCCTCTCATGAATTTTCCTCTGTAAGGCTTTGAGGTATTGAAAGTGGAATTTAAAAGGATGAAAAACTCTAATTACCCAGGATGTTCATACGTGCTGCTGTCAGTGGCAAAGCTTTTATTGATTCAGGAGTGCAGCAGGGGACATTAAAGAGATGAAGGCATCACATCCCTGCCCAACCTGCAGCCATTTGCTGCTGCTGAGTCTCTTTCACTTCCCAGATCAGAACTGTGCAGGTCTGGAAGGAGAAACGAGCAGAGCCCATTTTGTGAGAGGGGAGCAGTGGGGAATGAGCTGAGCTGGGGTTTTCCCTGCTCCCTTTGTGTGTGTGGAGGGCTGGAAGCTCCAGTCCTACCCTTGGAGAGCGTCAGTGTCCTGGTGAGCCCAGGACATTCAGCCAGACTTAACCTGGGGTGGCTTTTGGTGCTTGTCCTGGGAGGGAGGGGAAGGACACAGCAGGGACTTTGTGCCAAAGCCCCCTCTCTGGGAGGGATGGATACACCAACCCTGCAGGCCCTGCTGCCTCAGGAGTGACCTCTGTGCCTGCCCTTCCCCAAAATCCCAAATCCAAAGGCACTTCCCATCCCGATCCAAGTGCTGGATCTGTTCTGGAGCTGCTGTTCCAGCAGAGAGCATCCCCTGCTCCCTGCCCTCCCCTGGGCTGCCACAGGAGGCTGAATCCCTGCTTTTCCCTGTAACTGAACACAAAATATCCCAGATTTCTCTGAGAGCTGTGATCATGTCCTGAGAACGTGCCGGGCTCCAGGCACGGCCGCTGGCCCAGGGCCCGGAGCATCCACGCAGATATTAATTAAATTAATTATACCTTTTGTTAGCCTTTTTCCCTCAGGTCCAGTAAATTGAAGCAAGAAGTGAGTAAAATGCAGTCATCCATGCTTGCTGATTTATCGTTTCAGGAAAATAAAAACCTGTCAGCAGCTGGGGAGATTGTGCCTTTTGTTTGGGACAAGCCTCCAGCTTCCTCGATCGTGTGTAAAAGATTTCCTGTTTGTGAAAATGAAAAGCAATGTTTGATAAGGTCCCTTCAGCAAAATGAGTCACAATGGAGAAAATACGTTAAGGATGCTTCTAGATTTGACAGAAGTTAAATTTCCCTGGGAGTTGTGGGCATAGAAAACAAATGAGAAAAAACTGATGGCAAAATACATCTTATATTTAGGGTCAGACCTGGTGACTGAACCTCACCCAAATTTTAGCAGTGCATTTAAATCTCCTGGTGAGAACACAGAGATGTCCCCAGGTGGGTCACAAGCTGCTTTGGGTGGTCAGAGTTCACACACCTCCCTCCCCTGCAAAAAAACATAAACAGCAGCAGATGCTTCAGAGGCTGTGGCAGTGTTTGTGTGAGCTGGCAATGCAGCACTCCCTGTACTCGGAGATTTTTTATCTCAGTGCTGCTCAAATCTTTTCTCAGCATTAGGTTTTTATTGGGTGCAAAGTCCAAACGAAGTGGCTGAGAGAGCTGTGGTGTGTGATGGCTGTTGTGTGAATTTTGGGAATGGTGTTTCCAAACTGCTGTGAACGTTCTCAGGGTTGTTTCTCAGCTGTGTGTGAGGTTAAAATCCTGTGTTTTCCCCTAATCCTGAGCATGGGAAGCACTGGGAGCTCCTGAGGGCCTTACCAAGGTATTATTTTGCATAGAACTATTGAATCACAAATTCTTCCTTGCTCTTCTACAGCTTCTTATTCCCTCAAAGTATCTTGCAAATTACATTGTCTTTACACCATGAATTTGGGAGGTTTTGGTCAAACTGAGGCTGAAGAAAGGAATTTATCCAACAAATAAATTGGAAAGGTGATTATGTGCTATGTTTGGAGTCAGTGAAAAGGTTTGAGGCAACAGGTTGGGCTCAGTCTTAACATCAGAGAGGAGTTTGTCCAGGAATTGCTGCATCTCTGGGAAATGTGGTTTAAAGTTTGCTGAAGTGTGATCTAGAAAGCAGAGTTTCAGGTTAAATCTCCTGTATGATTTGCACGCAATGAAATTGTGCCTCATTTTGTTGTGGAAAATATTTATGTGTCTTGTAAATCAACCTTGGCCTCCCAAGGAGAAGCTGCAGGAAAGCTGGAGCGTGGATGTTGGTTGGGAGCTGCAGAACAACAAAGGGAAGCTGCTGCTGCTGCAGGGCCAGGAACAGGATCCAACACCAGCAGTGGCAAATCAGAGCCCTCCCAAAGGGTGTTTGTACTGTGATGTTTGGAGTAGGGAGACAATGCAAGGAACAGGGTGATTACACAGCTCAGCCCGGACATTGTGAGGCAGCTCCCTCCTCCAGGGGTGACAGCTGTCCCCTGCTGCCTGGGGAGGACAGGGGACAGCAGGGGCTGTCCCTGGATCCCTGGAAATGTCCAAGGCCAGGCTGAACAGGGCTTGGAGCAGCCTGGGACAGTGGAAGGTGTCCCTGCATGGCACGGGTGGGATGAGGATGCTCAATGTCCCAACCCAAACCCTGGGATTGCAGGGGAGGGAGGAAGAGCTCAGCAGTGGGGCTGGAGCATCCCCCAGGGTGATGCAGGCTCAGACACTTAGGAGGAGCAGAGCAGTAAATCTGGGCAGTGCTGATCCCCCTCAGCTCAGCACTGTTAGGACACAGTTGGGGCACAGCCCCAGCCCCTCCAGTTCAAAGCAGCCCAGGGCTGAACTGGCTCAGTGTTGGTTCATGCTGGGAATTTTTAAACCTTGGAGCTTTGTGCTGAGAGCCCCCAGCAAGCAGAACAGCAAGGTGGATGAATTTCTGTTCCATGATCTTTTCCTTCTGATATGGAATAAAAAAACCTCTTCAAATCAAAGCCATTCCTGTTGTACCCAAACACTCCTTGAAGGGGCAGGAAAGGATTCCTCACAGGAAGGCCCCAGTGCTGCACCCTGGCCATGCTGGTGTTTGTGACCTTGCTGGGGAGCAAGTGCTTTGGAAATGTTTGCTGGCCATGTGGCTGTGCCTTTTTATCTCCAGGTTTGATTATGTAAATGTTCCTGTTTAAAAGACACATGCCAGGGAATAAATCTCTGGGCCCACAGACTCTTTGAGCACAGGCAGCCCCAGCGTTCAGCTGGTAACAAAGAGAGTTGGAGTGGAAGCTTTTTGATGAAGAGTTGGCAGCAAATCAGAGGGGCAGCTTGGCCAGGAGATGTGAGCAAGGATGTCACACTGGCTGTTTAAACTTCTTACCTTTCCTTCCAATTATTTTTTTTCCCCCTTAAAATGATTATGAATGAATTATAAAGGTGATTGTTTTCAGTGTGCATGTTTTCAAATAGTGGCTCAGTTAAAGAAGACACTAAATTTTGATTTTAACATAATCCAGAGATTTGGCTGCTCAGTGGCAAACTAACAGCAGTTTAAGTAGTAAGGATTAAGAGTGACCTGAACAATGAGCAGCTTTTAGCACAAAATCTCTTGTTTAACTGATTTAGCTGGACCCAAACCTCTGCCTAGAATTTAAACCTTTCTTCCACGTGAGTGGCAGGTGCTGCAACAAAGCAAAAGCCAAATTGGGTGTGAGGAAGGGTAGAGTTCAAATAAATAAAATACACTAAGGGATGACTGAAGGGAAGTGAGGGATAGAACACAGATGTGAATTTCCCCTCTGAATTTCTTTCAGCCTTTGGCTGCTGGGCTTTGATGTCCCAGGGCACAAAGAGACTCCTCCTGTACCTGAGCTTTGTGTTCCAGGCAGAGCCCAGCCAGGTTATAAATCTGTAACGTTGCACTTCACCTTTTGTGTCTTGCTTAATGACCTTGTAAAAATAAATGCAGGATGGCTGAGGGGAACAGGATCAGTGGTGGAAAAGCTGACACGTCCGCAACCTGAGCTCTGATCCCTCTGATTGCTCCAGCCTGTTAAACAAAACTTCTTTTGCTTTGTGCTTAAAAAAAGAAAAAAAAAAAAAAAAAAAAAAAAAGATGGGAAAGGGGGACAGGGAAGAGTTTTCTTAGCTGGGTTCTCTGTCTTAAAATGCAGGTGTAAAGTGCTTTACTGGGGAAATGCTGCACGGAGTTACCTGCCTAAAGAACAAGGGTGCAGTCACCCAAATATCAAAATATATGCTATCTGCTATTTAATTTTCATTTTCAAGCTGCTGGTTTTAGGAGCTTTTGCCCTTTTGGAAGTGTCATCCTTTATTTCTCTTGCACAAAAATGGCCATTGAAGATCCTCATCAGGATCTTGTTCTTTTTCCCACAGCACTAAATTTAATATGCACAGCCCTAACATAAATAAATGTCTGATAACTCTTACTCGAATCCATGAAAATGTATGTTATCCCTGAGGAATATCTTTCCATAAAATGTCCTCCACTTGAATGAAAGGAAAGCTGCAGTTTCCCACCATTTCAAACCGGGACAATAATTTATTTTGGTGATGATTCTAGTGGATATTTTTGATTCATGCGTACAATAGTAAAACTGACACTATTTTTCTTTTGTTTGTGTATTTTGCTTAAAATAAAGGATTACTCCAAAGGAAGGCATTTGAGGAAGGCTGCTTGCAGAGAGGGACCAGATTTATTTTGGCTGGCTGTGCTGGGCTGTCAGCTGGACAGCACCCAGCACCATTCCCACCACTCTCAGCTGCCTTTGCCACAAGAATTTCTGTGCAGAATCCCTCCTGGAGCTCAGCTGACTGATGCTGAAAATCCCTTACAAACTGTACCAAAAACTTTCCAGCAATTTTACTGCTTAGGATTCACCAAAATCTGAGTGTGCTGTGGGCTGGCTGCTTGTATTATCTTTAATTTCTGCAGTGATGCTGTGCCCTATGTGGGATTTTATTTCTTTTGGTAGGGCCAGAATTGAATTTTTATTTCAGAATATCGCTGTTTTCATCTAATTTTTGTGATTTCCTCCTGTGCCTGGTTATTCCCTGGCTGTGCCTTCCAGCCTGGTTTGCTCCTGTGAGCACCTGGCAAAGCTGAATTTTGCTGTCATTGGTGGGGACTCTTTTTTAAACAAAAAGGAAAAAAGGATGGGAGGAGAGGAAATTAATTCCATCTTATATAGTTTGCTGTTCACACTGGTTGTTTCTGTAAATTAATTTACCTGTCTGAGGTGGTTCTGCGTCCCACAGCACTCACAGAACACTTCTGGGAACTCCTCGTGTAGTTTCACCAAACTGAGGGCTCTTTCCCGAGACGGAACCTTTCCTGAGGTAATTTAGTGCTCGTTAAGGAACAGAAAGGCAGGAATTTGATTTTTTAAAAAGCTTTACCTGAGGTGTTTGGAACCGCGGCCTGCGGGCTGCCCGAGGAGCCGCCGGGCCCTCACGGCCCCGCAAGTCCCTCACGGCCGCGCCGGGAACTGCAGCGATCTCCGGCTGAAATCCCAGTGTTTGTGCTTTTAGGAGCTCTAATGGCTGTTTTTAGGGAATAAATCAAGCTGCTTCCATCATGTGAGCTCCTATCTGAGGGATCATAAACCCCGGCTTCCCGTTTACGGCCTGGCAATGCCGCATCAGCGAGGGGACAGTGGGAGCCCCGTCCAGGGGGGTTTGATGTGAGTGACAGCACAGCCCTTTTTGATAAGACACCGTGTTCCTGCCAATCAAAAAGTAAGTGGTTATTAAAAAATGGTTATTATTTTGGTTCCACAAAATGTTTACCAAACCCTCGGAGTAAATGGAGCCTTGGCAATTTTTCTGCTCCCAGTCGGCCCTGTGGATTGAGCTCTCTCCACACTCCTGGGGCTGTCCCAGCTCCCAGACCCCAAAATGTTGGAGTTGTAGCAAGGATTTGGAGTCCTGAGGAGATGGGGATGAGTGGAGGATCCTCCTTTTCTCAGATGTGTTTGGCGGCAAGGGCTGCATAGAACGTGGCTCAGTCACAGAGCTCTCAGCACATGGGGCTGGAGAAGCTCAGCACCTCCACAGTTGATTTTTTTTGTCTTTATCCTGCTCTTTTAACATTTAAACTTTTGTTTTCCTCGGGGAAAACACTACTGCTCTCCCAGGATTATTCCCAGTGGCTGCTGGGCTCCAGGACATGAACCGTGAACCGTTGTGTTTTACTGCCTGTAAGAACAGAATTTTGTGTAAAGCTGAGAGCTTCATGTACCACAAACTTCAATGATTGTAGGCTTATAAAGATACTGCACTCTTGATAGGGATTGTCCGTGATTTATTTAGAGTTTAATCTCGACACCAGCACAATCAGCAAAATGTAAAACTCCTCTGCCTTTATTTCTCTCCCATAAATTCCTCATAACCACCCCCAATCTGCAAACTCATCCATCAAGATCTCTCGGCGTGCTGGGAACAAGGAGCAGCCCTAGTGAGGAGGGGAGGGGAAGGGTGGTGGCATTCTAAAGGTAATTTCACTCGCTGGAAACCAATATATTTTTGTGAGGCAATAAAAAGGAAGGGCAAGGAAAACTTTAGATAGCTTGGAGTGGATTATGGGGAAACAAAACTCATTAAAACAGTGTCAGCTGTTAGGATTTCTTTTATATCAAGCTATATTTGAGTACTGAAAGTCTAAATCACTTCAGCAGATATTAGTAGGTAAAAGATAATAAAATAACCAAAATTGATTACCATCTTATACCCTTTGTGATATAACTTTAAATGCAAATTTTGTTCTACTGCAAGAAGGGAAATAATGTCCCAAAGGCATTTCAATTAATTGCTGTAGTTAATTACACTCATAATTTCACTTGTGTGACTAATTATAATCAGGTTTTAGTGGTGTATATGGATTTGTTTCTGATACTAAAAGGCCCCAAACAGCAGGTTATTTTTAGGAAATGCATTTAAACCTCATAATGAAAACTGCCTGTTCCCTTTCTCAGCAGTTGCCTTGAAGGAGCTGTTTCTGTTCAGGAGTTTGGAGGAGATCAGGAAGGAAAAGTGTCCTGGCTGAGGTCACTGTGGCCCTGCTGTGCCTCCAGCTGGGGTTCCACTGCCTTTTCCACAGGTACACATAATTTACCAGTAAATCCTACATTTCCTTTCTTTAAAAATCCAATTTATATATGATTTTCTCCCACTCAAAGCCTTTTCCACAGCCACCTCAGTTGCCGGGTCATTTGTTTCTCAGTCACTGCAGAGTTTTTAAAATCCCATCTCATTGTAGAACTTCATGGAAGAAAATCACCAAGTCCACTTTTAACTCTATCAAAAAGAGCCCTCCATCCCCAAGAGTAATAATTTTTCATAGAATCATTTATAGAATAACAGAACCATTTAGGCTGGAAGAGACCTTTAAGATCATTGAGTGCAGCTGTCATTTTTGGGGTGGTGCTCCTGGGCAATGAGATCCCTGTCCCTGGAGCTGAGGGGGTTGATGTTACACCTGGTATTTATTAAACTCCACACTTACTAAACTCCAAAACCAGCCTGGGAAGTTTGATAAGCTTCTCTGGACATATTTATATATATATATATATTATTTTTTTTTTAACTACAGGCAGATGAATGGATTTTTTACGTGGATTTTCTACGTGGATTTTCTGTGTGACATCTTTTAAACTGTTTTTGGTGGGAGGGTTTTGATGAAGTGCTGTTTTCCCTGAGGAACCCACATCTGGATGGGCAGGGACGGAAAGGACAAAGGAAAAAGCTTTATCCTTCTCTCTCAGCAGTCATAGAAAACTAATTTTGTCCAGACAAGTGCATTTTGAGCTGTGTTTTGTCACAGGAGGAGCTGACTGTAAGTGGAGTTGCCAAATTCGTCAGAATTCTTTGTGGGTAATGTAAATACGTTTCTTGTGAGTAATGGTTTGGTTTCCTTGTCTCTTTGTGCTTCCTGAGGAAAAATGTTTTGCAGAAAACATATTGTATTAGGAATTTTTTTGTGCCTGCCCCTGCTGTCACCCCCTGCCCCCCGATGACTGGGAAGGAGCAGTGCCTTCACCTCTCACTCCTCCAGAGGCTGCTCTCAAACCCAAGCTGGGAAAGGATTGCTTTTGGATGGCTTTGTACAAACCCCTGTTTGTTTCATTTGTTTGAACCCCAATTTTAATTGCCAGCCTTGTTTCTTTTTCCCTGGGACTGCAGCTTCCAGCCCCACAGCCATCAGCTCTGGCTCCCACATGTGGGAAATGTATCAGTGCAGTTCTAACTCTTCTGGACATGGGAAAATAATGTTCTTGCTGGATCCTTCCAAATGCTTCTGTTCCTCCCCCCACCCTTTCCTGGATCATGCCTTGGCTATTTGTCCTTCAGGGGTGACTGTCATTTCCTGGTGTCTTCACAATAAAAGAATTTCATGCCAAACGCAGCCGAGACAAAATTCCTGAAAATTCCAGCACCTCGAGTTACCTGAGGAACAGCAAATTGCTTTTCCATAACCATCCTCACAAGGCAAATCAGTTGTCCCACTCGAAGCCTTCTTGTGTTTTCCTGCTTTTTTTTTTTTTTTTCATGGAATAGCTTTTGCTGGGGATTTTTGTTTATTCCCTGCATTAATCCTGGCCCTGTCCCTGTCCTTGCCCCAGAGCAGAACCAGGGTGCAAAGTTGGAGCATTTCTCTTTTCCTCATTGCCACATCCCTAAAAGCACTGATCCTTGTCCAGGGAGATTTTATTCACTCTGAAGAGCTCTTAGAGAGGCCTCACCCTCTTTTCAGCAGGTTTTTTTCCTTCTTTTTCAGTTCTGTTTTAATCTATTTCATAGCAAATACGATGCTCCCACATCGTAATTAATGGCTGTGCTGTGTGATTTATCATTTATCATTGGCAATAAATGACAGCTGAGCCAGATCCTGCAGGGTTGATTCCAATCATCCCTTAGAGAGCTGCCTGTGAAATGAGAATTGAGGGAATTATCCCAAGGGAGAGGGATGGTGGCTCTTGGGGCATTTCTCAGGGATCCTGAGGAGTTCCCTGTGCTGGCTGGGTTTGGGCACCAGCCCTGCACACCTGGGCAAGGTGCCAGACTCAGGGATCTGCTGAGTGCAGAGAACAGCCCGAGGGTGTGAAATAGAGCCCCAGGACTCTGCTGACACAAGAAACATCCCAGGACACTGAAAATCCCTGACCCCGCCCCAAAAATGCAAACCCACCCTTAAACTCAGCCCTAAACCCAGCCTTAAATCCAGCCCTAACCCAACCCTAAATATTGTGAAGAAAACAGGGTCACGTTCCTCTTCTGACAAACTCTTCAGAGTTTCTTAATTCTCCTTCAGCAAGGACGAAATAAATAAAAACTCAGCACAATTCAAATATAGTCTGTTCACCTTTAATATTTCACTTCTGTTTGCTCCTCCAAAGATTTTCAGTTACATAAAAATACAGTTAAAGTATTAATCTTTCCTTTAAACTTAAATAGGTTCATTTGCTTTCCCATGTGGGGTTTTTTTTTAAAGCTTTTCTGATTGATTAATATGAAAATAATTTCACACCCCCCTTTGGTGAGGTGTGGTTATTCTCACTGCCAGGATTTTTCTGAAAATATACAAAGTAATTTCTGAAAACATTGCCCCTGAAGGGGAAAAAAAAAAAAAAAGTCTGCTAACATGAAATGCTATTCTGGTGTGGCCAAAATCTAAAATCCTAAAAGAAGCTGAAACGTATTATATGGCACTAGCCAAAGAGAAATGTTATATCCCTCTCCAGAGGGAGAACTGGAATAATGTAAGGAAAAACCCCATTTCCCAATGTGCTTTCTATAAGTAAGATCTGAAGGAATTGATTTAAACCACAATCTTCTTGGAAAAATCTATGAATCCTGACTGTGTGTGAATATTGCAGATATGCTACTATAAAAAACTTATATATATAAAAGAAATATATATATATTTATATAGATAAGAAAGAGCCATTTCTTGAGCTGTCCTATTTTATTAGGCAAATAACAACTCTAAAGGATTGTCAGAGTGTCCTGCTTGAAGAGCAGCCCTCCAAAGAGAGGGAATTCCCACAGATGTGCCTCTGGTTGGTGGGGATGAGCCCCCCTGATGCTCCCCAGCACATCACATTGGCCATGGCATCCCAGAGAAGGATGAATAAATAACAGAGGAACCTGATAGCCCCAGTCAGGAGGTGAAATCTGAATTTATCAGTTACCTGAAATGAAGTGAGATGTTCTGAAGGGAGAAGGGGGGTTTATGTGTCGGGTGAGTGCCCTTCCCTAGAGGGGATGAGGCAGATGCTGCTCAGTTGTGTGTGAGCATTTGATCTTTGCTCTGTGTTGTACCTTTGGGTAGGACAGGGTGAGATTACAGCAGTTGCTCCACATTTCACTGCAGATTTGCAGTGCTCAGTGTAAACGTGCTCCAAACCAACCCCTTCACAGGCATTCGGAGCAGATTCCTCTCCAAGGCTCTCTGTGCAGCTCCTTCCAGTGCTGGCTTATAACTACAGGTTAACCCAGCCTAATGCTCTCTCTAAGTGTTTTGGCATTCAAAACTGAATTTTCACTGCTTTCTCTCCCAGCTCCTTTGAGTTCTGGTGGTTTGGGTCTCCCCAGAGCAGCACACAGCCCTTGGTTACTGTCCGGAGGAGGACAAAGTGATTCCATATTGGGACAACAATCCGTGAGAGGACA
The DNA here is from genome assembly GCA_025920805.1 of Petroica traversi. Classification (NCBI taxonomy): domain Eukaryota; kingdom Metazoa; phylum Chordata; class Aves; order Passeriformes; family Petroicidae; genus Petroica; species Petroica traversi. The sequence continues at coordinate 5,064,347 of JAHLSL010000039.1, forward strand.
AAGAACAGCAAAAACAACAACAAAATAAATGACAGGGGGTTGAAGGAGGTGGGGAAGGCTCAGTGGGACAGCGAGCTGAGGGTGCAGGTCAGAGCCAGGGGCAGCAGCAGCAGCTTTGCCGTGGGCAGGGCGATGCTGGCGCCCGACCACAGCACCTGGCGCCCGTTCAGGGGCTGTGCTGGCCGGAAATTCTCCATCATGGCCGTGGAGTTCTTGCCATCAAAACGCAGAGCTGAGAACTGGGACAGCTGCAAAACACGAGGGGCTGTTACATCTCTGTGGCAGAGCACTCCGAGAGCTGCTGTGTGCTGCTGCCTCGCTCTGTTTGTGTTAAACCTGAGGGTTTTATGGGTGCACGGAACCTCGCAGGAAACGCCGTGGCAGAGGCCACTGCAGAGGTCACCGAGTGATGGCTCCTTCCAGCCTTGCAAATCACGGGCACTTCCCTTGAGTGGGAGCCAAATGCTTTGTGCAGCCCAAGGACTGGTTCCCCCAGAGCTCCTGACGCACAGCCCTGGCCCCGGCTGCCACGTCACGGTGACACCAGGCAGGGGCACCAGGAATCCTGTCCCTGGGCAGGTTCC
>JAHLSL010000039.1:5064940-5083996 GCA_025920805.1 Petroica traversi
CACCAGGAATCCTGTCCCTGGGCAGGTTCCTGGCTGCTCTGAGTGACCCTGGGAGCACTGAGAGCTCACTGGGAGCTGAAATGCAGGCACTGGCTCTGGGCCAGGCTCTGTGATTCCTGCACAACCTGGGTTTTTCCAGGCACTGCCACTTCCAGCTCCTCTTCCTGCCTGCAGGTCAAAAATGAGCAGCTTAAAACTGATGCTGATGGATCCAAGATCTGGGATTGCAATGATTGTGTTCTGCTGTGCTGGCAGTGGAGAAAAGCTGTGGAATTTGGTGGCAGCAGTGGAAGTGTTGCTGACGAAGTGCTGAGCTTGAGGGGGTTCCTTGGCTTTCCCCTCCCGCTGTCATTTCCCCTTCCTGCCCCTTTCCTGCCATTTTCTGAGGGATGATTTAACAGGGTCTCTCAGCTGGCACTGGGGAGCTCGTTGAGGCTGCTGCCAAGGGATGTGTGTGTGGGGACAGAGGCAGCTGAGCTGTCACACCATGGGCAGGCAGCACAGGGGACACAGAGCCAGGATGTCCCTCTGCCACTCACCTGCATCCCACTGAGCTCAATTGGCTTCTCAAATATGGTCCAGATGACTCCCTCGTAGCAGTCAGGGGTGGTGAGGGACCCCTGGTAGCGATAGTACCTCCCAAGGTCTTCCTCAGGTGGGAGGAGAGAGCTCAGAGGCAAAGGATCAATCTGTACTGATTGCCCTGGAAAAGCCACGAGAGAAAATCCCTTGTCATGCTTGAGGGTTTTGCTCATGTTTATCTTCACCCCACACAGCTTGTGGAAGCCCTGGCAGCAGTGTCTTACCTTTGGTTTCAATATTCTTTAATTCACTTAACAGAGTTGCGTAGTTTTTGTTTTCTTCGTCAGCCTGAAAGGGAAATATTTTGATTCCACATTTTGTGCTTCTCTACAAGTGGTTGCTTTTAATTAGTGGTGAACGAAAGAGAAAAGGGCCACGAGAAAAAACAACAGCAAGCAGGATGTAGAAAAGGGTAGAGGAACTCAGTGCTGGCAGGATGCCTGCAGAAGACAGGGAGGTTAAAGCCTTGGGCTACTGTACCTGACATCAACATAAAATATTGACACAAACAATCCCTCAGCCAAGCTGCAGGCTGGGATTTGAGAGGGGCAGTGGAAAATGTCACTGCCTACCTTTATAAAGAAGGCCAACACAGCCAAACCATCTGGAGTTTTCTTGGCTTCTGTCACGTCTGCAACATCTTCTCTGATGTGGACCACGTGGAGCTGGAACACAACAGCCACGGGCAGTTATTTCCACCCTCAGCCCTCCCGGGTTTTGTGAGCAGGATCTCCAAATTCCAGAGCTCTGGAGTGAAATCCATGACCCACAGGCAGTCTCACCTACCTCCATGGGGAATTTCTCTCCATCAATGCTGTGCTCTGAGCCAGGGATTTGCTGTGGTTCACCTGGGACTCCCCAGTGCAAGTGGAATTCTATTGCCTTGTATTTCCTCCCCAGGCCTCCTCCACCGACCTTAGGGGATGAGTTTAGTGTCACTTTAACTGGGGGGGAAAAAACACATGAATGGTTTTAAAGGAGAAGATCAGATCCTGCATTAACAGTCTGTGAGAGCAGAGATGTTCTTGAAATTCAAATTTATCTTAAAATTCTCGCTTGGCTTTTCAGACCGAGTGTTCCAGAAATTCTGCTCTGCAGAAACTGAATTCTTACAAAACCATAGCTGAGTTTAATTGGAGATGAATTATAACCATTATGACCTCTGGATCTCTCTCTCAGAAGACTTGATATTCCTTCATTTTTCTTTAAGAAAACCCTCTCTATCAAAGTAAATTTGATCCCAGTTTATTTGAATTTTAACCATCATTTCAATCTCCTGCTTTATGCTCTGTAACATTTCCTTTGGGCAGGATTTAAAGATACTCTGTTTTAATTTAGACTAGTGCTGCAATTTAAGCCTAAATCACACATATTGGATGTAACATTTGAAACATTTTACTTTTTAAGACCCCCGCGTTGAGCTCAGCGCTTTTCTTTGCAGAGGAAAATTCCGGATTGCGGCCCCAGAGGAAAATTCTGGATCTCAGCCCCAGAGATTTCAATTCTGTTCTGAATTCCAAATGAACTCGGAGAGTGCGTGAGTCATTTAGTTCCTTTGCTTTTTAATCTGTAAATGGATGAGTCAGATGTCTTTGTGGGCTTTGTTTATTTAGCTTAAGACCTTTGAGACAGCGACCTTTGCTGCGTGCCCATCACAGAACATCACGAGGGTCTAATCTCACCTGCAGACTCTTAATTGCTGCTGTAATTTCAGCAATAACTTCCTCATTTATCCCAGGAATTGGTTGCCCTCAGAAGGAAGAGATTTTTACAGCCCAGATGAAACCTCTAATCCTTATGCATGGCTGGGGAAGATGAGAGTCTGGAGCAATGCTTATAAATATTAATTTTGGTGTAAAAGGGACTGTAATTGGACATTGTGGAGTATCACCCTCTAATGGGAAGGTCATTAATCCATATATTAATGAAAAGTCTAAACATTCCTTTTTCTTGTGGTCTGCGACGATAGCAGTGTTTGAAATCAGAATCTCTGCCTGTTAAAATCTCCCCAGCTGCCTTCCCACCTTTCCATTTTATCAGGAAATATTTCCCACTTGCTGCTTTCTGCTCTAAGGATTTGGCAGTTAAAACAACACATCCAGGACTTTATGAACACCTAAAGGTAACTTAAAAAAAAAACCAAAATTAGGTTTATTTTTAAAGTAATTGAAGACAATTTTGTTGGAGCAGCATCCTCAGCATTGTGGAGGAAGGTGGAGGAAGTGGAGCAGCTCTGAATTACTGCTCATTGATTCACTGTTTATGATTCACTAAGTGGCTGATCAACGTTAGGTAACTTCTGTGTGCAGGGAAAACAGCTCTGCATCTGAGAAGATTATAGCTCATTATGGAAAGAATTAATAAGACACAGCACTGTGAAGGACTTTCCCACACCTTTCCTCCAGCACAATTCTGGGCAGGACCAGCCCAGGAGTGAAGGGATTTTGGCAGAAAATGATCAAACTCTGCCCAAATTGCTGTCCTGCACCAAAACCCCCCATCCTGGACTTGGTTTGGGTTGTGGGGTTTTGGTTTAGAGTTTTGGTTTAGGTTTCTCTGTCACCTCCAGCTCTGTTTGTGCACCAATTCCTACTGAGATGCTCAAGGGCCACATCCACAACCCCAAAACTTGGTGAGTCCCAGAAAACTTGGGCTCCAAAAACCTTCTGGGAGTTTCAGATGTGGCACAGAGGGCTGGGATCTCAGCCCTGCTTCCCTGCTGTGCTCCAGGAAATCCCAAATGAGCCCCAGGCTGGGCAGCACTTGCCTGTGTGTCCATTGTTTTCCACGTCCCACTTGGCTGAGCCCTTCACATCATAGCCCTCAAAAGCCAGGGGCTTGAGGCTCTTGTCATAAACCACATTTCTGGTGACAATGTTCACAGGGGACTGCTTCTTCCCTTGGCAGGCCACGTTGATCTCGTGCCACTGAGGAGGATCTGTTTAGGGATGAAGAAAATTTATTTTTTTCCCTCTCTAGACAGTGAATCCTTGAGAAAATCGAGCTACACCACCCAACCAAACTGGGATATTTGAGATACCACCCCAACTTCCTGATTTTTCCAGGGAAAAAACAATCCAGGCTGATTTTTATATTTGAATATTTACATTTTTTTCATTTATTTGTGCATTCCTGCATTATCCTTGTTTGACACAAGAACAGCAATTACCACAAACACCCATGTCTTCAAAATGCCCTGGAACAGTCACAAATAATGAGCCCACGGTGCTTTAAAGGCTCAATTCTGTGAAATTTTTTGCATTATTTCTCTCAGCAGCCCCTTTGCAAAGCAGAAGAGTCACCGATGGGATTGGAAAAATAAATTGCTTGGCAGTACCTTGGCAATCTGGCTGCTCACACTTCTGGGACCGATAGCACCAGTGGCCCACTAAAAATAAAAAAATTAAATAAAAACATCAGGTGAATGGAAATCTGTACAAGTTGTGCCCCCAAAAAGCAGCAGGGAAATGGTTTGGCAGCTCTGCCCTCTGCAGATCTCCTCCTGATCACTCATAAATCACTTTATACCCATTAATATCCCCCCAAAACCAGTGCTGGCAGGAATTTTTAGGACTCTGGATCATCAGAATTTTGGATGGGCTGCAGTCCCAATGAATTTGATTTTCAAACCTTGGCATCCTCAGCTTCTTGAGGAAGAAGTTCCACATTTGAATAAAGGCTGTGCAAAGTAAATTTCCTTTTATCAGCCCTGCACTTGCCAGCCTTTCACAGACTTGTAAATTCACTTATGCAAGAGGACTTATCTCAGCCCGTTCCAGGAACTCCTTTAAGGTGAGGAATTCTGAGAAGGGAAGGATCTCACTTCCTGCAGGACCTGGAGGATCTTTGGTCTAACTCGTCCTGCAGGGATGGCTGCAAAATTCTTCAGCAGAATTTCACTTTTTCATTGTCCAAAGCAACAAAAATTCAGAGAACAGCTGATTTAACTTTATGTGTTTATCCAGTCAGGAAAGCAGGGGCTGTTTGGGTTATCCCAAGGTGCTACAGTGGCTCTTTATTTATTCTAAACTTTCAATTGACTTTGACAAGAATGGTTCTCTTTGCCTATTTAACTTTAATCCATAACAATCGAAACCCTCTCATAATGATGATTAATACCCCACCTTCTGTTTGCTTGTGATCAGTAAATTATAGACATTTTAATAATTGGCTAATCAATTTTAAGGATAATTATGGAGGAGCCCTGTCACTCGACTGGTAATTACCTTAATTTGTAATTTATAACACACCTGCTGCAAGGCTTTTAACACCTTTATCTTGATATCAGTGGCATAACAATACATCCATCTATTAAGGATTTAGAAGTTATAAATAGAGAATTGTTATAAAACCTGAGCAGCTGTGACATGGAGGGAGACCTGGTGGCAATTCCTAAAACCTTAAAAAAAATGACACTTTCGGTCTTTCTTTCCCAAAACCAAAACTTCTGCTGGAAACTACAAAGTTGCCTCACTTTGTGGTTTAGCAAGACTGGGGAGAAAAGCAAACTTTGCTTTTTTCGTGTGGTAAGAACTGCAGGGATTTCTCCAAAAAATCAGTTTGGATGAGGTTTTATCCTTTTGGCAGATTTTGAACACGCACAAAACTTCATTTTCCAGCACTGATTTTTTTTTTTTTTTTGCTTTTTTTTGCTTTTTTGGTTGTTTTCCCAGGACAGTGGCACTGAGCTTTTCCTCATCCCCACCAGGATGCTCCAAGCACGGGATGTCACCCAGTGCCTTAATCGAGATTTTAATCAATAAATTAAATATTAATCCAAATAAATAAATAAATTAGAATCAATAAATGCCTGAAGAACCCCAGGTGAGCTGCTCTCCTCCCTGCCTGTGCTCCACGTGTGATTTTTGCACGGATGAAAGACTCCAGGTGTGGTTTTGGCAGCTGCTCTGTGGTCAGTGGGAACTTTTAACAATCCCAACGCCCCAGGATTGGCAATTTCTTGGCAATTTTCACACCAACCAACCTTGAGGAGGGAAAAAAACCGGGAATAACCTGGAAGGATTTGCTGCCAAACCTTTGGGATGGGGCTCAGAGAGGGCTGGCAGGTTGGAATTCCAGGAGTTTTCCCAAGGGGGTGGGAGCGTGGCCAGGACATCAAAGCGTTCCTGCAATGCAAATCCAATTTTCCAGGTGATCTGAGCCACAATTGGGAGTGAGGGCAGCAGGTTCAAGGCTGGGGAGCTTTTAACCCGTGGAAACACAAAAATCAAACAGAATTATCCCCAGCTTGTGCTGCTGGTGATCCCCAATCAGTGCCTGTGTTCCAGAGGGGGAATGGGAAGGGTTTATGGAGCCTTTCGGTGGCAAATCCTCGTCCCTCCCTTCTCAAACAAAGAAATCTCTGATTTTTTTAACCACCAGAACAGGTGTCTGGCAAGTTCTCCCAAATAAACTTCCAGGTTTCAATCACGTCTCAGTAAACTGATACATGAGTGCCCTAAAAATCTTCCAGCCAGGATGATGGGGAGAAAATGTTTAATAAAATAAAATTACATTAAAAAAATCCAGCCCTCAGTGGCTCCAGCTGCCTCACATCCAGCACTCAGGAGTGTTTAATAATTGGTGTCTGATTTTTGTGGCTTTCCACCAAATTCCTGATGCTCTGAACGAGGTAAGGATTGTGTTTTCTATCAAGTCCTTATCACACTTGTGGCTGGATGGTACCACTGGAGTAGAACAGCACATAAATTCAGCATTTCATGGGAAAAAGGTCCTCAAAGCTGTTAAACCTTAAAGCACAAGCTAATTAAACATTACAGTGGATTGATGTTTACTCTGAATTAGGGTTTTTTTTTTTTTATTGGCAGCAATGGAACGTTGGGGAACAGGATCCTTTGTGAGGGTGCTGCTCAGGAGGAAAATTTGCATTTGGATTTTCTCTGAGTGGGACGTGACACCTCCCTCCCTATAGGAACCTTGCATGACAATGGCTCTTTCTTCCCCTGAGCTTTGGGCCTTTCTTTCCGTGAGCAAGAAGGGAAGATCCTTGTCCCATCCAGGCATTTCTCCATGATTTTAGTCATGATTATGCCCTCAGGCACGTTCTCCAGGCCACTTTTAATTGTCCAAGCGGCTCCTGCCACTTCCCTTGGAAGACTTTTCCACAGTCCATTAGCCCACGCTGTCAGGAAATGTTTCCTATTTAATGGCTTACATTTTCCACTTCCTTATCTGCATCCCATCACTCCTAGAAATATCACTGAACCACCCTAAACAATTCTTTTCCCTCCCTGGTGTTTACAGCATCCAAAGAGTTCCCTGTTCATCTGCAATTCCTGTCCTGGCTTCATCCAGCTGTTTGTCCTTCACCTTCCCACCATCCCCACTTCAAAATCTCCCTCTGAACCCCTTTTTTTAGAGGTTCTGGGGACCCCTCAGCTCCCACATTATTTTCTATTCTCTATTCTATTCTATTCTATTCTATTCTATTCTATTCTATTCTATTCTATTCTCTTCTCTTCTCTTCTCTTCTCTTCTCTTCTCTTCTCTTCTCTTCTCTTCTCTTCTCTTCTCTTCTATTTTATTGCTGGGAAAACACAGCAGAAAGTGGGTGTTTCCAGTGATTTAGGGAGGGAGTTTGTGTTAGGTTTTGTAGTTGAGGTGCCGAAATCATTGCTGTGATATAGAGATAGACAAATGATATAAATATAGATATAGATTAGATAAGACAAATATAAAAATGCAGGTAAGCACACTTGGACTCTTTGTATTACCAGTTATCTCTCACTCTCACATTTTATTATAAATCCCTGATTTAAGTGGTTCTTTACCCTCCCACAGGTGTCACATTGACTTTCTTTGGTCTAATTTAGAGCAGGGCAGGACTGGGCTGGCTCTTCCTCCACAGAGTTCAGCACAGTTCCATTTAGGGAGTCTCTCTTGGCACGTGAGTGATCCCACTCATCTCTGCCTCTTCCTCCCTGCATTTACAACTGGTTTCCTGCCCAAAGCTCCTTCTTGGCACGGGGTTGGGGTGGGGGGAGCCCAGAAAACAATGCAATTACGTATTGTTTTCATTTCATTGTAAACGTCTTCAATTGTTTTAGCTATCCAGCTTCGTTTGGAAGCTCGAGGCAAAAATAATAATAATTAAAAAAAATATTCTTGCCGTTGGGAAGTTCAGTGTCCACTGAGGCAGGAGGTGCTGCTGGCCGGGGGCCAGGCTGGGAGCTGCCCTGCCAAGGTGCTATTGTGTGATCTCGGAAAAGACCCTTCAGCTCTTTGGATCGGGCTCAGATTGTCCAAATTCCATGAAAATTCCCCAATCTGCTTTGCCCTGCTCCTGCCCTGATTGCTGCCCTACTTGGAGCTGCTCGGGGTGGGCTGGGCTGGCTGAAAATGCCATTTAACCTCTTTGTGTGCACTAAAGCAGGGCTTAAACAGCCTCCATTCCTGCTCCCAGCAAAGCTGTGGTTTATTAATTTTCAATTTCCCAGCTGTTTTTATCAAGGGCACTGAGCCTCTGGGAGTGGGGATGACCTTTATGCCTGGGACAGCAGGAATGTCCTGTGCTGCTTTAATTCAAATCCCTTCTCTCCTTCACCTGAGTCCTTTGTGTGTCCCTTCAGCCTCTTGTCACCCTCTGAGCCACGTCCTGCCTGCCCCATTCCCTGTTTTCCCAGCACGGATTCCCAGAGCCCGGGATGCCCTCAATGCCAGAGTTCTCCCAGCTCTGGTGCTCCCAAATCCATCCCCAAAATCCGCTGTCACCTCTGCAGCCTCTTCCACCAAAATGCCACAAGCTGGGTTTGCACGGGATTTATTTTTAGGCTTGGCCAGTCTGGGGCTCATCCTATTTTTAGCTGGCTTTGTGAAACTTTCTATTTTTAGTGTGCAAAAGACAAAACAACCCAAAAGCAATTGTTATCTTAGCCTGTCTTTCTAATTAATGAGATTGCAGAGCACGGACTGAGCATATAGACATGAGGCTGTTTATACATTCCTGAGCACTACACATCCTCAGGAAACCCCAGGCAGCCCCTTGGACAGAACAAAATCCCTTCCAAAAGTTCACCTCGAGATTTGGGTGGCTCCACAAGTGGCTGCTCTTCACTTTTAACCTGGAATTTCATTTTTCCTGGGGAAAAATGCAGCTTTATGCCTTGCAGGATACGCTGGGGAGCCAGCCCTGAAAATCAGCTTTACATTGGTGGTGCAGCCTTGTGAGCTCTGTGTTTATAATTCACACGTGCACGCATAAATCACATTCTCAATGAGCTCTTTGGAGCACACAGAAACCAGGGAAAATCCAAAGAGATTCTGGATGTGCCCTGTGAACATCTGCAAACGACTTCCTCTGGGTCAGAGAGCCAGGGGAAGGTTTTTAGCAGTGACCTGTGATGCTCTGCTGGAGATAAAGTGCCCCCAGAAATGTCCTGTACCAAAGGCAGGAGCTTTAACAAAAAAATGAGTATGCAGGGCTAAGGTGATTTCCTCCTGCGAGGGGTTTTTGCCTTGCTTTGTTTAATAAAAAGCAATTCAGAATCACTTCTTTTTTTTAAAAAAAAAGAAAGTATTTTTAAAATTTAATTCGAGCTGGCCTTTTACAGCCTTTTTAGGCCGAGCTTTTGATGGCTGATCCTGTGGCTAAAAATATGACTAAAAATCTAATAAGAGGCCATTGGATCTATCCTGGAACACAGCAAAGCATCTCCTGCAAGGCCACGAGCAGGGGGAAGAGCCTGCACTGAGACAGATCCGGATTTTGCAGCTTTTCTGGGGGACCTCGAGGTTTTTGGAAGTGCCAAAGGCTTTTCTGCTCCCAAACATCCCAGGGGAAGAGCCAGGAGGATCCGTGGCTTGGGGAAATCAGGGATAAAACAGAGCAGGAGCCACCCTTGTGCCTGTGGGATTCAGGATGGAGAATTAAACCCCTCCCATGGGTAATTCCATAATTCCTATGGCTCGCTGCCTTTCCTCTCTGTTCCAGGTCTTACATTGCATTTATTATCCTTTTTTTAATCAGCTCAAAGTGCAATTTCTCACCCCAGAGTGTGCCCAAGTGCATCCCAACTCTGCCAGCCCCAAAAGGGATTTGGAGCCCAACCCTAAATCTGTGTGCACTCCACACCTTCAGAACTGGAAAGGGAAGAAGTCACAGCATCTTTTTTTATTTTTTTTTAAAGCTGCTGATGGAGCTCTCGGGGGTTTTTTGTACCTGAATGGCCCTGAGGAAAGCCCAGAGTGAGAACTGATGCTGACGTCAATGTCCGCATGGTTATGTAAATTGAATGTTTGTGAGGGGTAAAAGCATGTGAGCAGAAATATAGAAAATTAGAGGGATCTAATCTCATCTAAATTAGAGGAATGTCCTATCAGGCATCAATCTTGTGGAGCACCCGAGCATGGCCTGTGGGAGCTTTGTCTCCCCATGGCTGAGCCCTGCTCTGTGATAAAGCAAAAGGTTAAAACGTGCTGGGGTTCATTCCATTCCCCCTGAGGAAAATTAATTTTCAGTAACACCTGGAGCTCGCTGTAACCCTGTAACCCCACCCAGAGCTGCTGGAGGGAGGGATGGAGGGATGAGGGATGGATGGATGGATTTGGGATGAATGGATTTGGGATGGATCATGGATGGATGGAGGGATGGATGAGGGATGGATGAGGGACGGATGGATGGATTTGGGATGGATCATGGATGGATGGATGGAGGGATGGATGGATTTGGGATGGATCATGGATGGATGGATGGAGGGATGGATGGATTTGGGATGGATGGATTTGGGATGGATGGATGGATTTGGGATGGATGGATGAGGGATGGAAGGCCCTGCTCTCTGAATGGCACTACACTGGATCTACCATTCCTGGTTTCCCCAAAACAGCCCCAGAGGCTCCCTGAGCTCTCCAAGGAACCCGACAGGAAAGCTGAGGAGGATCAGGGCAGCTGGAAAAAGATGTGGATGAGCCAGAGGATGAGGGGCTGGGCAGCTTTGGGGGTGATGGTTTGATCCCTGGGCAGGTGCCTCAGTTTCCCTCTCCCACAAAAGGAAAAACGACCCTTCCTTCCCTAGAAAGCCCTCTGGGCCAGTTAATCCCAATTTGAGAGCACAGGGGCTCTGCTGCTCAGACAGGGAGGGCAGCAATTTCAAAGATCAGCAATCAGTGTGTGAGTTATGAGCAGCCCAGGTGGGGGTGGGTTCAGTGAGCTGATCGGGGCAGATCACCCGGCTGCTCCTGAGAAGTGGCAAGACAGGAAGGAAATGCTGATTAAAAATAAAGAAGAAAGATAAGATAAGGAATATAACAAAAAGGAATCTCAGAAGTGGGGCTTCTTGAAATGCGTAGCCTTTAACTTAATGAAATGCATCCTGTGGGGAAAAGTTTGGGGAAGAAGGGGGACAGAGCAAGTTTCTCTTTTTTAATGACTAAATGTGTCATTTAGCCCACACTCAGGGAAAAATGTGGGAATAATCAGGGTCGGGGAGGCAAAAAACGCCCTCAAAATACCACACAAGCATTCCCTGTATTACTTCCTCCTGATAAAGAGGCAAACCCTAATTAACGGCACCAATCTAATTAAGTCACAATGCTTTTCTGAGCTTGCAGATTTCCCTAACAAACCCCGAACGGGGCAGCAAACCCAGCCAAGTGTTAACAGCCAGGGATCAATAGCAAGCAAACACACAGGGGCAGAGTTTGGAAAAGCAAAAGCTTTTTGTGTTCCTGCTCACCTGCCCCAGGTGAGAGCAGCCCCTGCAGGGGCTGGGGGACAGGGGGGGATCAAACAGGTAGGAATTTGGGAAAACCTCGCTGCTGAGGGCTGGAGAATCCATAAAGAGCAGGGAAATAAAGGCAGGGAAAGCCTGCAGGAGTCCGGGTGAGCACCTCTGAACCTTGATCTGCTTGAACAGCATCTCCCTCTCGCAGCTCCGGGGCTGCATTTCCCCCTGGCAATGTGGGATCCCTCTTTCCTCGCTGCACTCTGCTCTATTTCAGAGCAAACAATGCACCCCTCGTCACCTCTGAGAGCTGCACGCTTCCATTTCCAGGCTCTGTGCTGGTATTTGCATGGAAAAAAAGGGATTTACTCCGTGCTGCAGCTTTGCTGATGGAATAGGAGCAGGGGGGGGAAATGCATTGTGCATTTTTCAATCCTAATTATAGATCGCTCTTTAATTGAGCCATCCTAAGTGCACAGTGCACTTATAGTGCCCAGGGAGCAAAAATAGATGGGGCTGCTGGGCTGATGCAGCAAAGACATATTGTTCTTTCTCCCTCAGCAGAATTTCATCTTGGGTTATCCACAGCAAAGCAGAGGGGGCAGAAAATTCAAACCAGTGATTTTGTTCAAGTTTAAAGGAGTTCTGAAGGTAAAGAAATGATGTTTTGGTATTTGAAATGCACACAGATAATAAAATGCAGAGATCGAGTCAAAGCTCATTGATTTTTCTTGGAGGAGGAAGGCAGATAGAATCTCTAAAGGTGAAAAGAAACCCCCAAAGCACTCATTCATTCATGAGAAAAGCCTGTCCTTGATATTTTAATACAAATAAATAAAAGGCAGAGAATTAAATAAATCATCCTTCCTTTACCATAGAGAAGACTCAGAGAGCCTGCAGTGCAGGTCAGAAACAAATGAGAAATAAGAGTAACCTTAACGTGGGGTTAGAAAGAGCAGGGAAGGACTTACCCACTGCCTCTGTCTTGAGAATGTGCAGGGAGAACAGAGCAAGGAACAGCAATTCCATTCTCTATTTTAAATAGGCTCAGTGTTGAAACCAGAATTGATTAGACTCCTCAGGACGTGATCATATTTCTGCTCTCAGATTTATACTGGAGTAAGTAGTCCAGGACAGACCTGAAAGCCATAGCAGGAAGGTGAACTCCTCCCCTTTGTAATTTCTCCAGATTTGCCCAGCTCCTGATTTGCCTAAATTTATTCATTCTCCAAAGTGAATGGCAAAAGGAGAGAGCTTTTCTGGCAGCGAGCAGGGAGCCTTTAGTGAATAACTGAGGCTTTGCAACCTGCTCAGGTTTGGCAGCCTGGGAGTAAAATGCCACATTTTTATTTACTGGGGGTTTTTCTCCTGGCAGCCTCATGGCATTCAATTAACACGTGTGTTAATGTTTCCTTTAAAAAAAACCCAGGCAGACAATTCAAACCCCAGCTCCCCCTTCATTCCTGCCCCACACTGCTCCAAACAGGATTGCAGTTGATTTGTGGGGCTGGAAAATGGGAATTCCATGTGCAGCAACAGGAAATGTTCATTAGGTGACATACAACACCTTACGTGCGTAATTAAGCAATGATACATTTTTTAAACAGAATCCTTTTCCTTAACATTCTGCTTCTGCTGCTGTAGTTTGACACATAGATTTATTTATTTTTTTATCCCCTTTGTTTTCCCATCTAAATTTTAAAATTTCAATATTGGAATTAAGCACCATGCAGGGGCAACTCAGAATTTACATTCAACAAAGAAAAGCAACACAGCTTTGTTACAGACACGGGATCACCTCTGGGAGTTTTGGGGGTGGACTTTGATCCAGCTGAGGACAAGAAATGAGGCAAACTTCTTCCCCAAATGTTCGTGGGTACAACCCCAATTTTGGAAGAAGAGCAGGGTGCCCGTGAGGGATGGACACAGAGATGTGATGCTATCCCAGCACGCAGAGTCATCCAGCAGAGGCTGAATTGGAGAAAAATGAGCCCAAAAAAATCCTCTCCTTGCCTTGCCCAGGCCCTGCTGCTCTCAGAGGGCTCTCAGGGGCTCCTTTATTCACAAAAAGGCTCCTGTAAATCACATTCCCACAGGAGCATTGCTGGGGAGTGTTTTCCAGCCTGCAGATCTGTGCTGAGGGAAAGGATTCCTGCAGGGGGATAACCAGGAGGGAATTGGTGGCATTTTGTCCCTCACCAGGTGAATGCTGAGCACGGGGCAGTGCCAGGGGCTGCCCCCTCCAAGGGCATCCCAGACCATTCCCTGCTCCCTCCTTGGGATGATTTTTACTCAACCAGCATCTCTGGATTAGTTTTTTCTCCCCTGTTTTATTTCTGTGTAGTTCTTGGAAAGCCTCTATTCAGGAGTGAAAAGCTGAAATTTTGGGCTTGAAAATCAGGATTTTTGATTTACTTCTTTTTCTTTTTCTTTTTTCTTTTTCTTGTTGTTTCTAAACCTCCCAGCCTGTCATTATCAAAGTGCTAGTAAACTGCACTGCAGTCACAGTAATTAAGCTTTATTCTCTTTATTTGAGCTCAAAAGTGAAGGCACACTCAAGCAAAGACATTCCCTTTCCTTCTAAAGCCTGTCATCTAAATAAGCAAGGTTGGCATCATTTCATCTCCTTAATTTTATTTTTTTTTCCCTAAAGAAACTCCCCTGACAGGTGCTTGGGTATCAGTTCTTGAAGGCACCTCTGCACTTCAGGACAGTCCTGACTCATTTCAAAACCAAAACTGTCCTGAGATGCAACGATGCCATCAACAACTGGGTGCATTCTACATTAAAAAAAACCAACTTTTGGACATTGAACCTGAAGATGTGAGAGGATCTTGCTGAGAGGAGAAGACACAAAGTCATGCAGGGGATGACAGCAGATCCCTGAGTTCCAGGCTGGCTTTTCCTGGCAGCTGCAGGGCAGGGAAGGGCAGCTGGGAATGTCAAATCTGCATTTCTTGGTGGCCTTGAGAGCCCCAGCAGCCAGGGCTGGCAGGGTGAGGCTGGCCTGGCTCCAAGGCTGCTCAGAGCTGGGATTGGCCCTGCAGGGACAGGGAAGAGCTTCCAAGGGATCTGAAGCTCAGATGGGTTTGGTGATCAGTGAGAGGCTGATTGAGGATCCCACCCTGCAGAGAGAGAAAGCACAGAGTGCTCCTCACTCCCCTCTGTGCTGCTGTTTTATCCATCAGAGTTCCCACCAAATGGGAAATCTGGAGTTCAAGCTTCATCTGCCACTGCAGGCGTGGCTGGATCTGGTTCCCCTGATTCTGCAGGGCTGGGAATGCTGTCCCAGCACAAGGACATTCCATGGAACTCTTGGAGAAGGGATGAGATGTTTTCCACCTTCCTCACACCCAGCTGAGCAGTGGAGAGGTGGTGTCACCTGAAACACCACTGTTTCAGGTGTTTATCCATGTTTTGTCTCCCACGGGTTCTCCAAAGGGATCTCTCCAAACCTGGGAGGCAAAAATCCCTCTGAGAGAGAGGCTGGGGAGGGAGGGAGGGGAGGAGCAGAGCTCTGTGTTTTCAAAACAGCTCCGAAAAATCTTGGAAGGAGATCATACACCCCATTTGTGCCTTCCTCTCCAGAAAGGAAGGCTTTAATCTGCATAAATCGAAACATAAATTGGATAAATAGGCTCCTTATTTGTTTTACTCCCTTTCCTGAGAGTTTCTTCCTTGCAGCCTCATGATGTGCCTGGCGAGGGTGGGCAGGGGGACTCTCTGATCCCACAGCTCTGCTGAAGGTCACGGCAGGGAAACTTGGATTGCTGCAAAGGTTCTGCTGAGCTGCTCACATGGTTCAACACTTTTTGGGGCCAGTTTTGGTGTTTGCAGTGCAGGTGCAGAGCTGAAGGCAGGGAGAAAGCAAAACCGTGACAATTCCCAAGGTTTGGCCTCAGGAACTGAGGATGTGACAGGGCAGAGAAATCCCTCATCCTTTTTTTTTTGATTTTTCCCAGCACATGACTTTGCAGGAGGCACCAAATCACCAGTGGCCCAACCCTTCTCCTCCCTGTGTGGGATTCCTATTTCCATCACAAGGATGCAGCTTTTTCTCTGCAGTTCCAGCCCAAATTCAATTTCCCAGTGGGCTGTGAGCACAAAGGGGCTGGTGGGAGCTGCCCAAGGGTTTCTGTGCAGGGCTGGGGGCTCAGCTCCCCCATGAATTCCCTGCTTTGGAATCAATTTTGGCATTTCTGGGCCCTTGTGGGTCCCACTGGGGGCTGAGAGCTGCAATTCTCAGGTTGAATTTTCCACAGCAGCCACTTGAACATTCCCTAAAAATCCAGCCTGAAGCCTCTCGTGCCTCTTTGTCAGGCCCTTCAGCAGGGTCAGTGATTGCTGTCTTATAATAATACAAAATTTGGTCATTTCTTACACGTTAATTAAAATAACATGGGTATTCTGATAAGAAAAGCAATCAGAGAGCTAAAAAAAAAAAAAAAGGAGTTGCAGAAGGTGAAATCTCAGTAAATATAAATCAAAGGGTGCCCACAGCAAGGTACAGGCAGTGTTTGAGATGTCACTGAGATCCTGCAGATAAGATTGGGTTCCCTGGAATCCTGTGTCACCTTAAACAAACAATGGGATTGTTCTTCCCCCATTTATAGGATGCAGATTAGAATTTCCTCACGAGTGTACAGTGAGGGTAAGGACAGGGAATGCTGCACAGTTCCTGGAATATGGGAGTAGAAAAATGTCCTTGAATTGAGGCTGTTCCGTGAAGAGGCTGGGCTTTAAATTGAAATTAAAATGACTTTTCATCTGCTTTTGGGAAGTCCAAGTGCATCACACAGGAAATGTGAAAATCCAGGGGTTTCTGGATATCAAAGCTCACTAAAAAAGCAGCTTCCACACTTTGGTCTCCCTTAATCCAGCAACATTATGTTAATTTGTATGCAATTCTATTAGGGAAATCAGATTACAGATCTTTTGTGGAGAGCTATTTATACCACTTGATATTGCTTCAATTGCACTCTGATCTCACAACGTTCAGCGTTTGTGCTCGAGCACCAAATTTTCACATTTTCAACCAACTGCAGCAACTTCCAGCAGCATTTTCAGGAACATCTGGAGCCCTCTGGAGCCCAAATTCACAGAGAAGTTATTTTTAGCCACCAGGGTATTTTCAGAGCTGTTTTCCTCTGTGGATATTCTGCCCATCACAGGTGCCCTGTGCCCCCCTGGGCTGTGCTGCCACTTCTGCTGGCAGGGAAAGGCTTTGGGCTGGCACAGAGGTGACAGAAATAGTGGGGCCCTTGTTCAGCAGCAACCTCACACCAGGGCTGGGATTTCAAAGGCTGGTTTATCTGGGACACTGGCAGAGGAATATTTTATGGAGTGTTAATGCACCCCCAGGCTTCACTGATCAATTCTCAGCCCTTATTTCTATGTAATCGTTCCCCTGTGACCATCTGAAATACTTACTGCTTGCTTAGACTCGTATAAAGGATGATAATAATACTTAAAAAGTGTAATAATTAATTATAAAGTGTTCCTAGTACACAAAAATTGTATATGCTGACTGCACATTAAATTGAATATACTTTCATGCACAGAAAAAAAAAAAAAAGCCATAGAATTCCCCTTTATAAACTCAAACAGCCTCAATTTCCTAAATTTTAAATTTGGCAGAGCTGTCAGAGCTCCCAGGTTCCATCTCTGGGCTGGAATTGCTGCTGCAGTGATCAGGGCTGAATGTGGGAGCCCATGAATTCTGCTTGGCAAAAAAACTGTGACCAGGGAAGGTGAATCCTTCGTCGAGGTAACAATAAAATATGAATTAAATCAGAATAAATAACGTGGCTTCACCTGGATCGTTGTGCTGCTCACCTGGGCTGCTCAGCTGTTTAAATCTCCCTGCTCCCACTGTATCCTGGATTTTATTCCAGCAGTGCCCTCTGCTGAGAGCAGGGAATGTGTGCCCCGAGAGGTTTTTTTTTCCCCCTCCAAGTCTCAGGTATTTTCAATCTAAGTTCTCAAAAATCATTTGCATTTAAGAATATGGAGGAAGAGAAGATTTAATGGTATTGATGCAGGTTTATTAATGTACAGGCCACACTAAATAAACATAAAATGTCGTGTGGCAAAGGCGTGGGGAGTGATGTCTGTTGGGTTTCAGCCAGATTCTCATGCAAGAATTACGTGGGAAAAGGGATTTTCTGGGCTGTTGGGGTTGGGCTGGTGACCCAGCACTGATGTTTTATTTCATCTCCCTCAGTCCCACTCTCCCCCCTGCAAACCCACAAACCCTGCCCTCCCTTTCCTGACCCTCCAACCCTTTATGATCCAATGAATTTGTGAGTTAAACCCGAATTCACTCCGCTCCATTTTAGAGCATCCCTGAAGGATTTTAACCTGCAGCCGTGGCCCCTCATCTCCCCAAGCTCCTGGCCAGGTTTTGCTGCTGTCAAAGGTTGCTTCCAGCAGCTCATCCGTGTGGCAAACGTGCTCTGCAGTTTGGGCTATCCTAGCAACTCCACAGTGATGGGCACAGCCCCCAGCTGGCAGCCCAAATGCTGAAAAACACGGCTGGTTAAAGTTTAACCCCTGCCACGGTGATGATGTGGCAGCAGGAGCTGCGTGTCAGGAGAAGTTCTGAACCCAGGGAGCAGCTGGGAGCTCCTGGGGAGCATGGCATGAGCAGAGCCAGCCTCGTCGGGGCCCAAAGGAGGAGCTGCCCACCATGAGTGGATTCCCAAACTGCTCCACCAACTACACCAAGATCTGGAGCCATTACCTGGTGCTGGCCCTGGGCATCCCCCAGCTGACCATCAACGTGGCCTCCGTCATCTTCAACTGCACCGTCATCTTCACCCGCCTGGCCACGCGCGACCTGCACAAGCCCATCTCCATCCTCTTCTGCAACCTGGCTGTCTCTGACCTCTTCACCAGCTTCTCGGGCTTCTGGATCTCCATGCTGTTCATCACCAACCCCGACATCACCGTCTTCGGCTCGCAGGACATGCTGGCCCCCTACGCCCTGTACACCACGTCCATCCTCTCCACCATCTACAACCTGGTGAGCATCGGCGTGGAGCGCTACCTGGCCGTGGCCGAGAGCATGAGGACGAGGTTCAGGGTGGCCAGGAACCACTCCATCGCCGTGGTGTTCATCAGCTGGGTGCTGGCCTTCTTCCTGGGCTGCCTGCCACTGATGGGCTGGAACTGCCTGCACGCCGAGAGCAGCACCTCGGTGCTCTACAGCCCCTTCTGCGTCAACTACCTCATCTTCATCGCCATGCCCAACGTGGCGCTGGCCTTCCTCGTGCCCCTCTTCACCTACCTGAGGATCATCATCATCCTGAGGAAGAGGAAGCTGAGGATGCAGGCGTGCAGCCAGGCCACGGGCACCTACAAGTCGGCGGAGACGCAGGTGGCCAGGACCAGCATCTCCATCTGGCTGCTGGCCCTGGTGTCCTACGCGCCCTTCTTCGCCGGCGTCATCTTCGACGCCGCCAACCGGCGCTGCCACGCCGACCTCTACCCCGGGGTGTACATCTTCAGGAACTGCACGGCCATGCTGATCACCATCACCTGCCTGGGCAACCCTCTTCTCTACACGCTGAGGCTCAGGACGCTGGGGGCCAAGCTGAAGGCGCTGCGCTGCTCGGCCGAGCGCGGCCGGGCCTGCACCATCCACAACATCTAACAGGGACAGGGGCTGCCAGACAGGGACCCAAACCCTGCACGGGGCTCAGATGGGTCCAAAAAATGTGTGGATGGAGAATTTGAGGAGGTTTTTGGGTGGTGAATGTGTGGGTCGTTGCAGTTGATGAGCTCTGAGGTC
>JAHLSL010000039.1:5098996-5110552 GCA_025920805.1 Petroica traversi
TCCTGATTCAAATCCTGAGGGAAAGACCCCAAAACCCTCTAACCATGTTTAGCTCCATTTTCATAACACCAGGAAAAGGCATCACTGGCACTGAGGCTTTACAGGCTCAGTGTTGGAGCATTTCTGTAGCACAGCTTGAGCAAAAAATCCACTCTGTGGATGCTTTCAGCAAAGTGTTGGTGGTAAATTCAGAGTAATCTGAGTAGGATGTACCTTGAACTTGGACACCACTGTAACGACAGCTGCTCTGTTCTGCATTTTGGAGTTGTTTTGGTTCTCTTCTGTCACAGGAAATAATTTTTGAAGCAAAGGGTCCTTTGAGTTCTGCAAAACGTGGACCAGCTCTGGTGGAACAGCATCCTGCAAACACAAACAGGTATCTGGACCTGGCAGGCACCTGCAGCTCTGAAAAGAACTACAAATTCCCCATCTAGAGGCAGAACAGTATTTCTGATGCCAAATTTGATGTGACCGCAGCTGCAGTTTCAAATCTGATGATGTGCATTCATTCATAGTCAGATTTAGGAACAGAAAACAACGTTTGGCTGAACATTCAGCAAATCCAGTCAAATGTACAACTGCTCCCAGCACTGTTCTTGTTAACAGCCTCACTGAGCTCCAGGTCCCAGGCCTGGCTTAATCCCTGCAGGACAGACTGCAGCAGAAATTAGAAATGTTCCTCTGAATGAAGAGATGTTTTATTGCTAAATAAATAATAGCACTTGCTGTAACTGCTGGGGATGTCAGAGCTGAGAAGAGACCCTGCTCTCTGCAGACTTTCACATTTCAGTCATTCCCTGCTGGCCAATATTTGAGTACTTTCAGTAGTTAAGCCCATGCTCTTGTTTTTCATGGATTGATCTGAATCCTGGGGGGAATGAAGTGCTGTATTTGTAATTATAAAAATGCCCTGATGCCATGAACAGTTCTGCACCCCCAGGAATGGAAGAAGCCCTGATTTGGTTCACTTTATCCTCATCTCAAAGGTGGAACAAAGCATCTGCCCATGCCAGGGATTGTTCACTGAGAACCACACCAGGAACATCACCCAGTTTTACATGGCCTGAAGGATTTATTTGCAGCAAAGTATGTCCAGTGTCCAGCACTGAATTTGTCAGTGGTGCTTTGATTTCAATCCCTTTATGTCCGTAGGATATTTCTTTTATTAATTTAAACAGCTCTTTCTGCAAACACCTACCTTGTTTTTCTCCACCATTGCTGCCAGATGGTAGCAGACTTTGCCAGCATAATGTGAAATGATGAAGTTGGGCTTCTTACTGAATTTATCTCGACTTAAACACTGAATACTGGACAAGGCTTTCTCAATCCTGGTTTGGAACAGGTCAGTGTTGGAGGGCCTGTTCAGACGACACTCCTGCAAAGGACACAAATTACAGCATCTCTGATTTGTCCCAAAGAACTGACTCTAAAACTACAACATTTAAAATTGAAATCATAGCCATTTTACCTTTGGAGATGCTTTGAGTGTGCAAGGCCTGAAATATTGGGAAGGAAGCGGGGGAAAGAAGTAATTGAGGCTTCACATTTGAATCAGAACATCAGGATCAGAGGGGAAAAGGCAACTCAGAACAGGAGGGAGCAGTGCCATGATTTTTATGAAACTGAAGCCCTGCAGAAATTTTACAGCTGACAGATTTTCTACCAATTTACCATTTGTGTGGCATGGAACAAAGGCAGGAATCTGGGCCAAAAAAAAAATGAAGTTTTAAAATTGCACTTACCTCATTCAGCAAGGAAAAAATGCTGAGAGGATTTCCCTCTATCAGATCAAGGCAGTTCTGGTTATCCTGGTAGTTTATGAATGACCACTGCAGGCCTTCAGCTGCATATTCTTCCTGAAGGAAGAGGGAAGGGGTTATTCTGCAGCAGAGGGCACCAGAGCCCAGAACTCTGTGCCTTGGACACCCAATCCAGCTCCTGTTTGAGGAGTTAATCCCAGCTCAGCTCCAGGTCAACACCAAGCTTGAGAAAAAAAAACCCCACATGAGAATTTTCTCCCCCAGGTAACTTTTGGGTGTGGATCAGAACCTGCTGGAACAATTTGAGGATCTGGGAACCCCCAGGATTCATCAGAGTGAGCTGCAAGGCTGCTTTAGAGAGCAAACAAAGGCTGCAGTCACACAAAGCCTCTCCTGGCTGTGCTGAGATTTCCCCTGAAGGACAAGGAACAAGCAGAACTCCTTCCTTGGGCTGGGACACAGCCCTAACCCAGCCTTTGTGTGCCAGGCTTTCCTAACTGGGCTCCATTTAAAGCAAAGCCTGATCTGAAAGGAAGTGCAGAGATACTGGCTGGAATAATTGGTACAATATTTATGCTGAATTACAGGACAAACTGTCAGCAGTGTTTAACAAGCACAAGCTCTGGGCAGTTATTTGAAAAGCCTCCTGCCAAAAGCTTGCTCAGCACAGCCACTAATGGCATTTAAGTGGTTTGGGGGACAGCCAGATCCAGAGGTAAGAGGGCAGGCAGTGAGTGGGAGGGGTGCTGTAAACAGAGGTCATGGAGCTGTTTCAAGCCAAGCAATTGTGTGCTTGAACTGGGTTTCCATCTCCCCTGACCATTAACCCCTGGCATGCTGAGCAGGGCAGGCAGGGAGAGCAGCCTGGCAGTGGCAAAAGCACAAACTGCACTCAAAGAAATACTTATGTCCTGAATAAATTGACAAAGCCCTGCTGAGAGGCAGGAGGTGCCAGCACGCTGGAGGCCATCAAGAAAAGAATTTCCCTGATTCCAGTTAATGGCAAAGAGCATTTTGGTAATGGATCTGCAGAGGGGAGGGGAAAGCAGCAGCCCTGGCAGGGACTCTGCACCTTGCAGGGCTGAGAGCTGGAATTAGCAGTGTGTGAGCAGTCAAAAAAACCTTCTCTGGTGGGAAACGACAGCATTTGTGTCCCTCCTGACTCAAAGGTAAAGCTTTGCACTCTGGGGGTTGTTTTAGAGGCACCAGGGTGGGGCCAGGGAGCTGTGCCCCTGTGGCAGGAGGCTCAGGTGTCACAGGGGTCCCTTGCACTCAGCCCAGAAGCTCCCCACTCTTTTAGGGACTTTATGCTCCATGGCTGAAAGCAGCACCTTCCAAGAGGATCTCAGCTCAGGCTGCACTCACCCCAAGAATTCAGCTTCAAGTGGTCAGCTCTTTGAGGAAAAGCAAACCATCTGCCAGGCAGAGATCCAGAGGAGCTAGGAACAGATTCCCAGTCCCCCCAAAAAGCTGTGTCACTCCCAGTGCCCCACACTCCCCTCTTCACAAAGCCACTGTTCCACCCACTGCTTTCTGTGGCATTGCTGACTGAAGGTTCCATCAGACCACGAACAATTAAAGTGCCAAAAGATGCTGTTTTAAATCAGATCCTGAAGATTTGAGCTTCAATTTGGGGTATTACCTGCTGTGCCTTCAGGTAGTGAGCCACAAAGTGCTGCTGCAGCTTCTCGTTGGCATAATTAATACAGAGCTGCTCCAAGCTGTTCTCAGGGAAGGCTTCAAAGCCATAAACATCCAACAAACCTGCAAGGGACGTGGGAGGACAGGGAAATTCAGTTTAGGAGCAGCTGGGAGGGCTGCTGGCCCTGAGTTAAGCCAGGGTGGGATATCCATACCTATGAAGCTGGTCCACACTGAGGGATCTGTGTAGATATTTTCATTTATGACCAAAACCAGCCACTCAAACAACCTGCAGACAGCAACAAAGGGATTAGCTGGGAGCTGCTTGCTTGCAATGATCAGAATTGTTTCTTTTACTGCTCTTTCCACCAGTGTCACTTGGAAGGAAGGGGAATTTCTGACCTCAAACAGCAGCAAATCCCTCTGGCCTCCCAAAAGGCACCTGGATTGGCACCTCCTCACCTGGCATAGATGACTTTGGCCAGGCAGTCCCTCCTGGTGTCACACTCAGCTCTGGAGCAGGGCTTCTTGAACACCTGCTGCTGCCTCCCAGCAGTGATGGTTCGGATCCTTAGAGATTCCAGGAGCTCCTCAGCAGGGATCTGCAGCAGATCCCCCGTGGTCTTCACAAACTCTGGCTCAGGAGAACAAACAGTGCAAGGTTACCTGGTGAGTCCACACCTCTGCAGGTAAGGAAGGCCCAGGGATTGTGTAGGAAATGCCACTTCAGTCACTCTCCAACTGAAATGGGGATTTTGGGTCTTTCCACCCAAACTTGGGAGTGAGTTTTGCAAGACCAGACTCTTGATTTGGGACTCCCCCTAGAACTTCTCTTTAAAATGAAGCAATACCAGGAAAAGCTGCCACACTGAAATAGTTTTTCTCTCTAGGTGTGCTCTTTATTTGTTCACCTTTTTTGAGCAGGGATCTCTAAATCCAGACACACAAATCCAGCAGTCATGATCAGGAAAAAAGCAGGGATTTGGGGCAGAAAGGAAGTGTGGAAGAATGAGGATTTGCTGACAAAGCATTGAAGATCTTGCTCAGCTGAGCTGTATTCAAAATTATTTGAATATTAAGTTTGAGTTGAGAGCATGTGAAATTTTGGTAGGAAACCTCACTGCTCAGGACAGTTTCAGCTCTGAAGGAAATCCAGATCCACAAGACTCCCAAAGACACACAGAACACCCTCTGTTTATGCTGCAATTTCACAGATTTGTCATCACTGACTTTTAGTCCTTATCTTGAAAACTTCCAAGCTTTCATGTGGAAAGCCCTGCTCTCCCTCTGATTTCTGTGATGGCAGAGAAAGATCACAATCAGAGCTCAGTTCTGCCCACAATCCCTGAAATCACTGGGTAATGCTGCAGTTGCCCTGACCTGTCAGGAAGGATATGATCTCTCAGGGCAGGGGAGCATTAGGTTTTTGTTTGTTCACACCTAAATTTTGGGTTGCTCCTGGCCTTGGTTATCTCCTGTCAGCAGGAGAGTTATTGTTCAAATTCTTTCCTTCAATAAGGAATTCTTTCTGAATTAAATAAGGGAGTTAAATGAATTTAAATTAAATTAATTCGATTTAATAATTTAAAATGCAGCAAATTCAATGCAGCTTAAACAAATTTATTGAATTTTAAAAGGGAGATATTAATGAAGTAATTAGGCTTATTAGTAGTTAAAAGGACTAATGAGAAGTTATAAAAGTTAAAATTACTCAAGTAATTTTAAGTAAAAATTTAGTAGATTTAATAAATTTAAATAAATTTTAATAAATTTAATAAATGTTAATAACTAAATACATTTAATAGGTAAATCTAAATTAACTAAGTAAATAAAAAAAAGAATTCTCTCCATTCTTTCTTTCTCTAATCCTCCCCCTTAGGCCTCTGCACTGAACTAACAAGGCTCTGCAGTTGTTGCCTCACCTTTGGTTTTGTCTTCCAGTTCACAAGGCTGAGATTCATCCACTGGATTAGAGAATTGAACATTCCCAAGGTGCAGGAGGCCTGACAACACCTGGAATACAACCAGGGAGCTCTTCAGGACAGCTCCCCTCAGAGCAGAGTCCCCTGAGCCTCCCTGGAGCCCCAGGAACAGCCCAGCCCACAACATTCCTGCACAAAGGGCAGCAAACAGATCCCAAAGCTGTGTGTGAACCCCTAAAGCTGCAATTCCTGAAGGGAAACCAAAATTCAGAGCTGCAGGCACTGAGCCCAGATCCAATCTTTGCCTGTGGGCCCTGCAGTGAGGAGCAGCAGCCCTGCAGTGCCAGGGATTTCTTCCAGCAGCAATCCCACCCTGGGAACATCCCCAGCCCCCTCAGCAGCCTGGGGCTGTCCCTGCTGTGGAGCTGACCTTGAAAATATTGCTCTGCGTGGTGTGGCTGATGCCCAGGTGGAACATGGCCCCTCTGGTCACCTCGAAGCAGTCCTCTGAAAAGCCAAAGAGTGCTCTTGAAACAGCCAAGCACACACAGAACATCCCAGCACATCCAGCACGGCTGGAATGGTCCCTGGAGAGCAGGGAAACCCCACACCCAGGCTGGAGAGCCCACTGGTGCTTTCTGTCAGGTGAAGCACATGCAAAGACAGGACAGATTCTAAACAAAGCCACAGGGATGCAAATCTGCCAGGCCAGAAGCAGCTGCTTTAAGCCAGGTGACTGATTTTAATCTTTAAAGCTTAACAGTGCAAAGTGAAACTTAAAAAGAATCCCATTAATGCAGGTGGCTTTGCAAAACATCTGCTGATGGCTGAGCAGGGGGTTGAACAGGATGTATTTTTGCTGCCTTCCCTTAAAATCCCAGCCATTATTAATGGATTGATTAATTAATTAGTGAAACTAATCTTTACCATCTAAGTTTCTTTCAGAGTTTGGCAGCCAGCGGTACTCAGCCCCTTCTGGAAGGTTCCACTCCAGCCTCTCCTCTGCAGTAGCACCTTTTGTGATCTGGAGACAGAAAACAAGGTAAAAATTGAATTCTGCCTTTGGTGTTTACAGCTCCTAGACAGTGAAGAATAACATACTGGGAGGGTGATTTAATTTGGAAGCCTGGGAGACAGGGAAACTGGTAATTATTAAAAGTTGCAACTGTGCTAAATCTGGTGATTTCATCCCTGCTGTGTGGCAGAAATACCCAGCAAAATGAACTGAAGGCAAACCTGGTAAAAAATATGGAAGTTTCTTTCATTGGGGGCCTGATAGGCAACTCTGGTTTTCTCCAGAAGGAAAGTCTGGATGGAAGCACCAGTCAGATGGTGGAATCTAGAAAGGGAAAAGGAGCAAAGATTTCAACAAAACCTCTTCACAGAATCCAAGAGTTGTTGTGTTGTTCTGAGACCAACTGACTGTGAATGCTTTGCAGTTCACCTTCAGTTTTGTTCATATTTTATTCAGAGTTTTTAATTGCATTTCTGTTTTTCCCCTGCTCTCTTTTAGAGATCAGGGAGAGAAAGAAAGGAAAAAAGAAAGGAAAATACTAACAGTTTAAGCTGCCAGCAAACCAAACTCCACTCTGAGTACATCAAATATTCTATGGCAGATTTCAGAAATGAGCTTGAGAGGACCAGGACAATAAAGATTTAAAGGAACAAGACCAGAGCTAAGGTTTTACAGTAATTATTACCTGTCTAGCTGGAGCTGGATGTATTTCCCAAACCTGCTGCTGTTGTTATTCCTCAGGGTGCAGGCATTCCCTGTGAAATTGCAGTGGCAGACACAAAACAATCAGAGTGGTCCCACTCTCCCATGCAGCACACACAGGCATTCAAGGTGAGCTGTAAATAGCTCCAGTATGTGAAGAGTTTATTTTTAAGGAGAGGCCCAAGAGACAGCTCAGCCTGGTGTGGGAACAAAGGGAATTGCCACAGTGGCATCACTGCTGTGTGTTGTTAAAAAAGCCACATTTACCAAAAGCCTCCATGACAGGGTTGGAATCCAGCACTCTCTTCTCTATCCTTTCCACAGTTTCGTTGCCTTTTGGGGAGATGGCTGAGGCAGCAACAGAGGCATAGAACTTCATGAGGCAGCGAGAGGTCCAGGTCTGCAGGAGAGAGGCCTGATTGTAGCTCTTTGTTTTTGTGTTACCAGTTATCAGTGTGCAGCTGGAGGGGAGGCTGAAGACAGGAACTGTGGCAGCTTTAGAGCCCTGATTCAGTGGGATCTGGGCACACTGGATCCCACAGTGGGAGTGCTCTGCTGGGTGGCACTTCCATCAAGGTGTCACCATCTGGAAGCTCAGCCAGAATTAACAGAGACTGCCTTGGGATGGAGTGAATGTGAATGGATTTTGAGTTGTTAACATTCAGCAAAGCATCTTTTTGGGCTTAAAAATACCCTCAGCATTGTCCTGAGCAGGGATGGGCCAGGGCAGGGTGTAATTCCCTGCTCCAGGGTTTGCTGAGACTCACAGCAGCTCCCTGACACACCAGGCTTTAACTCAGGTGCAATTCCTGCTGAATGGTTCAACCCCAGCCCTCCAGAAGTGACAGATGTCACCTGAAGAGCTGCTATATTAAGCAGAGTGTGTTTAACTGCAGCAATCAAGGCTTCACACACATTTCAGGAGAGCTGTTCTGGGCAGATTGGCTACGTGCTCTGTCAGAGGGGTTTTTAATTCATCTTTGCTTATTCACTGCACTACTCTGCACTACAAATCACTGGCAGAGCTCAAAACTTGAGAGCAATGTCATAAAAAACCATTCCCTTACCTTCCCAGCACCACTTTCTCCACTGACAATGATGGACTGGTTCACAGGTTCCATCTGCTTTTGGACATTCCTGTAGGTTTGCTCAGCCACTGCAAAGATGTGAGGTTTTAAATCCTGGCAGGGAAAGAGAACATTAATTTTTAAGAGTACAGTAACCACAGAGTTCAGCAGCAATGGATAGCAAGGGTCATCTCCCATTTACCTGAAAACAGCACTGCTCTTTTAACAGCACTAATATTTCACTAGAAATGGGTTTATCCTGTGGAGTGTTTTGCTCAGATAAATTTGGAGCAGTTTGACACCTGCAGAAGGACACAAGGGTTACCTGAGGACAAAGTGCAACGTGGTACTCCCTCATGAGCTCAGGTGAGTAGAGGCAGGAGAAGGGCTGGAAAGGATTTAAGGCCACCAGGCTGCAGCCAGCATTTGTATAGAACAGGTTGACTCTGTATCTTGCTTGCAGACATTTCAGAACTGAAAGACAACACCTTCTGTCAGCACCTTTTGCAAAGTGTGCTTGACTCTTGCAGTGCCTGTTTGTAACAAGTCTCAGGTGTGTTACCTATCAGGTTTAACAGAGAATGAGGTGATCTGGAGAGTGATGGTGGAATTTACTCTCCTGTGTTCATGGATGAATGCAGTGAGAGCAGGAGCTGTGGCCAGCAGGGAAAGGGATCCCTCAGCAGACACCCCTGGCTGCTCACCTGTCCTGGTTGTCACTGGGTTCACCTTCGTGAGGTCATCAAACAGATGCAGTTTCTCCTCATCACCCAGGAAGGTCCTAACTTCTTCTTCAAATGATTCACTGAGGTCATTCTGGATGAGAGAATCTTCCCTTTGGCCGTTTTCCTGGAGGGGATGTCAGACCAGCACCAGTGAGAGGTGAAAAGCTGGACTTTCACCTCATCCCCTGTTCTGGCTCTTCTGCTGCTTCCATGTCACCGAAGCTCAGCAGGAGCCAGGCTGGGGATGGGTGAGCTTTCCCTCCTCCCAGCTGCCCTCCTGCTGCTCTGAGGTTGGAAAAGTCCTGGCTGTGAGCACAGGCACTCAGGGAACACCCTTGGGTTGGGCACAGACACACTCACACCACATTCTCATTTCCAACCCTCTGAGAGTCAGGCACTCAATCCCAGCACTGCCCTCAGGGGAGCAGGGAGGGCTGGCTGCATGGACAGCTGGAAGCCACTGCAGCCCAAAACAAATGCAGTTTTCCCAGCAGAGACCTTCCCTTTCAGGGTGAAAGCTGCAGAGTGCACACACCCCAGCCAGGGCAGAGGAATGGTGCTGGGGGAAGAGCTGCCCTGCCTCAGCTGAAGTTTTGACCCCTTTGAATCACTTAAAGTACTCAAATCTCAGCCTCTGGGCTCCTGTGTCCTTGACAACATTATTTGGAAGGACACACTTGTTGTATGTAATGGAAAACCAGCCAGAAGAGAGATTCCAGGTCCTGTTTGCCATTTCTGGGGAAAGGAGAGGCTAGAAAAGAAAATGAAGAATGGAAAAGATGCCAGTCCTGATTTCTGCATTCTGTACACTCCTTTTCTGATGTTCTATTGGACAGAAAGTTGTCCAAACTACCCCTACTCACCTGTACCACAAGTTAACCAGTAAACAGCACCACCTTGTTTATACTGAATTATAATATTATTTATAATATAAATATAAATTTAGTTAGCAGCATCCCCCCTATGTGAGCTGAGCTCATTAATAAAGGGGAAATGCACTCCAAACCCCATTTAATTTACCATGTTCCTAAAAAGAAAAGCCACAACAGTGCACTCATTTAGGAGCATTTTTATCTTTTGCAGATAGCACAAATAGTTCATTTCAAGTAATACCCAGTAAGGGGAAAAGAAAAGCTCAGCAATGCAGTGAAGCATTGCCATCCAAGTGATTTCTGTCACTCCTCTGAATGATCAGCTTGCTGCTGTCAGAGAACACACAGCACAATTAGGAAATGCTCCATGATCTGAGGAGTTCCTGCCAATTCCCCTTTCCCCCCGTGTCCCCTGTTCCTACACCAGGCAACTTAAATCCACTGCAAGGCCTGAGGAAGGGCTGGGTTCTGCTGCCCTCCCTGCTCAGCATTACTTCATTTGAGGTGATGACTGCTTAGCCAAAAGTAAAATATTTGAAAATAACTCCCAACTCTTGTGTCCATTCTCTTTCCTGAACAAACACCCCCAGGATGTGCTTGCTGCCTGCATTAACCTTCTCTGTTAGAGCCCAGGGCACAGCAGAAATCACAGCCTGGTGTCACTAACACAGCTCAAACCCACAGTAAATAGGTCCAGTTGATTCATGAAGCAGGGGTGAATATTCATTAGTAGTTACCTAATCTTGACTGCATGGAAATAAGCCAAGAATTCTCTCCTGGCAGTAAAATTTAATTAGCAGGCACAATTCCTGGTTTTCTTTTTACCTGCTTTGGCATCTTGTCCAGGCCTGTGGACGGGAACACTGGAGAGGGCCTTTACTTTAGGGTACGTCATTCAAATCAGGCTAGAAAATGCTTAAATAAAGAAAATAAAAAGGCATTTAGATCAAAACAACTCTGGGCATGTCATTCTCCAGAGGGTTCCACAAGCAAAGCCCAAAGAATTCAGACAGAATTACTGATCCCAGTGGGGCCCAAGTAACAGCTGGAAATCCTACCCAGAGTGATGGTCGTGTTCTGCTGCCCCTGCAAATACAGCTTTTTTTGGAGGGAAAAATGTATCTTCCCTTCCATCAGGAATGAAAAGTTTTGCTTCTGTTCAATAAAGCAAGTTTTCTTGGTGAGAAATTGCAACTACTTGTTAAATTCCTTCTGTTTGGAGGGTCTGACAATGCCAGAGAAGCCAGAGCTTTGGGAAGGGGAGTGACTCAGAGAAGTTTCTGTTGTTCCCTTCCTGTTTCCTCTGAAAATCTTCGGGAGCCAACCCAAGGTGAGTCAGGCCCTCTGAATTTCTGTGATAAACGCTGAGGTTCCAGTCACACAGCCAGGAAGAATTCCGTCCTTCCTGCAGCCAAAGCTGCCATTACTGCCATTCCTTTTCTATTCTAATTCTATTATACGCTATTCTAATTTTATTCTAATTCTATTCTACTCTAATTTTGTTCTATTATACTCTATTCTAATTCTCTTTTAATTCTATTCGGTTCTAGTCTAGTCTATTCTAATTCTATTCTAATTCTAATTCTATTCTATTCTATTCTAATTCTATTCTATTCTAATTCTATTCTAATTCTCCTCTATTCCATTCCTCTTCTTATTCCACTCCTCTTCCTCTTCCTATTCCATTCTTATTCCCATTCCACCGCTAATTTCGTTCTTACCCGGCACGAAACCAGCCCTTGCAGCAGCTCGGAGCCGCGGGCACGCTCCCATGGCCAACCCCGGGCTGATCATCCCGCTCTGCCGGCAGAGCCCTTTGTGCCGGGGCCGGCAGATCCCGGGGGACACACGG
>JAHLSL010000039.1:5122694-5139875 GCA_025920805.1 Petroica traversi
CCCTCCCGGCGGGCTGGGTGGGCCGGGCTCGTTGTGGTGAATCAGGCGATGGGGAGCGCAGGCTGGGTGCCGGCTGCTGGTGAAAGTGTGGCGGGGAAGCGCGGCGGGTGTTTACCTCCGGCCGGGGCCGCCCGCAGGCTGGAGCGGGGAGGAGGAAGCGGCAGCAGCAGCAGCAGCGATGGCGCGGCTGGTGGCGGTGTGCCGGGACGGCGAGGAGGAGTTCCCCTTCGAGAAGAGGCAGATCCCCCTCTACATCGATGACACCCTCACGGTGAGTCCTCGCCGGGCCCGTCCCGCGGTGCCGGCGCCTCCCGCGTGTTGCAATTCCCAGGCCGGGCCTTCCCTCCTGGCCGGGCCTCGCTGGCTCCTCCTCGGGCTCCTGCAGCGTTAATCTTTTGGGACTTTGCAACACTTGGGGTTAACAGAGCTGTAATGTGGCAACTTTTTTTTTTTTTTTTTAATTTTAATCTGATGGCCGGCTCTGGAAGAAGCCGCGTAAGGAGGGAGTTGTCGCCGTGCCGGGGCCTGTGCACAAGTTGTGCCCGAGCCACGAGCCTCGGTGCTCAAGGGTGGAGCAAAGCCATTTTTCAGCTGGGAAGGAAGGGAGCCATGTTAACGTTAAAGCCCGGCCTAAACCCGGCTGCTTGCTCTGCCCTTAAACACCCCAGGAAAGGCTGAAGGCGTTTTTGGACAGCTCGGGGTTACGGAGCCTGCAGAAATGTGGCAAATCCGAGAGGT
Source organism: Petroica traversi (assembly GCA_025920805.1). Lineage (NCBI taxonomy): Eukaryota > Metazoa > Chordata > Aves > Passeriformes > Petroicidae > Petroica > Petroica traversi. Next base: position 5,123,433 of record JAHLSL010000039.1, read on the forward strand.
CCCCGCTGCAAGGGTGTTGCTGGGAATTGGAAAACGTCGTGGTTTTTTTTTTTTCTTTTTGTCGTTTCCAGAAGGTTCAGTGGAGAAATCCAGCTTGGAGGTTCTGTGGTGCTGCTTCACGAGAGTTTAGAGGGAGGTTTAAAAATTGCATTTTAGGAAAACAGGGAGCAAACTGAAAAAAAATTTCTAACTAGCCAGTTGCTCTTTGTTTTAATTCTGTAAACATGAAAACGCATTGAAAAATAACATTGCACTTAGATAGTGTAATTTGGCATCTTAATGATTCATATTTTATTTCCTTTGCTGTCAGTGGGACAGTAACTGTTGTTACTTTAGATGTGTAAAATGGGGGTGATTTAAATTCCTAATCTGATGTTTAGGATGGAAAAATCCCTGAGTTTTATCAGCTAAGGAAGGTGTCCCTGCACGTGGCAGGGGGGTGGAACTGGATGATCTTCAAGGTCCCTTCCAGCCCAAACCATTCTTCCACCTTCCAGAACAAAACTGGTGAATATCTTCAGACAGGCCCATCTGGTTTTGCTGCATTTGAAGGAAGTCCTGTTGCTGTATTGTAGTTTTGATCAGTTTGAGTGGTGGAATATTGTTAATTTACCAGATATCATCACAATTTTTGGCTTTTTTCTGGTTAAGTGTGTTCATGTATTAGGCAAAGTTTCCCCCAAAGTTGTCCAAAGCAATATCTGCCTCTTCTAGAAGGGCTGATGACCTGGAAAACCCAGCACTGTGCAAGAATAGTGTAAGTTTGAGGTTTTTGTTGTCTTGGCCACACCTTTAAAGTTATTTTGCCCATTCATTTTCCATGTGGTTTTAAGTTCTTGGATTTCTGTCTTTTTTTTTTTTTTCTCCTTCCTGTACTCCCTATAAAAATTACCCATTTGTTAGTGTCGTGTAGACTTGCCAAGCTCTTGTTATTTTTGTTGTATGTAATAGGTTGAGAGTGAAAATTCAGCTCTGCCAGGTGGATGACTTCAGCAGACCTGAAATTCCATTTGTGGCTTAGTCCCAGAATTTAATACCAGGCCCAAACTTTGATAATTGCACTGTGTTGTTGCTGCCCTTCTGCTTTCCACACCATCCTCATGATCGAAGGGTTCGTCTAGCTGTAAATCAGTTTTATATCCATCTGGAGGAAAGACATTTATGCAAGGGAAAATCATCCTCACCATGAAGAAATCTTATCTTGGGTCCATTTTATGGGGTTTTTTTGTCATTCTCTTGCTATTGTTACAAAGTACTTGGATTTCTAGGTGGTTTCTGGAGGCTTTTTAAAAAAAAAAATCTGCAGAAGCAAATGAATGAACTCTGAGCTTTCTTGTCTGTCATCTATAATTTATTTTTTAAATACTTAATGAGAGCTATTACAAGACATGCAGCTGTCTTTGAAACAGAATTTTACATCTGCAGCACTGTCTTTAAAAAATAATGGTGGTTATTGATAGTAACTGGCTTCTGTTGACCTCTTTGCAAACTCAGACTTGAAAAATAATGGGACTAACGTTCCTGTTAGTCAGCTGGAAGAGTTAATTTGTGCCTTAAATCTGGAATCTGTGAATTAGGGATTGCAAATTAGGAGTGAATGGCCCATGTGCTTTTCCTCTGGGATGGTGCTTTGTAGTAGCCCAGGAAGCAGCTCAGGTGCAGGGAGATGCTGCTGCCCTGGGTGGATTCTTCACCACCACACTTCCCTGTTCCTCCTGGCTCAGCCAGAAATTAAAGGAGGTTTCAGTATTGAAGCCTTTTCATTTCTTAAGCAGCTTTTATGGTTTCTAGAAGGCATTCCATTTGATGTGGTCTTGCAGGATTTTTTTTTTCCCCCCTTCCAGTTCAGGGTGTGATGGTGGTGGTTGATGTTTTAACCACTTAATAAAATCTCATCAGACACATGAATTAATTTAGCCTTTGATTCTTTTGCTCTGTTGTACAAAATACCTCAGGGTGTTGTCTGATAGTGGGAGATGAAGGTGGGGTGGGGGGGAAAATCAGGCAGATTTATCTCTTGTCTCTGTTATTAGCAGATAGAGCTTTTACTTTTGCTTGTAGCTCCTGGCCCACGGAAAACACCAGAGGGATGGAGGAAACCTGTAAATCTGCAGCAGAAATTGGTGTGGATGCATCAGGGCTGAGGGAGGCTGGAAAAGGAGCTGGGGGTTAGGATTGGCAGTGCCTGTGCACAGAGATAAGGCAGCTGTGCCAACGCTCAGATTGGGGCACACAGGACAGCAAAACACTGCCTTGTTCTCAGAGAAATGGTGTTTATTTTGGAGTGGTGCTCAGTGCCTGGAAAAGTGAGTGTGAGAGTTCTCTGGAGGTAGAGCTGGCAATTAGGCAGCCAGCAGGGAATTCTGCCTGCTCCAGACAGCTGAGGGAAGGTGGAAGGAGGAAAAGGGATGAATCAGACAGATTTATTTGGTGTTTGTTTACATTGGAGTTATTAACCAAAGTTGTTATTTTGTCTTTCAGGTTTTAAAGTGAGCTTTCAGTGTTCATATTGACAAATTCCCTGTTTCTCAGTTTGGAGAGAGAAGAGAGCTAAGCCAGGCCTTTCACATTTTTCTAGTTGCTTTCATTTTATTCCGTGGTTGCACAGTTGGATTTTTGGCTGAAAGTTACTTTCCTGATTTCTGCCCCCCTTCCCAAGAAATTGCCCTCTTTGTTTCTCAGTAATTTGATAAGAAATGTTATTAATTACTTACAAGTAATCACATTGTTCTGTAGGCTTAACGTTTTGCTTTGAGCCTCTTGAGAGTTGCAGCTGCAATCACACAAAGCAAACTATGCCTTGGAGTACCTTGTTGGGTTAATATGGTTTGAAATTAGCCTTTGGAGGAGTCTGCTCTGTCATTAAACTGTTGTGACTGTTTCCTCAGAGCTTTATAAATTGAGTTAAGCTGTTGGGTCCATTTGGATCTCAGTGTGTTGAAGTATAATTTTTTTCTTATTTTTTAGACTGAAGCAGGTGTAGAACAGGTAGATGATAATATAAATACTGCTGGTCCATTTAGCAACTTTTGCTTTCTAACAGCTATTTAAGAGTTGCCATTTATAAACTGCCTCTAGGACTCAATGTTAATGAAGCGTTTATTACTTTGCTGAAACATTCACTATCTGAAACAGTTACTTTTATCCTTTCCCAAGCCCCAGTAATTATGTGAAAAGAATGAGCATTTAACATAATTTCAGTCTTATTTCCCCCAAGAAAGTAAAAGAACTAATGCTCTGTTTGCCTTTTTTTTTTTTGTCTGAAAGCTCCTCTTTAAATTGTTTTTCCTCTCTTGTGTAGATGGTGATGGAATTTCCTGATAATGTGCTGAACCTCGATGGACATCAGAATAACAGTACACAACTGAAGCAGTTCATTCAGGTAAATAATGTCTCCTAAGAAGTGAGATTTCTGCTTTCCTCAGGTTTGTGTTTTCTGCTTCTCCAGGAGGTTGTGACTCCTGGAATGCCTCAGACACGTCAGCACCTGGGAACAGTCACACACTGGTACCAAAGTGCACTGGGTTCAGTTGTGCTCTGGGTTCCACAGCATTTATTGCACCTTGTCTTGTCAGGAGGCAATTGCTGCATGGCTGACAGCTCAGAACTTACAGTGGCAGCTGCAGTTTCTAAATACATCTTGATTTCTGTTTTTCTGAGTGTTTCTGAGCTGCCTTTTCAAGCAGAAGCGTGGATTGCCTGAGTTTGGGCTCTTATGATGGGTGCCCACACCAGGGTAGGATCTGTGTGCCAGTTTGTAGATTTTATATTGATAATTAGTAAGAATTCATTTTGTGATGAGCAGCTTGAATCATGAGCTGATTTGCCAGATCACTGTGGCTCTGTAACACCTGCAGCAAGTGCAGGATGGTGCCCTTGATGCCCAGAGGGGCAGAGTTGGCTGCTCTGCAGTGGCACAGCCTCACTCAGGGGTGACAGCAGCAGTGCAGACATGTGCTGCATGCCAAGTGTAGCTGGGTGGTGAAAATAGCTCATTCCTGCTTTGCTGTGACTCCTGCAATTAATTACAGGAAAGAAGGTTATTGCAGAGTGATCTTGCTTGGCAGATGATTTAATGGGCCTTCCTCTAAGAGCACAAACCTTAAATGTTACCTGATGGTACCTCTGCTTCCCATATTGCATAGAGGGAGCTGAAAGCACTTTCTCTTCTCAGTTGATGCCAGTTCTGCTGGATTGTGTGGTCTTTTCTTCCTTTTCCCAGAAATTATGACAAGTCCTTTGTGCATCAGAAGTGTTTGAGTGGTGTGATGGGACAAAAATTCAGAAAATACTCTGGTGGCTTGACATTCCCTGTGCAGATACAGCTCAGGGGTGGGTTTGTGTGCTGGGCTGTGAGGACGGGGCTCCCTGCTCTGCACAGCTCTGCTGGTGGCACTGATTCATGACTGGAAGGGTATGTGCTTTTTGTGAGGTCGTGTGCCTGGGTGTGTTTGACACAGGGGCCAGGAGACACATCTACAACTGTTTATTGACGTAAGCAATATTAGAAGGTGTTCTCATTAATGTTCTATTAATAGCAGACATTGGGTGGTCACTGCTGAAGTGTAAGTAGCAGTAATGTGTGCCTTGTTCACTTCCAGCTGGTAGGATTGTAGTGGGAAATGGCATTTAGCCTTCCAGGAATAACACTGCTAAATGGTCATGGTCTGAGCAGAACAAGTTGTAAATGAGATTTCCATAAATGCCAGCGAGTGCTCTAGAATTTCCTTTCCATGTGCCAAAGACAAAAGGAGTGTGAGTAGAGGAGGAAAACTTGCAGTGTGTGAGACCCTTTCCCTACAAACACCACCTGTGCCGAGGCAGAGAAGGTTTTCCCCACCGGGATATTTACTCCACATTTGCGGTGAAAAGAGGCAACAAGAGACAAGATAAAACCCAGCTAGATAAGCCTTTAATGATTCAACTTTGGGGTTTTTTTGGCAGAGACACAGCATGCTGAAGCAGCAGGACCTGAGCATTGCCATGATGGTGACGTCGCGGGAGGTGCTGAGCGCGCTGTCGCAGCTGGTGCCGTGCGTGGGCTGCCGGCGCAGCGTGGAGCGCCTGTTCTCCCAGCTGGTGGAGTCAGGGAACCCTGCCCTGGAGCCCCTCACCGTGGGGCCCAAAGGGGTGCTCTCAGTCACCCGCAGCTGCATGACTGATGCCAAGAAGCTCTACACACTCTTCTACGTGCATGGGTGAGTGTCAGCTCACAGCCTGCCCTGTGTTGCCTTCTTGGGGTACTGGGAGGGCACAACTCGTTCTGCTCTTTAGCATCCATGGTTATGATGCCTTTTCCTGGTGTTAGGAAAATGAAGCCAGACACGGTTAAAGGGGTTGGGGTCTTTACCTCAGTGTTTGAATCAAGATCCCGTTTGGTGCATCCACTTCCCCCAGGTGCCAGCGTGGCAAATGCACCCCCGTCAGTCACACACACCAGTTCTAGACTTTGCACAGCCCAGATCCAACAAGGGAGCCCAATGCTGGGGCTGGGCTGGGCTCAGCTCGACTTTCCAGAATCTGTCCTGCCAGGGGCCCTTGGCTTCCTGAGCCAGCAGAATGTTTGGTGTCCCTGGCTCTGCAGCTCTGGGCTCTTCAGCCTCAGGGCCTGCAGGGCACTCCCAGAACACTGAGCACTGAACTAAGTAAAAGGTTCCAAGTGTGCTGCTGATACTTGCAGATACACAGAACTGTGTAAAAGGGATATAAAAGCAAAGACAAAAATCATTCTGGCATCAATTACAGCTGCTCCTTGCCTAAACTGGGCAAAACCCAAACCTAATTTTTGACGTCATGAGTTGCAGCTGAAAGGTGCCAATATTTAATGTTCAGTCATCGATCTGATACAGGCACCGTGAGGTTTTCATGGTCTCTGGAAGAAGAGTTTTTGCCTTGCTACTTTGGCCTGTAAAAAAATAAAAGTATCGATTCTTCTATAAAAGTTTTTTGCTCTAGGGTAGAAACGTAACACAGAGAAAGTGAAACCTTCTGGGCTTGGTGAGCACAATAAATAGCCCAGTGCCATTAGTTGCTCTGCTGTCAGCAGAGCAAACAGGGAGTGCTCAGCACAGTGTGCCTTGGCCTTCCAGTTGGCTTCAGCTTGTTCTTCTTGCTCCAGTTAGCAGGAAAAGTAGGGAAGGTTAGTGCAGCGTTGAGGAGGCTGAGATGGGCAGAGTGTAACCTGATCCAGAGGTTTTCAGAATACAAAGTTCCTCATGTTTTTGGTTTTTTCCCCCACAGGTCCAAACTGAATGACATGATTGATGCAATTCCCAAGAGTAAGAAGAACAAGAGGTGTCAACTGCACTCCCTGGACACACACAAACCAAAACCTTTGGGGTGAGCCTGTTTAACATGCACAGTTGGAATATTTTAGGGAAGCAGCATATTGGAACTAACTTATTTTTAAGCACTGAGATCAATTTTTATGCTCTGATCTGTTTGCCAGAGTAGCAGTTGGATTCTAGCAGACCTAAATAGTTGTTGGGGAGAGGAAGAGAAGCACCAGGAGTTTTGGGCATGGATGGCTTCTGCACTGTGATACAAACAATGCTCTAGATAGACAAACTGGTTTTTGTATTCTAGACCTAAGTGGTTGCTCAGCAGATTTTCCCACATTGAGGTCAAGGGGGACATGCTAAATAAATATACATAATTTTGCTTGGGATTATTAAAAATGCCTTGCACAACTGTTTACCAAGGGCTTTATTGTGGTTGGATGCAGGGTTAAAACTGGAACTCTGTAAAATGGATTTTCTCAAAATGTGACAGCATGTTTTGAATACACCACTGAACAATATGCATATGTACCTCTGTCTTGAAGCTGAAATGATTTATTCCAGCTGGTTAAGCAGAAAAACACTCCCTGTAAATCTATTGTGGATTTTTGGGAGGTTTCTTGTTTGTGGGGTGGCTCCTTTTATTTTTTTTTATTTTTTTTTCATTTGCTGACCAATAAATTAGTCCCTTGGGCTTAATTGGAGTGTCTGGAGCATTTTTACTCAGCTGTGTTCTGCTGCTGGTTTCTGTGAAAGCTTGCTCATGGTTTCCAGTTACAGGACATGTATTTTTCTGTGGAGATTGGAGTCTCTCTGGGTTTACTTAAATCCCCTGGGATACCAGGCTTGTGGAATTTGACACTTGATTTTTGCTTGTGCTGCTTGAGGATAGTGGGAGCTTATAATTATCTTCTATTATATTTTGGTTGCAGGCCTTTCATAAAATTAGTTTAAAGCTTATGTTACATGAGATTCTGGAAGTATAGGGGTGTGTGTATATATATATATATTTTTTTTTAATAAAGCAAATTCATAGCATTATGAAAGTGGGGTTTGGGTTTTTTTTTATGTTTAGTGAGCTTAATCCTTCCTTTGTGAGAACAGGTTCTGTGGAACGTGCAGTTAGCACTTTGGCAAGGTAGAACTATTGTGAAGCTGAATGAATAGAGAGGAAAATGCTGCTTTTATTTCCTCAATTCGTGCTGGAATAAATCCCCTCAGTGTTTTGGATGCTGGCAGGTTAACAGGGAATATGTGGAAGAGCAGTATTTTATGTTCTGCAGGTAACACTTTGGGGTTATCAGAGAGCATGGCCTGTGGGCAAGCAGAGCTCTTTGCTAAAGAAACAGGCCTTGCACTCCCTCCCTCTGCTGAAACCCCTCTGTTCTGCACAGAAGTGATCAGAGTGCATCAGCATTGATATAAATCCAAATAAATCCAGATAAAGTGCCTGCAGTGGACACAAACAGGCCCTGGCTGGGCTGTGGAGGCACCCAATTGTCACAGAACAAACTTTATTTCCCAGCCTAGAGCTCCTGCTCCATTTCTTTACAAGAACTTGAGATGAGTTGCATCTGTTGGGCTTTGCCTCCACACAAAAAAGGCTTTGAGTTGGAGCTGAGTGTTTAATTAGAGGAGTTATGTAAGCAGCTAATGCCCCTCCAGGGTTGCTTGATGTGCTCAGTCTGTGCCTGGCTTTTGGCTCCTCAGCTCCATCTGGGGCTCAGGAGCATTTATAAAACTCTCCCAAATGCAAGCCCTGTGACCTGGCCAACTTGGGGAATGGCACAGGTAACTCCTCTAATTAGGAATTAGGGCTGCTTCTTCCCATTTTCCTGCTCTGTCAGGTCCATAACACAGAAATGACCATTCTGATAAAGTGTCAAGTGTAGACAAACTGAAAGTAACCATGACTTGTTATTTAAAGTCCATTTGTTGCTCACTTTTAGCACATCCAAATGTGTGTTGTAAAGTTATTTTGATATTCTTCTAACAAATTTTTGAAGGTTGAGGTAGGATGTTTTTTGTGGTGAAAGTAGTTTGGGTTTTTTTGGTTTTGCTCTTTTGTTATTTTACTAAATTATCTTCAGCTGACAGAAGTATTAAAACTTGTATGTGTTTACACTTGAAGTGATATCCTGAAAATCACAACTGGTTTGCAGCTGTAATGCTAAAAAATCGTGATGAATCTGGGTTATAAACATGGACAGCAAAATTGGCATCTCAGGTCTAACCCAAACTTTCACAGATGTTGGTGCTTAACCTCTAAAGAATTCAAATAAAATTAAGGAACAGAGCAGCATTTTCCATAGGACTTGCTTAGGAAAAATAACTAGCTGATGATATATATGTTATAGGTCTGAAAAATGTTTGGTAATACTATGTGACAGTGAAAGGAGCAGTAGCAGACTCAGTTCAAAGAAATTGAGAGCAGTTAAGAAAAGTAGAGAAGACAGGAAGAGGAAAGAGAGCAAGTGTAGCATCATTTTCTGCTATGGACCTTCCCAGGGAGCAGTCAGGTAAAGAAGGAGGCTCTGCTGGGCTGCTCTGCTGGCTCCCAGCAGCATGAGGAAGAGTTTTGTGTGTCCTTTCCTTGCAGGGGCTGCTGGATGGACGTGTGGGAGCTCATGTCCCAGGAGTGCAGGGATGAGGTGGTTCTCATCGACTCCAGCTGCCTCCTGGAAACCTTAGAAACCTACCTACGGAAGCACAGGTGTGTGAGAGGAGCAGGCCTCACCTTCCTCTGGGGAAATAAGTGCTTTTATCAAATGTTTAGAATGTGGAGGACTTTTTCTTGTGAAACCAAAGAGCTCAGCTTGGTGGTGATGTGGGACTTGGCCAGGTTTGATGAGACAAAAATGTGGAGACTTCTGATGAAGTTGTCTATCTTAATTTTCCTGGCTGGGATTAAATGCTGATTGACAGTTGAATGTTTAAAACCATGTGCACTCATTCACTCTTTCCCTGCTCCTGGGCTGTGCCTGTTTTTAGGCTTTCAGGGAGTGTGTGCCATGTGAAAATCCTGTGAGCTGCCCTAGTGCAAGCAGATTTTCAGCTTGGTGTTGCACTGTTTTAAACCACTTGTTTATGCCTGGTGCTGTTAAATCTCTCTTGCAAGGCAGGACTAAGGCACTAAATCATAGCTGCATGTGCTGATTTGAAAAGTTTTAATTTCCAGCAGTCTCAAGGTTCTGCTATCAACTGTGGGGGCACAGATGGGCGTGGGGGTGGTGGTGCTGTGGAAATAACACTTTGGAAACAAAATAAGTTTAATCTCCTGTGACATTAAACACTGCCTTGGCTGCTTTCCTGGTGCTAACCTGCAATAATACTGCTGTTTTCTCTCCTTCTGCCACAGAAAGCAGCCAGGTATCGTAGCTCCAGCAGCAAAATATATTTGACTTAGTGCTGTCAAGTGGCTGGAGACACCAGGAAAGGGAAAAAACACCATCTAGAGCTGGCATGGAGAGCCAGCTTTCTGAGCTGAAATGTGAGCAGCTTGTCTGACTTGCATTTTTAGAGTCATCCAGCAAGAGATCTTGTAGCCTCTTGAAGGTTATTCCTCTTATGACATAGAATGAGCTTAATTTGCTTGTATTTTAATTATAAGTGTACTCCTGTCACACATGAGCTGTCACATGGTTAAAATGAGTACGTTGTGTTATAAATAACCCTCGTTTGGCCATCAGCACAGCGATCTAATAATTCAAAATATGTTTGTAGTGGGAGCAAAGATTGCTCTTGTTCAGCAGGCACCAGAGGAAGCTTTTCCTTATTCCTTATCACACACTTGAGTACACTGAGGAATTGCTATAAGGTGATGTGTTACTTGAGGGAGGGATTTTGCCCTGCTTTGCACTCATAGTTCACTGTTGAGATTTCTGATCTTTGAGTTGAATTCCGTGCAGGGATTTTTTTAATTTTTGGAAGGATGGAAGTTGATATGTGAGGTGGTGATGTAGGATAGGTGGGATAACTCGTAAAGTCAGATTAGGTGAGATAACTCATGATCAGTTTAGCTGGAGAAGAGTCAAAATATGATAACAATTCCATTTTTTCGAGCGGTTCAGACCCACGGGCGCGTTTGGCGAACCGAGCCTGATTTCGTGTTCCCTTTACAGGTTCTGCACTGACTGCAAGAACAAAGTGCTGCGTGCCTACAACATCCTGATTGGGGAGCTGGACTGCAGCAAGGAGAAGGGTTACTGTGCTGCCCTGTACGAGGGGCTGCGCTGCTGCCCCCACGAGCGCCACATCCACGTGTGCTGCGAGACCGATTTCATCGCGCACCTCTTGGGCCGGGCCGAGCCCGAGTTCGCAGGAGGGTATGAGTATGTAATTGGCTAGAGTGGGCTATCTAGCGCTTTGCTTCTTTATTTCACTCCTCACTCTTTTGCCCCAAGTGCCTTTTGGCCTCTTTGAAGTCGTGGTTGTGGATGGCAGTGCTGGTGCAGGCTCGGAGGGAGAGCGCCCGAGGTTTCAGCTGTGCTTCGGGAGGAGAAAAGTGACCAAGTGGCTGCCATTGGTTGTTCACTCCCTGCAGCTGCCTGCTTGTCCACTGAGGTGTTCAAACATGTGAAATAGAAAGAGAACCTTGCTTGAGTTTTGCCAGATGCCAAGTGTTCAAGTTGGGTTTTTTGCCTTTTAGAAAGAGAACCTTGCTTGAGTTTTGCCAGATGCCAAGTGTTCAAGTTGGGTTTTTTGCCTTTTAGAAAGAGAACCTTGCTTGAGTTTTGCCAGATGCCAAGTGTTCAAGTTGGTTTTGTTGCCTTTTAGAAAGAGAACCTTGCATGGGTTTTTTTCAGATGCCAAGTGTTCAAGTTGGGTTTTTTTGCCTTTTAGAAAGAGAACCTTGCTTGGGTTTTGCCAGATGCCAAGTGTTCAAGTTGGTTTTTTTGCCTTTTAGAAAGAGAACCTTGCTTGGGTTTTGCCAGATGCCAAGTGTTTGAGTTGGTTTTGTTGCCTTTTATTGTTTTTCTGAACTTTAAGCCTTCCAGTGAAAAGTACAATTCTGAGCTCAGTGTCAGAGAATCATAGAAAGGTTTGGGTTGAAGAAACATTAAGGATCATCTGGTTCCAGCCCCAGTACCTTTAAAGCTCAGGCATAACTGTTTAATGAGAAGGGTAAATCCTTCCATGATGATTTTCCCTTCATAGATTGACCAGATTGATAGGTAATAGATGGATAATGAACAGATTAACACTGAAATGTTCATACTCTGCACGGTAAGTAATGTATCAAATTCCCTGTGTGTTTATTCAGCCTGAGCTAACCGATGGTGAAACAATTGCTGGGAACTCCAGCAAATTTTAGGACAGCAAGGAATCCATCTCTGGCATTTAAACTCTTGAAGAGCAGGGTGTGGCAGCTGAAGGCAGAGCTGGCAAAGCACAGAGGTGGCTTTGACCTGGTCCTTTCTATTTTGCATCTGCATGCAGCACAGCAGAGCCCTGCCAGGCTGCTCCTGCAAACACAGCTGCAGCCCTACCTGCAGGGAGAACACCTCAGCCCTGCTTTGATGCCTTGGGTGGCTTCCAGCTGCTCTGACAGTGCTGTGCTCTGGTTCCCCTTTCCCCCAGACGCAGAGAGAGGCATGCCAAGACAATAGACATAGCCCAGGAGGAGGTGCTCACCTGCCTGGGCATCCACCTGTACGAGAGGTTGCACCGGATCTGGCAGAAGCTGCGGGCTGAGGAGCAGACGTGGCAGATGCTCTTCTACCTGGGGGTTGATGCTCTACGCAAGAGCTTTGAGGTAAAAACACCGAGTTCTGTCCAACTTGTGTCCCAGTTGCTGCAGGAACTGGGCCCGTTGTCACTGGGATTTGTTTTCTGCAGTGTGACACTGGGCTGGAAGGAGTCTCGAGGTTCAGTTGTGTGACATCTGTGCACAGCACAACTGAGTGTGTTCCCATGGGGAATAAACTGCAATATAAAAGATTGAGGCCTGCTTTTACTTTCCATTTACAATACTCTGAGCCTTCTGTGTTACTAATTCTGTTTTTCTACCTGATTGCATTTAAGTAGCTCAGGCTACAATGGTTTTTATTTGGTTTATGAGTAAGAATTGAAGATGTGCTTTTGAATTACAAAAGTGGTTGTAAACTCTTGTAAACAGATGGCTGTGGAAAAAGTGCAGGGCATTAGTCGATTGGAACAGCTCTGTGAAGAGTTTTCAGAAGAAGAGAGAGTGAGAGAGCTTAAACAAGAGAAGAAACGCCAAAAGAGGAAGAACAGACGGAAAAATAAATGTGTGTGTGAGATCCCTGCTCCTCTGCAGGCAGCAGAAGAGAAGGAAATCAATCAGGCAAAGGTAAACCTGGAGAGTTGGGCTTTTGGGGGGCTTCATTCATCAGCTCACTGTTCCATGGTGGAATTCTTGAGGGATTTTATTGTGTTTTGGTCCCTGGTGGAATTTAATACTTTTTCTGATGAGCAGAGTGTGAAGTGTTTACCTGGGACTCCTCAGCTTTTGGGGGTTCGGTGGGGTGGGGTTTTTTTAAACCCTAAATCTGAGGTTCAGGTTATGCCAGACTATTTTTCAACCATCATTTCTTAAAAATCACTTAGAACCTGGGGATGCAAACGCTGCTTGTAGAGAATTACATTGAATTTGTGGAGAGGGGGAATCTTAAAGTGCAGTTATTACTCAGGATCTCTTGTCTGACCTTAATGGGCTGTGACTGTAGGTCCAGGTGAATTGGTTGGGGTTTTGTTTTAGTTGTGTTGTACTCGTGAAGAATTCTAAGAGTTTCCTTTACAAAAATGCTGGCTGAGCTGCTTTCAGTGCCTGCAAGTGTTTTTTGTTTCTGTTTGAAGGAGAGCCCAAACTTCACAGAAAGCAGCTGCAAAGCCTGTGGTAGCACCGAAGAAGCCAACAACTGTGTAGAAGTAATTGTTACTAATGAAAGCACTTCTTGCACTTGTCCTAGTAGTGGTACCCTATTAGGCTCACCTAAAATCAAGAAAGGTATGTTAAATATCACTATTTTTTATTTTTAAAAAGCATATGCCAGTCACAGGGTGAACAATGGTTAGCTGTTTTTAAAAAGGACTCCCTGCCCATGGCAGGGGTGTGGAATGAGCTGATTTTTAAGGCCTTTACCAACCCACACCAGTCTGGGGTTCTCTGAATTCATTCTTGTTAGAGGCATAAGTGAAGGATGTGCAGCAGTTCCTGCAGATGGCAGTAATTTTGGCCTCTGTCTCAGGTTTATCTCCACACTGTACTGGCAGCGACTGTGGCTATTCCTCGAGCATGGAGGGCAGCGAAACGGGGTCCCGGGAGGGCTCGGACGTGGCCTGCACTGAGGGCATCTGCAACCATGATGAAAATGGTAGGTTTGGGAAGAAGAGAATGATGTTTGAATCCCCCCAGAGCTGCAGCAGCTCAGAGGGAACTCGGTGTGTTTTGCAGGGGATGATGCCTGTGTCCATCGCTGCGACGACAAGGAGGAGGATGGGGACAGCTGTGTGGAGTGCTGGGCTAATGCAGAGGAGAGCAACACAAAAGGCAAAAACAAAAAGAAGAAAAAGAAAAGTAAAGCTTCCAAGTGTGAGAACGACCACGTAAGGAACATGGCTCTGCCAGATGCTTACCTTTGAAAGTAGTTACAGAAGGGTTTTAAATTTTGATTTGAGGCTTGTGCTGAAAATGGGGCAACAGGGATCTCCTGGTCCCTTGTCATCCCAAGGAATTGGAATGAGGTTTTGGAATTGAGGTCTTTGCTAGGGTAGGTTGTTGTGAAGTCTCTTCTATGTTCCTAAACATGTGAATGTGCCACCCCCCAGCTCCCCAGGCACACATTTAAAAATAAATATCCACCCTTCCTCTCACTCAAACCTTCCTCTTTCCCCTCTCAAACTCGAATACTCCACATTAAACACCGCTGGCAGTTCATCCCAGGCTGTTTTCCATTTCAGATTCAGAAGCTTGGGAGCTGCCTGGCAGATGCAGGGAGCAGAGAGAGCTCAGGAAACCTCACGCACACAGAGTTTCACCGCGACAAGACCAAAGACACACACGCTGAGAGCTGCTGTAGCGCAGACAAAAGCGGCCAGCAGCTGCCTTGGTTTGAGCATATGAAAAATGTGTCACAGTTTGCAGAACCTACAGAAATGTCACTCGTCCCCGATACTGGAAAAGGTGCCAAAAGCTTAGTGGAACTCCTTGTAAGTAAAAGCTGCCTTTGAGTTTTAGGTTGTAGCATCCCGCTTTAATCTTTGGGGCTGAGCTCGGCTCCCAGGGAGGGATTGAGTCCCAGTGTTCAGTTCATCTGCCCGTGTGTGTTCCCTGGGAGGTTTGTAATTGAATGCTTTGCAGAGGAGGAGAAATTGTCACTGGAATGCAGTGACAGAACTTGTGTTGTAAGTGCTCATTGTCGAGGATTGCATTATTCCATAACATGAAGTGGGCACTATTGCTGCCTCCAGGCCTCAAATGTTACTTTCCACTGTAGGCTCCTTGGGCAGCTTTCTTCTCTCTCCTTTCCTTCCACTTATTTAGATCCTTTGCTCTTTGCCTGTTTTTTCCTTTTCTTTCCTTCCTTTTTTTATCTTCCCTCCCCCCATTTTTCTCTCTTACCCCCTCTTTTTTTTCCCCTTTTTTCATTCCCCATCCTTTTCCCATGGAAATGTGCTGAGACCGAATCTGATTGGGATCCATTTCCTGAATTAATTGGTTGCTTCCCAGCCCAGACCAGCAGAGCCCTGTGTGTGGCTGGATCACCCCAGCTGGGATTTGGCAGGGAAAGCTGGGGCTGGACGTGCTGCAGCTCTGAAATCCCCTCGTTTTCATTGCAGGATGAGTCAGAGTGCACTTCTGATGAGGAACTGTTCATCTCCCAGGATGAAATCCAGTCCTTCATGGCAAACAACAAGTCTTTCTACAGCAACCGTGAGCAGTACAGGCAGCACCTGAAGGAGAAGTTCAACAAGTACTGTCGCCTGAACGACCACAAGGGGCCCGTGTGCAACAGCTGGCTGGCAACAGCTGGAGCCAACTGAACCAATCCACTCTGTCTGTCACTGAAACTCGACATGACTACTGCGCCTTCTCCTTCCAAACTTAATTTAGTGACTTACGGCAAAATTTTATCTTAAATTAATGTGATTCTTTTTTTTTTTTTTCGTTTTTTTTTCGTTTTTTTTTTTTTTTCGGGGGGAGGCTGGTGGAGGTGATTTCCTTAATTTTGTTCTTTCTCCGGGCTTGTATCTTTAGTTGAGTAGCTGTGCAAGCCTCTCTTCTAATTTAAGCCATCTCTTTTCATTCAATGTTTCTCTTCCTGTGAGACTTACAAAAAGCAAACTAGTGGCAAAGTAATGTTGTACCTATAATTCTGTACAGAATGACAAGGAGCTGAATATAAGATTCTACAAAGTAGACATCCATTTGCAAAATGTTTTGGATGTAATATGTTAAAGCGCAATGTGCAAAAATTTAAATAAAGAATATTTATTAATATGCATAGTAAAGGTGGGTGTCTGTGTTTGTGCTGGATTCCTGCGGGTCAGGGAAAGGACACAGCCTTGAAAAGCAGGTTCTGTTCATCCCCAGGGCTGTGATTTGCCAGCCCAGAGGGGACCGTGACAGCCCTGCTGTGTTGGTGGCTCGGTGCCAGCCTGGCCCTGCTCAGCATCGGGCGCCTGCTGTGCTTCCAGGGGCTGGGATAAGGCAGGGCCAGGGACTGGCAGGGGCTCTGCTCTGCCCTGCAAATCCTGGCAGGAGCACCCTGCCCAAGGGCAGCACGCTCTGGGGAAGGGGGTGGATTTGGAGGGTGCAGCTCAGGCTGATTCAGGGGGGTTGTTAAATCCCAACCTTTTCTTTCATCGATTAAATACAGTTAAATAAGCATTTAACCTGTACTTCTGCCTCTTCTGTTCCAATTAACATTTCCTCACACCTTTCTGGGCATTGAGCACCCTCAGCCCTGAGGAGGGGGATAAGAGCCCCTTCTCCCATGCTCTGCTCTCTCCACACCCGTTCCATCCCTCTCACAGCCTTGCTTGGCTGCCGCCTCCCCGCTCCGCATCCCTCCCGGTGATGGGGAACCACAGCCCCAACCCCGCTCGGAGCTGCGCACGGGGAGGGCGTGCCGTGTCCCCTGGGTGTGTCCCTGGGCGTGTCCCCGGGCGTGTCGCGGTGTCCGGGGCGTGTCCCTGGGCG
>JAHLSL010000039.1:5211791-5224311 GCA_025920805.1 Petroica traversi
CCTTTAACCGTGTCTGGCTGCATTTTCTAACACCAGGAAAAGGCATCCCAGGGACAAACAAACCGAGCCCCGGCAGGGCTGGCTCTTTCCCCTGTGCATTGTTCCCGCAATCGCAGCAGGGATCGGCACAGGAATGTTTTACTGATCCTCAGGTGTGCCAGCGGCCCCGCTGCAATGAGATGCACAGTCATGCTCTGCCCAGACGCGGGGTTAAAGATTTGCTTGGGGCCAGTCAATAGCACGCACTGAGTATCTTCCTCGAGAATGTGTCTGCTCTTTTGCTGCCTCCAAGTAGCAGCACTTGAGTCTCAGTCCCCTACTTGAATCACTGCACTATCTCCACTTCATCAGAAACCAGAGTTGAGTCTTTGATGATTGTTGTGACTCACGGTGTCACAGAACTACTTACCCTGTGATTTCAACTTTAATCACTGATCCGCTATCTGCAGAGCTGCCTGTGGAACGGCTCCAGTTGTAATTACGGGAAGCTCATCTGCTGCAAGCCACAAAGCAGGCTTTACCATATGCCTTTAAAGGTGAGCTGATGTCACGATGAAATAACTGTGTTTTGCCGCAGATTGATACCGCTGGCTGCGAAGTTAACGTGCGGCATGAAAGCTGTGACATTTCGCCAGCCCCGCTATCGCTCCCCAAGCCGTGTTAACCTCACATTCCCTGTTGTTTTACAAGGGATCTGCGGGTAACTGGGAGGCGCCCTCAGCTGCCCGAGGATGGGGAGGGATGTGGGAGGGGATGTGGTGCTGGGGGAACGAGCTGAGCTGGGGATGGAGCTGTGCAGAGCTCCCCGTGGGCTCAAGGATATGGAGGGGAGTTTTTCCTTCGCCCCTCACCTGACCTTAACATTTATTTTGATCCCTTTTCCCCTGCTCTGAAAGGCATTTCTGAATTTTCTTTCCTGGCGTTGCTGCTGTGTCTGTCTCAGAAACCTTTTCCCTGGGGCTGTTTTCCTTGGTGCCAAAAACCCTGGCAAAGCTCTGCCCTGTGCTTGTTGGATCCCAATTTACTCACGAGAGCATCCACAGTGTAAAAATCTCAGTGGTCACGCAGGGAGGACACACAGGGCAGGACACAGGGAAGTGACTGGCCCAAAATCTTCATCAAAGATTTCTGCAGCACCTCAGCTCCTCAGAAACCCAGGAGAGAATTCTAGAAGCTCTAAACACTCTCCATGGGAAATGCTCTTTGCTTTCTCAGCAGCAAGGTGGGAGCTGCAGGGCACGAGGCAGCAGAGAGCCCTCTTTTCCAAGGCTCTGTGAGGGATTTGGGAATGTTTCTCAGGCTTTTCAGTGCTCAGGCTGAGACCTCTCCTTGTTCCCAAGGCCTGAGCCCCAGCCTGAAGAGAAGCAGAGTGGAAATGGCAGAGTTTGCTAAGGAAGATCTTTCAAAAACCATCCAGAGCAGTGAGCAGTGCTGAGCTGTCAGGGGTGTGGTGGAGGTGGCTGCACCTCTCATTCTTTGTTCAGCTCCTCCTTCATCCCAGATGTGGCTGCATTCCAGCAGTGACACCTTAGAAGGGAGTTTGGGAGCTGGAGGAATCCCTGTGAGTCCAGCCCAACCATCTCTGGGTGTTCTCCAATTAAACTCCTGCCACGAGCAGGGAAATGAGACCTGCAAGTCCAAAGTTGGCAACTCCTCCAACTCTGCCTGCGCTCCTGTGCTGCTCTTCCCTCCTGGCCACATAAAGATAAGTAAGGGAGATGGTTTTATTGCAAGCAGCTGGGGAAAATCACGTTGCTTCAGTTTCCATAAAATAGCCCAGCCTCAGCTTTTTTATCCTGCCCATTCGCACATCCACTATAAAAGGGACATCAGTTATAAACATTTCCTGTTTGTGCATACACTCTTCCAGTGCTTATGATGTATAGACTGACAAAAGGCTTAATGCTTTGAATATATAAAACACAAGGCCTGTGCAATGGAGGGTGACAGTTGCCCTTTAATGTTCTGCTTTTTAAAGATCAGGGTAGAGTTCAGAAAGCATAGTCATGAGGTTTAATGATTTAATGGGGACGACTGGGGAGCAAAAATAGTTACTACACCCTGGGGAAAAGTGGTTCCTCATACATATTACTTTAGCCTAATGGCCTATGAATGCTTCCTCTGTGGCATAGGAGGGTGTCACGGTACATAGACTCTATAATACTGAATGGGTTGATTAAATGCATATTAAACAATACTAAATTGGAAAAAAAAAAAAAAAAGGCGCCACCAACTGTATTTATTCTGTTCTTAGAAAATGTTGTTACTCATTCAATTTCATTTGTGATATTATTATAATTTTCCCCCCATTTCCTGCTCGTGGCAGAGCGAGGGAGCTGAGTGTAAACAGAGCTGATGGATCGTGGCCCAGCCCTCGCCTGGAGCTGCTCAGGGAGGGCTCAGAGGGGCTGGGCAGCCCCAGGTGCTGCTGGTGGCTGCAGGTGCCACCTTTGCCAGCTCCAGACAGAGCATTTCTCTGGAAAATGGCTTTTTGTTTTGTGTTTCAGTGCTCGCTGCCCACCCTCGGGCCTAGGGCTTTGTGTGTGTGTCCTGTGCCGGTCAGCAGTGCCACCTCCCTGGCACCCCAAAAAGCTGCTTGGTGTCACCAAACCCACGTCACATCCAACTCAAGGAGCAGAATTGTCCATCCCCGCGGCACAGATGGGGCACAGAGCCCCAGCTCCCAGGCTCTGTTTGGCCCTGGTGTCCCCTGCTCCACGGGAGCTCTTGCCACAGAGGCAGCAAGGACATCCCAGCCCTTTGTAGGCAGGTTTTGAGCAGATTTAACACTCCCTGCACCAGCAGCTCCCACTGTGTTTTTAGGACAAAAAGTTTAAAAAAGGGACGTGAGCATTTGCTATGAATTTGCCTCCCTGTCCTGAATATCTGTGCAAATTCACCTTTTCTGGACAGGCTGTTTTTCTTGTCACAGCCTGTTAATGTTCTATGGGCTGCTAGAGATGATAACAAATCTTATCAACTCCTGATATTTTTGGAAGCCACCAGACAGTTCTGCCCAGGTATTTCTGTACCACAGCATTGCCTTGTGTAGGATCTGTGTTAATTATCACCTGTATTTCATCTCTGACATGTAAATTCCCTCCCAAATCCTGTTGCCTTGATGAATGAAGAATCTTCTTTTCTGCAGGCCTTCCACCAAGCTGCATTTGCTCTTTTCTTTTCCCTTTTTACTGCTTCAATCAGTTGCTTTATTCTGCACTTTGTAGTCTCAAACACAATTTACAGTTTGCCACACTGCAGAAGTGGCTGGAGCACTGAGCAACCCCAAATTAAAGGGAGAGGAAAAATTGCCTTTGCAATAAGAATGGCAGTAGGGTTGCAACCAGCAGAAATAATAATTTGTCTGGAGGAAAAACAGCAGTGGGAAGGTGTGAGTGGAGGTTTTGTGTTTGTCATCTGGGCCTGGGGGGTTTGTGGGGCTTTTGGAGGCACCTTTTCCTCCTCTGTCGTTGAAGTCCTGCTGGTTTGAGCAGAGCAGAGTTCAAATATTTGCTCTGTGAGCTGCCCAATGTGTTCTGCGAGGGCACGGATATGAGAGCAGGGGCATTTGGGGCAATTTAATGGGTTTGAAATGGCAGTGCCATAGGCTGTGGCTCCAGGGATGGCCCTCAGGTGCCCACACCTCTCCCAGGTCTGCTCCCAGAAATTTGTGTGGAATCTCTTTATTCTGAGCTGATTTTAAGCACGGAATCTCAGACAGGTTTGGGTTGCAAGGGAACAAAGATTATCCACTTCCAACCCCTGCTATGAGCAGGGATACCACCAAAAAAAAAAATAATTTAAAAGCATTTTCCTTTCCTTTCCATGGCTGGAAGCTTCTGTTCCCCAGACCCCTGAGCTCTGTCTCTGCTGATATCTGTATGTCCTGTGCTGATATTTGTGTGTCTTGGGCACCTGGTGATGCTGAGGGAGATCCTGAGCTCCTTTTACAACACAAACACTGATCTCAGCAGCCAAGGAAAGGACCTGCCCTCCCCCTCCCAACAGCTTATTATTGATGGAAACATTTTATAAATAAACATCTCTAGGTAGCATATTCCATAAAATATCTAATTATAGATTATTGGATTGAACATTTCTTGCTTCAATTAAGTGATAGTTTTTCCCCCTCAGGAAGCCAGCTCAATGCTCTTCCTGGGGAAATTATGTGTATTTATTCTATGTTCTATAGGCAGTGTCTTTTTATGTTGTTAATAAATAAACTACAGTGCAGGGCTTTACCCTAAGTAAAACTAATGGGGGTCAGGCTTTGCTTTTTTTAAAATTTTATTTTCCTGCTCAGATCTCTCCTGCCTGGTGGTCTGCAGTCTTGGCACAGTGAACTTTGCCAGGAAGGAAATTAAAGGAAAAGAGAACGAAGAAAAATGCAAAATGGCTTGGAGAGCTGCATTCCTGTACCTCCCCCAAGCAGATGCCTTTAGATATTAAAAAATTATTGAGGAAAAAAAAGGCTGAAAGCCCAGGATTCAGCACTGGTGTTGAATTTCAGCCCCATTCATCCTCTGGGCAGCTGTTGGGGGCTGGAGATCTGAGAGTCTGATTTGCACCACTGCCAAGCTGGCTGCATTTTCTCACAAATTTGCCTTTAGCTCTGGGTCTGGACACCCCCGAAGGGCTGGCTTTAAATCCAGGGCTTTGTCCCCTCTGTGCCAGCTGCAGGGAAGGCCAGAGGAGCTGGGGTGAGGCTTTGGTGTTTCCTGAGGGAGATGCTGTGGATCAGACTCTCCATGGGCTGTCCTGAGCTGGTGAGAACCCTGAGATCATCCCCTCCAAATCCTGAGTTTCAGAGCATGGAAACCCAGGGGTGTCACAGAGCCCAGGGCACCCACAGGCTGCTCCCTCTGACACAGAACCATTCCGGGTGGAAAAGATCTTTAAAATCGAGTTTAACCCCTAACCCAGCACTGCCCAGGCCACGCTGAGCCACGTTCCTGAGTGCCACATCCTTTACACCTCTGCAGGGATGGGGATTCCACCATTCCATGGGCAGCCAGTGCTTGAAACCTCCCAGTGGAGACATTTCCCATCCTTTCCTGGAGAAGCTGCAGCTCCAGCTGAGCTTTCTGCAGGGCCTCAAACCACAGCAGGCTGGGCTTGCAGGCTCCTCCTAAGTCCTTGAGCTGGGCTTTACCCCTTGGAGTCCAGAGCAGAGCAGTGGAGCTGCCAGGAAGGTGTGAGAGCACCCCTGAGCTCTTCTGCACCCTCACCCCGAGCAAAAGGGGGAAAACCCCACCCAAGGAGCTGCTCCCTCCCCTTGTTCCCTCACCTGCCATTTTAAACAAATGCAAATTAAAACCCTCCACCGGGTTGGTTCATTCCCTTCCTTCATGTAACTGATGTTATTGGATTTTTATGCAGCACATTACACCCTGAGCCATGTCTTCTACTATTTTGCTTTCAAATTGTATCTCCTGCCATTTGTGTCACATTTAAAATGCTAACAGTATAGAATGTCATTTACAGAATCGGGGCGTTTGCTGCGGAAAATTAATTTGACTTATTCCTTCTGCCTGTTCCTATCTCCAGGCCAATATTATGCTACTCATTCTACAAGAGTAATACTTAATGAATAGGACTATTAATAATGTCAAGGTCCATGGGGGTCTTATGGGTAACGGATAGGCGTAGACTGTAAGGGGGCAGTCACCTGACTTCAGTTAATGTTCCATGAAAATATCAGCCAGTGCAATGTAATTATGGAGCAGAGGATAGTAAAAAAAAAAAAAAAAAAAAAAAAAAGGCAGGCAACTTGGAGTTTCTTCAATATTTTTTTTCAAATTAGTCAGTGCTTTTTTTTGGTGATTTAGCTGGAACCTTCGTGGGGCCAGGTGGGAAAGGTGTTTGGAATTCCAAAGAGGGGAAAAACCAACAGCTGGGTAATTCATAAAGAGGGAATAAGGCAGAGGAGTTTGCAGGAATTGTGTGTGTTTGGTGTCTGTGTGTGGGATCCCTGTGTGCAGGAAACAGGAATGAGAGAAAACGTGGTTTGAGGGTTTGGTTTTTTTTTCACCTGTACATGTCTGGTGTTTCAAATAATTCGAATCTATTGGAGAAATCACAGAATTAACATTTATAATCGAAAAAGATTATGAGTAGAGGAAACAAAGCTCCTCTCCCTGCTATTTTTAGTGCTGTGAAAATGCCAGGAGGATGGGGTGGCATGGACAGGCAGGACAGTGCTTGTTTTTCTTCCCTGCTGTAAAACTCTGCCCTGAATTCCAAAGAGCGGCTGAAAGGCTGGGAAAAAGCTCGGTGTTGTGCAACAAAATCATCCCCAGCCCTCCGCCATCCTTTCCCGAGGAGTTAAACATTCCCAGAGGTGAAATGGGAGTGGTAAAACACAAGTGGAGAGAAAACACCAGGGGATGGCACTGGCAGAGCTTTGGGCTCTGTTTCTGCTCTCTGGGTGTCCCAGGAGCTGCTGGTGCCCCGGGCACGGCCCAGGAAACCTCTCCCAGCTCAGGAGATGCTGTGCCTGCCTGTGCATCCCGGATCCCATGGCATGCAGAGGATTTTGACCCAAAGACGTTCCTCTGCCCCGTGGTTTATAGGATTGGGTTCAGCACATGGAGCAGGAGCCCCTTCCCCACGAGTGCAGCCCCCCGGGCTCCCCCTGTTCCTCCCCATCCCCTGGTGGTGATTTTTCCCCTCGAAGGAGCTTTATTCATTCCGAGCCAGCCCGGACCCCGCAGCCCAGCGCGGCTGTGCCTCGCTGATTCCCACCGTCCGGCCGCCTGCTGGCACCGCCCGATCGGAGCCGGCTCCTGCCACCGCTTCCCGAGAATAAACACGGGACAGACAAATGAGGCAGGGCTGTGGCAGCTCCGCCGCCGCGATTCCACAGCCAGGATTCCAGAGCCAGGATTCCAGAGCCAGGATTCCACAGCCAGGATTCCAGAGCCAGGATTCCCAAAGGCTGTGCTCCACAGCCAGGATTCCACAGCCAGGATTCCACAGCCAGAATTCCCAAAGGCTGTGCTCCACAGCCAGGATTCCACAGCCAGGATTCCACAGCCAGGATTCCAGAGCCAGAATTCCACAGCCACAATTCCAGAGCCACAATTCCCAGTGTCCCACAGCCAGAATTCCACAGCCAGAGTTCCAGAGCCACAATTCTAGAGCCAGAATTCCACAGCCAGAATTCCACAGCCAGAATTCCACAGCCAGAATTCCACAGCCAGAGTTCCACAGCCAGGATTCCCAAAGGCTGTGTTCCACAGCCACAATTCCACAGCCACAATTCCAGAGCCAGAGTTCCAGAGCCAGAATTCCAGAGCCAGGATTCCACAGCCAGAATTCCAGGTCCAGGATTCCCAAAGGCTCTGCTCCACAGCCAGGATTCCGGAGCCAGAATTCCCAGTGTCCCACAGCCAGAATTCCACAGTCAGGTTTCCAGAGCCAGAACTCCACAGCCAGGGCTCCCAAAGGGTCCCAAAGCACCTCCTGCTGGGGTGGAAAGTCCTTGGGGCTGTTTTGGGGCTATTTTGTGGTTGTTTTGGGGCTGTTTTGTGGCAGTTTTGGGGCTGTTTTGGAGCTGTTTTGGGGCTGTTTGCTCAGGTGCAGAGCCTGGACTCCTCTTCCAGCCCCCAGGTGTCCCAGCTGGAGCCACTCTGGCAAAATCACTCTTGGCTTGGCAAAATAAAGATGTTCTGGAGCTTTTTTGAGGCTCTGTAAGGCAAAAGCAGCTCAGCTTTTCCCAAATCCAGCTCCATATCCAAAGGAACCCAAGTCTCCTCTCTGCCACTCTGGTCGATATTTAGGGCATGAGGGAAGGACCTGGAGAGGGACAGGGCAAAATTTAGCAACATTTCTTCCTTTCTTTCCATTCTGTGAAACTTCCTTCAATCAGAAATACTGAAAGAACTGGAAGAAATACTGAAGGATTTTTAAGGGTTCTTTGTAGGACATTGGTGAGTTTAGAATTGATTTATTAAAACAACAAACAAACAAACAAAAAACCCCACGGAAAAAAAAACCTAACCTAGAAAACAAACAAATGAAACCCAGACGAAACTCACCAAATATTGACTGAAAATTGAAACCTGCGATTGGAAAACCTCCTTTTTGTGATGCAGCTCTGGGAGTCAGAAAACTGGAGAATTGGGATTTCTCCTAAACCTGCTCTGCTTTATAAGACAAACCAGATTTCTCCAAAGTTTCCCCTGGACTCTGGGTGCCTGATGGGTGTAAGAGGCCCGGCGTGCACATTTTTGAGGGACATCTCTATTATTTTACCTGTTCCAGTTCCAGGTGAGCCCCCAGGTGTAGAACTCAGGCAGGTGGGAGCTCCTGGAGGTGCTGGGAGCAGCCAGGGCTGTGTAGGTGGCTGCTCCAAATCCCTGGATCACAGAAGCTCCACATCCACAAAGCAGCCCAGCTCCTTTCCCTCCGACCCCCATCTTCTCTTTGATTTCTCCTCCTGCCTCAGATTTACAGCTGCCTTGTCCAAATATATTAGGGGAAATAAAGGATAAAATGCTTTAAAACCCTACCTTCCCAAGCCAGAGAGCAGGCTTGGGTGAAAATAAACGAGCTGGTTTGTTATATTGCTCAGCCTCTGTCACGTGAAGGTGAGGCCTCCTTTTTTATTATTATTATTTTTTATTGCCACCCATTTGCCTTCATTATAATTTATTTGTTAATCCATGCTCCAGCTCATGAATTTTGCATTTGGGGAGGTGGAGGGGAAGGGGAGGGGGATTCAAAGCACCAAAAAAAGATGCTGGCCCACTTAAAGGTGAAGGACACAGTTGGAGGGCAGGGCTGCCTCCCTGGCCTTCCATCATCCTTTTAAAAAGGCAAATATGCAGTCAGCAAAAAGAGAAAAAGAGGAGGGGGAAAAAAAGCCTAAAGACTTCCCAATTAATAATTACTCTGATGGCCTCAGTGGGATTCAGAAGCTCACAGGTCAGAGAGGACAAATTCCACCCCCCTTTTCCTGAGCTCTCTCCTCAGGTGAGCTGATGGCTTTGCTGCTCTGCTTCCATGTCCCCCATGCCAAGTTTCCTTCCTTCCTTTTCAGGGCTTTTTTTTTTTTTTCCTTTTTTCTTTTTTCTTTTTTCTTTTCTTTTTTTTTTATGAGGCATCCTGAGTGTAAAAAATATGGCCTGCCTTTATGGTGCTCCAGCACGAATGAAGCTATAAAATTATGAACAGTTTTTATGATGGCTATTCAGGGGATGCTTTTATATTGATGGTGCACATGCTGTATCTATCTTTTTTTTCCCCCCTTTCTTTTTCACGTCCCTCCTTTTCCCCGGAAAAAATGGCAGGATATGTGAGTGGGGGGAAGCTCTGGTTGGGGGGGCCCTGTGTAACTATTTTTCATGCATTTAATATATTAATTATGGGGTAAATGCTCCCTGGGCTGTGCTTGGGATGCCGAGGAATGACAGCTTTTCAGTGAAGCTCCAAAGGCAGCCCATCAGCCCTCAGTGTATTATGTGGGAGAGGTCAGGGTGGGGTTAATGTAACTTTTTATTTGCTGATTTTTCATAGATGGGAGCAGAGCTGGTAAGGGGAGAGAAAAAAGAGAGAGAGAGGCTGAAAAGAGAGAGAGAGGCTGAAAAGAAGGTGCAAAAAGAGCAGGGATGGTGGTGAGTGTGTTCCAGCCCCCTCCTGCCTCCCTGCTCTCTCCAGAGGTTGCTCATGCAAACAGGGAGGTGCTCACAGCCTTCTGGGGATGCTCCTGATCCCGGGGCAGGAAAGGGGATGAAATTCTGCCCAGGGAAAAGTCTGTCCAAGAGACAACAGCAGCAGGAAATCCCACGTGCAGTGGCTGAATTCGAAACAGATCATCTGTCATCGCTGAAAAGAGAGAGATCAAAACAAGAAAAAAGAAGTAGGAGGGATTTGGGCTGCTCAGGGGTTCATAAAGCCAAAGGTGGATCTGAGCTGGCTGCCAGGGGATGCTGCTGCATGGGATTTTGGCCTCTGAGAGGGATGGGCTGGGCTGCAGTGGCACCTGCAGGGACCTGGAGCCCTCTGAGGACAATTGCTCCTCCTGGCCCGAGGTCTGGGGCAGCCCTGCTCCAGCAGCTGCCTGCATCCAGTATTGATCTCGGAGCTAATAGGGGTTTAATTCTCATTTAAGAGGCCTGCAAACGATCTCAGGAAAGGCAGTTTCACCAAAAAAAAAAAAAGAAAAAGAGAAAAAAAAGAAAAAAAATTCCTATCTCAAGCTAGGTGCACAAGCTAAAGGAATTTTACACCATTTAAATCTTTCAGGAATCCCCTGGCAAGGTGTGCTGAGGCTGAGCAGGAGGCTCCGTGCAGCTTTAGCAGCTGCCCTGTCAGCCAGAGGTAGCTGCACACACACAATGTGGTGCTCCTTTATTCCAGCTCATAAAAATAACCCCGGCGTTGCATAGATTTGGGTTAAAAGTGTATTTTGTGCCTGCAATATCCATGAGTGAGGGCTGGGAGGAGGAAGGGAGTGCTCGTGTGTGTGCATTTACCCAGCACTGCTGCCATTACCTCTGAATTGAGGACAGCACGTCCCACTGAGTGCAATTACCTCAGCTTTGTTCTGCTGCCTTCCCCAGATTTTAACACTCCACACAACCCTAAATAAGCAGGATTGGCTTGGGTTCTTGGGGGAACTGAGCTGGTCTTCATCCCCCTCCTCTCCTGGTGGCCCTGGGACCCACAAGGAGGAGATGGTTGCCAGTCATGTCCATGGGTAGGGATTCATTTTTTATATATGGCTTTATCTGTGAGCCTTTCCTGGCAGCCTGCAGCCTCCCAGACGAGGTTTATGGTGCAAAAGTTGATTATTGCAGCATTTCAATGAGGTGATGATGCAAAAACGGGCCTGAACCAAAAGTCACGGATTGAGGCTTTTCTCCAAGTTGTGGAAGGGCTGGAATTCTCAGGCTAAAGGTCTCATTAATGGCTTTTGCTGTGCAACTCAAGCTGTGGGGTAGGAGGGTGGAGAGCAGAAATGATGGGGATTAAGGGTAGGAAAAATCGTGGCTGGAATGACCCAAAGTGCTCTGAACTGGTGGGAAATTCCCTCTTGGACAGGACACCAAATCCAGAACCTGCAGAGGCCACGAGGAGCTGCCAGCCTTTCCTGCTCTGCACTCAGAGCCTGGACACAGAGCTCAGCCTCCTTGGCTTTTCCAGCTCCATCCCAAGGCCTTTTAGCCTGGAATTTCCTGGATCCATTCTTCCTTGGCTCTCCCAGCTCCATCCCTCTGGCCTGGAATTTCCTGGATCCATTCTTCCTTGGCTTTTCCATCTCCATCCCAAGCCCCTCTAGCCTGGAATTTCCTGGATCCATTCTTCCTTGGCTTTTCCATCCCCATCCCAACTCCTTTTAGGATGGAATTTCCTGGATCCATTCTTCCTTGATTCTCCCAGCTCCATCCCAAGCCCCTCTGGCCTGGAATTTCCTGAATCCGTTCTTCCTTGGTTCTCCCAGCTCCATCCCAAGCCCCTTTTAGCCTGGAATTTCCTGGATCCATTCTTCCTTGGCTCTCCCAGTTCCACCCAAGCCCCTCTGGCCTGGAATTTCCTGGATCCATTCTTCCTTGGCTCTCCCAGCCCCATCCCAAGGCCCTCTGGCCTGGAATTTGCCTGGATTTGCCATTCCTTTGGCAGGGACAGCCCAGGAAGAGGTGCTGCTCTAAGAACCTCAGCTCAGGATGCTCCCAGCTCATTCTCTCCCACATTCTGCAGGAGAAATTACATTCTCCATTTTTTTCATGTTAACGTTTCACATTTCAGAAATGTAAAATAAATAGAGCAGTGGCTGGCAGGTAATACAGGGCACACATAGAAACTTCAATGGGAACCCACAAAAAAAATTACAGTAACAGTGTGAACTGCTCTTGCCTGGCAGAAATTGTTCCTGTCAATATTTTTAATTTCAGCTCCTGGAAGTGCAGCCTGCCTGGGATGGAGAGCTGAGGCCGAAGCAGATGGTTATTAGCAAACTGATAAGCTTCCTCTGCAGCCAGATATCTGAGCACAGAAATTCTGGTGGAGCTTTCTGCATGTTTTTCTGGGCAAACTTTTGCACGTTTTAGAGTCACCTTGCTGACCAACTTATTTACCAGCTAAGAAATCGTGCTTTATTGCAAAACAATAGCATCTCGAAAATAAAGCTAAAAGATAAAAAAACAAGTCTTCCAACTGCCAGAGGTTCCTCCCTTTATTACCTTGAGGTGTGTGCCCCTTCCCAGCCCTCCAAAAGCTGGCTGTGGAAAGCCCTTATGTGTTTTACTGAGTCAAGTAGAAACAGAACAGTTTAAAAATTTATTTCACAAAATGATGCCTTCGCTGTTTACGGGCCGATGTCAATGCTAAAACCCTGGAATGGACTGGAACCACAACTGAGGCTGAGTGACCTTTCCCTGTTCTGCTTCAGTAACTGCACACCCAGGGAAGAGCCACGGAAACACCGAGCTCAGCTTTGCTCCTCCAAGTGATGCCTTTTCCTGGTGTTAGAAAATGCAGCCAGACATGGTTAAAGGGGTTGGGGTCTTTCCCTCAG
>JAHLSL010000039.1:5379279-5398086 GCA_025920805.1 Petroica traversi
GCGGGCGGAGCGCGGCGCTCCCGGTGCGCCCCGGCCCGGGGTGGGCTCAGGGATCGGGTGTGCCGGGGTTACCTCGGGGATGGAACCAGCTGAGGGATCGGGGATGCGTCCAGGATCGGGGTTCCCGCAGGGCCTGGGGCCGCCTCCGTGATCAGGCCGGTGTTAGGCTTAGCCTGGCTCATCTCTGCAGTCTGAGAGCAAGAGGATCTTGTAAGAAACCTCCTGATAACCGCTGAGGAAGTTACCGAGGTCACCGGAGGCGTTTGCCCATTTTAGTAACTATAATTTAGTTCTAGATTTCACAGAAACGCAGCCTGGTTTGGGTTGGAGGGGACCTGAGCCCATCCAGTGCCATGGGCAGGGTCACCTCCCACTGTCCCAGGCTGCTCCAAGCCCATCCAGCCTGGCCTTGGGCACTGCCAGGGGTCCAGAGGCAGCCACAGCAAATCTGGGGAGAGTTCCATCCTGTGGTGGGCCAAGGCTGAGGATTCCAGGAGATCCCTGGAATCCCCCAGGCCATTCTGTCTCTGCTCCTCCTGCTCAGCATTTTGCCATCCTCTGCTGCCTGGAGTGGCTGTGCTTACGGGGGATTTTGTTGCTTTGGTTGTGAGCAGGAGGTTTTTTTTGCCCCCCTTCTGCCTCAAACAAACACTCCGAGCGAGGCATTAACATTTCCAAAGACACATTAAGAGCACTCAGCGATTTGAGCCGCTCGAACAAAGCTAACCCTGTAATTTGGCACGGGGTGTCTTGCACTCGGATGAGAGCAGGGAGGGAGGGTGCTGGGATGAGTTATCTGGGCTGGGCTGCTCTGCTCTGCATCCTGGAGAAGATGGGGGTGAAGGAGGGCGACAACCACAGTGAAATTATTTCCCTGTTGAGCTTTCCTGAGATGTTTATGTATTTATGCGGCTTGCGTGTGTAGCAAGAGGCCAAAGCACATCTGAATTGGAGTTTTCCTCTTTAATCTTCAAGCACGAAGTGAGAGGAGGCACTGCAGCTTTGCAGAGCCCTCACCATGAAGGGCTGTGCTTCTCAGGGACCCTCCTGCATCCTCGGGAGGGCTTGGGCAGGCTTAGTTTGTGTTCTGCTTCATCCAGATACCTTTTCCCCTTGCAGGAAATGATTTGTGTGGCTTTCCTGCACTTTTCAGAGTTCCTGTTCCCCTGTGCAGTGCTGTTACAGAGCATGAGGAGCTTCCCAGGGCTCTTTCCAGGCTGGATTTCACTTCAGTTCAGACATCTCTTCCCTGTTTTTTTTTTTTTATCCCCACAGCCACAGTTGCTAAAGTGATTGACAGGTTTGAGGATGAAACCACGGATGACATTTTGCCTGTTGGCAATATCAGGAAAAGAGCCTCAGCCTCTCTCCTGGAAGCTGATAAGAGGTACAGTGGAAAAGCCACGTCTCGCAAAGCCCTGCAGGAAGAGCTCTGGGGAGATGCTCTGTCTGAAGAAGGATCTGGTAAGAAATTTCATTTTCCCCCCTTTTTACTGGTAAAACATGCCAGTGACTGAGCAGGGCAAACCTCAGGGCCCTGTTGCAGGGCAGGGAACAGCTACATCAGGTGGACATCAAACAGCCCAAGGCTGAGCTGCTCTGCTGAATTTTTCTGTTAAATAAATAACTTTTTCCTCTCATTTCTTAGCTGAAGAAGCATTAGATGACTGGTACAGTGACAGTGAAGGCTCAGCAGAGGAGGACAGTGTTGGCACTAAGGCCAGGGAGAAGCCCAGCAGTGCTGGCAGTGAGCAGGAGGCTGATGAAGAGGATGATGAAGAGGAGGAGCCATCTGGCAAGGCCAAGGCACCAAAGTTCAGCTTCCAGAAAATCACAGACTTTGAGAAGTTTGCAGAGGGCATGGATGATGCAGGGAGCACTGAAGGGGAGGATGAGGGTGAAGATGAGGATGAAGATGATGCTGACATGGAAGAAGGAAGTGAGGAGGAGGAGGAGGAGGAATTTGGGAGTGAAAACCACGACGATGGAAAGGAAACCAAAGACAGCGAAGATGATGGGGGAGTGCTGACCTTCTCCAGAGCTCAGGAGTCTGATGAGGTGGAGAAGGGCAAAGCTGTGAGGAACCAGCTAGGTTTGTGCACATTTACTGGGGTTTGTGCACATTTACTGGGGTCTGTGCACATTTACTGGGATTTGTGCACATTTACTGGGATTTGTGCACATTTACTGGGATTTGTGCACATTTACTGGGTTCTGTGCACATTTACTGGGTTCTGTGCACATTTCCTGGGGTTTGTGCACGTTTACTGGGTTCTGTGCACGTTTACTGGGGTTTGTGCACGTTTACTGGGGTCTGTGCACATTTACTGGGATTTGTGCACGTTTTCTGGGCTCTGTGCACATTTACTGGGGTTTGTGCACATTTACTGGGATTTGTGCACATTTACTGGGTTCTGTGCACGTTTGCTGGGGTTTGTGAACATTTTTTTGGGGTTTGTGCACGTTTTTGGGGGGTTTGTGCACGTCTTTTTGGGGTTTGTGCATGTTTTTTGGGATTTGTGCACATTTACTGGGGTTTGTGCACATTTTTTGGGGTTTGTGCACATTTTTTGGGGTTTGTGCACATTTGCTGGGTTCTGTGCACATTTATTGGGGTTTATCACACTTTCTGGGAGTTTGCAGTGTGGGAGCAGCTCACAGTGCTGGGGAGCCCCTCAGCAGGGTGAGGTGCTGCCAGCCCCCTGCCTGGGCCTGCTGCAGCAGCCCTGTGTGTGTGCAGATGTTCTGCCAGATGTGCTGTTCCTGCTGCTGGAGCAGCTCAAGGTGTGAGCTGTGTTTATCCCTCAGCTCAGCTGAACCAGTGCTGAATATCCTCATGGCACCATTGTTTGGGATTTCCTGCGCTGGTCCTGCTGTGATGTTGAGATCGCTTTATTTCTTTTCAAAATACAGTTCCAAAAAATGTCATTTTTTCCTGTCTGAGCTGTTAAAGCTGCCTTTGCAGGCTGTCCTTTGAGGCAGTAAAGCAAAGGGATGGTTTGGTTTGTGGGTCACACTGCAGCTGGGATTTGCTCTGCCCACACAGCCCTTGTGGCACCCCTTTTGTGCTGGTCAGTGATGCCAAGCCTGCCCAGTGGTGCTGCCAGGGGAGAAGGCCTGAGCTGTCAGGTCCTGCACGAGGAGCTGTGCTGGGTCCTGCTGACTGATCCTTTATTTCCTTTTTGCTGTGAAGCCCTGTGGGATCAGCTGATGGAGGGGAGGATCAAGATGCAGAAGGTGCTCATGACGGCCAACAGGCTCCCCCAGCCAGACACCTACCCCAGCTTCAGGAAGGAGGGGGGACAGGACTTTGACAACGCTGTGGACAACTGTAAGAACCCTTTAATCTCTCTCCTTTGCTCAGATCTTGTAAATAATTTGGTTTTTGCTGTTCAGTGCAGGGCTGGGATGTGTCCAAAGACACTTTGTACCAATTTTGTGCTGGGTCAGTGAAAGCAGAGTTTGGCCCAGAGCAGGAGTCATGCAGCCCAAAGGAGGGTCTGTGCAGATGAATTCCAGCCTGGAGCTGCTTCACCTGTTTCTTCTGAGGATCAGTCACTGCTCATGGCACTGATCTGATGAGATCTCTAGTAGATTCTCCAAGATGAAATCATAACATGCAGGCTCCAGTTGATAAGGGCAAAGTACTGGGCTTGAGTGTGGTTTGGCCTGTTTAATTTTTATATTTGGGCACTTTTACTGGCCTTGAGGTGAATGCACAGGGAGAGAGATGTCTGGGGCATCAGACATGGCCCTGAGTCTGGGCCCTGCAAGGTTTGCTGTGCTGCTCTGCATTTCCCTGCCAGGACAGGGCAGTCAGCTTACCTGCAGTCACAGGTGAGCTGCTTCCTGCTGCTTTAAATGAAGTGATAAAGGGCAAAAAGGCAAACTCCCACCAATCCTGTGCTGACCTTTCAGTGGAGCACACGTTATTAATGTCCTTAATGAGATGCATTACAGACTGCCCCAGCTCTGTGTTTCATTACAGGTCTAAGATGCAATATCATTAAAGACCTTTAACAGAAACAAAGGTTGACATTTTGGTATTTCCCATAAGCAAAGCACAGCCAAGAAGGTGGAGTGGGAAGTCCCCAGTGCTGCAGTGGCTGATCCCTCAGTTGTGCAGAGTTTGAGGGAAACTCCACTGCTCAGAGCTGCTTTGTTCTCCTCCTCACCTGAGCAGGGTGATGCCGGAATGATTTTTGTCTTTTCTTTTATATCCCTTTTACACAGTTCTCTGTATCCACAAGTATCAGCAGCACACTTGCAACCTTTTACTTAGTTTAGTGCTCAGTGTTTTGTAAGTGCCCTGCAGGCCCTGAGGCTGAAGAGCCCAGAGCTGCAGAGCCAGGGACACCAAACATTCTGCTGGCTCAGGAACCCAAGGTCTCCTGGCAGGACAGATTCTGGAAACTCGAGCTGAGCCCACCCCAACCTCATTATTGGGCCCCCTTGTTAGATATGCTAATGTGTAAAGTCTAGAACTGGTGTGTGTGATTGATGGTGGGGGTGCATTTTTTGCCACGCTTCACCTGGTTGAAGTGGATGCACTGAACAGGATCCTGATTAAAATACTGAGGTAAAGACCCCAACCCCTCTAACCATGTCTAGCTTCATTTTCCTAACACCAGGAAAAGGCATCAAGGGGAGTTGTAGGAGTTTGATATTCCCCTCAGCCTGGCTCTGTGTTCTGTGCTTCGTAAAGCTGGAGTGGCCTGGGCAGTGTTAACTGAGGAAATCTCAGGTGGGAAATTCTGAATTTAGGAACTTTCTGCTGCTGCTACACTTGTGATGAGCTCCAGCCTTGGACAGGATTTGGGATAATCATGACACAGACACTGCTTTGGCCTGGCTGATGCCAGGGAAGCCTCAGCACTTCTGTCCAAAGCCACAGGATAAATCTGGCATGTTTTCCTCACCCTCACTGAGCAGGAGAGGGAATGGTTTGGTGTTCCAGGTGCAAAAAGGACTCAGTGCCAAAGTCCCAGGCTCTGGGTGAGCCCTCAGGATGCTGCAGTCAGGAGGCTCCCAGTGCTCTCAGAGCTCCTGGACAAGAGTTTTTCCAGTAGTTTTTCCCAAGTCTTTCCATTTCTCACAAAATCTCTGCTCTGTGCTCAGAGCAAGGTTGAGTTTTTGGAATTGGAAAATGGCCCTTTGTGTATTTAACTCTTGGGTATCTCCTACTCAGGACAGCCCCTAAGGGCTGGAGTATAATTGAGTTAAAGAGCAGACACCAGTTCTCCTCCATTTGCAGTTTTAAAGCCAAACCTGAGTGAAAATGGCAAGGTCATGCTCATTTTCCAGATTTTGAGGCTGGAGGTTACAAAACCTCAAGTGTTTAATTTATTATTTTTGTAATCTCTTATGAATTTTTTTTTAATGTAACAACGTGATTTGGACAACCTTAGATTCCTGAGATCTCAGGTTCTGCTTGATGATTTACTGCAAAATTGCTTATAAATTGAAGTAGAAAATGTTTTGCAGACCTGGCAGCTTTCAGGCTTCACACCCATTTGTCACCCAGCATTTCCCTTTGTGTATAGAACAAGAATTAATTAGGCTGCACTGCAGGAAAAGTTTATGGCCATAATTTATATAGGATGAATTTCTGTTTAAAGAGACAGCATTGCTTTGTTTGTGCTGTCTTACTTTTTATTTCCCCCTTTTTATTTATTTATTTTTTAAATCTTTAATTATATTCCACTTTTTTTTTTTTCTGTCACCCTTTTTCCATACAAATGGGAGACCAAACTGTGGTGGTGGAGCTCATGTTTATTCCTGTTTTGCACCCACTGAGGAAGCCTGGCTGGTTTTTAGTGCTGAGATCAGAGTGGCTGAGCTCTGAGAGCAGCACAAATGTCCCTGCACACACAAACCCTCCCAGCTCACAATTCCAAGGTGCTTTGCCTTCTCCTGCACAGATTTGCATTCCCCTGCCCTGCATCTTCCAGCCTGGTCCAGAGCTCGAGATGCTGCCTCTGTTTGGGGTCTTGCACGTTCAATTAATGTTTTTCATAATCAATGCGAGTCAGAATTTGCAATCTGCTCCTGATTTGCACATTAAAGAGACCCATTAATTAAAAATTCCAATCCCTAGCATGTTCCCGCAGGATCCCTGCATTATTTACATAGGAAAGGAGTGCAAGGTGCAGGTTTCCTGTGCTGTGCCTGGGCACAGATTGCAGGCCTGCCACTCGTATTTCACTGGGCTGCGAGGTTGGAAGGGCATCTCCTGAAATTCTCTCCAAAAATCACCTCAAGGGCAAGGAAGAGCCAAAGGGGAGGTGGAATAAACAGTGGTGGACTCACATCCAGTGTCAGGAATTCAACAGTTCAGGGTTAGGGGCTTGTGTTAAATCTTGACCAAAAAAACCCACAAATAATGAGGGACAAGGAGGTAACAAGGGTTTGAGGAGTTAAATCTTTCCATCCTCAAAAGCCCTGGGCTTCTCTGTAGCTGTGCTGCTTTTTCTAATTCCAGTTAAAAATACTAAACTGGGAATGTTTCAGTGACTGATACTTTATGCTTTTCAAAAAGAGCTGGGAATTCCAGCTTTTAAACAGCAGATTGTGATATTTTCACTTTATAGTTGGTGATGAGTTAAGATTGTACAGAGAGCCAGGTGGGGAATTTTTTGCCAGAAACTGATGGAAATTGGAGGACTTTAAAGGAAGTGCTTCACACTGAGTATCTTCATTTTCTTTTGGGTTCATTCTGCCATATTTTGATATTTGAGAGAGGGGGAAAGATCCTGTTCAGTCTCTGGTTAATGTATAAGTGTGTTCTCAGTGTCTTTTTAATGAGGATTTTTGTTAGGTTCTCTTAATCCCAATCTTTAAAATAATATCTTTACATCCTCTACATGTGGAGGAAACTGATGAAGCAGTGAGTAATTTTGGATAAAACCCAGAGAATCTGTTCCACTTCCTGGGAGAGAGGATGTGCCAGGTCCCCCTCACCTGGGCACACCTGGGCAGGGAAAAGCTCTCTGATAAAATGGGATTTACTGCCACAGACTTGGGATTTTTAAGAGAAGCCTGCAGGACTCAGCTGCCAAGAATTCCCTGGTAATTCTGTAACCACCTCCATTCCTGGATCCCTAAAAACTCCCAATCCATCCCCACCTCCATGTGGAGATGAGAATGCATGAATGCAGAGCAGGGTGAGTGTCACAGGGAGGGGGAGGAACTGAGGCACAGGCAGATTACACAGTTTCCAGAGGCATAGAGCACTTACAGGATTAATTGGTGCTAGGCAAGATCATGGACTTAAATATATTCTTGCTTTGAAGATTTTACTGGGAGCCTGCACAAATGTGTGACAGCAGAGCTGGGTTTCGAGCCCGAGTGTAAATTATTGTGATCAGATCTAGCCCACTTAAAACTGGTAGTTCATTTTAATTGAATTGTATTAGTCTGGACACTTTATGAATACAAAAAGCACCGGCCCTGTGGATTCCTGCAGGCTTGGATGTGATTTAAATGGATGTGGTTGAAGGTGTCCCCAGATTCCACCTCTCCTCT
The DNA here is from genome assembly GCA_025920805.1 of Petroica traversi. NCBI lineage: Eukaryota > Metazoa > Chordata > Aves > Passeriformes > Petroicidae > Petroica > Petroica traversi. The sequence goes on from JAHLSL010000039.1 coordinate 5,386,804, forward strand.
CTGATCTCGTGGAGAATCTGTTCTGCTCTTTTTGGGGCTGAGCCAAGGCCTGCTGGCATTAATGAAGATTCTTCATTTCTCAGCTGAAAGAAATGAATGAATCAGAGCCTTTTTTCTAAATTTTGTGAGGAATATGGTGTGGGGAGCTTTTGGTGAGGAGTGGGCTCAGTGAGGATGGGCTGTTCTGGGTGTTCTGTTGTGCCAGGGAGGGAGAGGCTTTAGACAATGCCCAGGCTCAGTTCTGGAGCTCTGTTGTTCTGTGTGAATGTTCACTTGGGTCATGAAGTCCGTGGTGTTTTGTGCATGAGCAGAATTCGGGCTGTGAGAGGTGCCAGGAAGGAGTTTTGAGGCTTGTCATTATTGTGTGTGATTTGTTCAGCAATTCTGGGTGGGAGAAGTGCAGGACATTTACTTAACATGAAATTTTGAGCTGTTTTCAGAGAAACAACTTTTACCCCCTCTCATGGAGTCTCAAGGCTTTTGACTTGTGGTATTCAGTGTTTTTGAGCAGAATCCTTGTCTCCTTCTCATGTAAAATGATTTTACAGTTGATCTCCATAGCCACGTGTGCTGTTCAGTGGTGATGCCTGAGGTTGATTTGAAACCTGCCTGAAATTTTAGTGCAGGAAATGCTGGGACAGTCCCTGCTTGGTGACCTGGTGCAGCTGAACTCCATCCAGCCCATGGGATTACCCCACACTCAGCTTTGCTCCCACTTGAGTCTCTGAAGATTAATAGCTAATTAAACTGAATTTAGCTAAATATTTGTGCATGTTAGCCTGGGCACTGCACAAACAAGATGCAGGGAAACAAAGGCTTTAAAAGTGTCCAGACAAGCATGTGCAAATGTCAGCTAACTGGGATTAATTGGCAATTGGGTACCTTGAGATGGAAGCTCTGGGCTTGTCATGATAAATATAATTAATGGCCTGGTATTATGTGGGGAGGTCAGCGTGGATGGGCTAATGTTCCCTTCTGGCCTTAATATCCAGCTAGAACTATGAAATCTCACATTTCCTCTTCCTTTCTCCTCCTTGCCCATGCACTTGGGTGCTCCAGGCTGGCAGAGGCAGGAATGTGTGCTGTCAGCTTCTTTGCATTCCCACTAATGCAAAGCATCAGATTTTATAAATCTCATTTTTTTGCCAGCCCCATCCCCTCGCTGGTTTGGGCTGATATCAAAAGATGATGGTTGAGGGGAATCAGCAGAGCATGAACTTCATGGAAGTGTTTCTCTTTCTCTCCTCCCCAGCTCTCCCCCTCCCCCAGCCCCCTCTAATAGACCCCTGAATACCCAGCCTTTATTCTGTTGTTGCATCCAGTTATTTTCTTTACTTTTAGCAAACTCATCTGTGTCTGATCCTGTTGTCCCTCCTGTCAGATGCAGCAGTATTGGAGTGAAAAGGCTAAATTGAGGCTGTTCTGGAACTCCTTGGGACTCAGCTGAGGGAGGGGGTGTAGCCCTGGTCCTTTGTGCCCAGGGAATACAATTTTCCCTCTGCAAAGGCTCTTGCATCATTTGCATTCCAATGGAACCAGCAAACTGGGCCTGGCTGTGGAGCAGCCCTTTGGCAGCAAAGTCAGCCCTTTTCCTGCTGTCATTGCAGAAAATTCCCCAATCCCACTGTGTTGGGAAGCACCAAGGGAGTGTTGCTCCCATCATTTCCCAAATTTGGACAGATTTCCCAGTGCTTTGTGCTGGGGCTGAGCTGGAGTCTGTGAGGAAGGTGAGGGTAACCATGCTACCTGTAAAAAAATCACCTTGAGCCTGTCATTGAGTCTGGGCTGACTCTTGGAGCTCCTGACTGAGACTTATCAGACAGGGTTATTCCATTTATTTCTGTGCCACGTAGATTTGGAGCCCCAGGGCACTCAGGGATGCCAGGCTGGAGCTGCTGGGCTCCTCCAGAGGCTCCTTCCACACTGGGAATTGCATCCAAGCTGCTGTCCACAGCCCCATGTCTGAGCTGTGACACCTGGAGGAATTCCCCCTCCTTTTTCCTGGCTGGGAACGTTGTCCTGCTGCTGGGAATAGAGAGCAAGCTCCAAAAGTAATACTGACAGACTTCAGAATTATGATACACTGGAGCTGCGGCGTAATTCTTTGTTGAAGAAGTTAGAGGCCTAAAATGTTAAGGCTTATTGTTATTCCGAGTTGATAATCTCTGCCTTGCTTTAATAATTTTTCCTCATGCCTGGATAGCCTGCGAGTTGCACAATAATCACTCACACAGCTTTGTAATCAATGCCCAAAGTAATAGGATTCCGCTGGCCAACGGCAATTAATAAATTTGTGTCTTTTTTAAAACACTAGCAAGTCGGGCCTGAAATACGACTGACTGGCTTTCCTCATTTGCATATTTATTGCAGTGGAAAAATTCTTGCCGAATGATTGATGTTGAGCCTGCCTCTTGAATTCCAAACAGCACATTATTATGAAATGAAAAATGCCGGCCATACAGTTGATTAAAGTTGAAGACAGTGGAATCGGTGTTTTTTAAGATTGTGGGAGAATTAAAGGCATATTTTAATAGATGTTGACAAGAAGTGAACTAACAAAAGCAAAGCAAAGGATTTGCTTGAAAAGATTTAATCAAACGTGTTTGGTGGGGGATTAATTGCTGGGGATGACGAGTGCAAGTGGCTGGCTGCTGGATGTGAATGGGGACCATTGTTCCAGGGTCAGCACGTCGAGGGCCATTTTGACCTGGAGTTTAACTCCTGTCCCACAGCCCTTGGAAGGGAGGGGAGATTCCCCCTTCTCTGAGGGCTGGGATAAACCCGGGTACCTGCTGGAGACACTCGTTGTGTGCAGAGGTTGAAGTGACAGGTTGGGGTCCTCTCCTGCTTTTGGTTTGCAGGAGGTGAGTGGTGTGGTGGTGACACGGGGACTCTGTGGGGACACAGGGACTCCCCAGGGACTCTGTGGGGACACGGGGACTTCTCAGGGACACAGGGATTTCACAGGGACTCCATGGGGACATGGGGACTCTGTGGGGACACAGGGACTCCACAGGGACTCCGTGGGGACACAGGGACTCCGTGGGGACACAGGGACTCCATGGGGACACAGGGACTCCATGGGGACACAGGGACTCCACGGGGACACAGGGACTCCGTAGGGACACAGGGACTCCACGGTGACACGGGGACTCTGTAGGGACACCGGGACTCCTGTAGGGACACAGGGACTCTGTAGGGACACCGGGACTCTGTAGGGACACAGGGACTCCACGGGGACACAGGGACTCCGTGGGGACACAGGGACTCCACAGGGACACGATGACTCTCCATGGAGGCAGGGGAACACTCCCAGTCTTGTTCAGCTCAGTTTTTACCCTGCATCCCCTCATTGCTCCAGCTTTTCTGTGTGAGCCCTTCCCAGTCTGTGGAGAATGGAAAGCTTGATGATCTTCCTGTGATGCCAGATTTAAAAGTCCTTCATTTCCAGCGTGTGAAGTGGAGCTGAGAGCTGGGTAGGTGGTGGTTCCTGCTGGTGCATCCAGGGAAGGTTCCTGGCTTTGGATGGGGATTCCCTGGCAGCTCTGGGGTCAGTCCCTGCAGCCACATCCCCCCCACTCCAGTTTGTCCATGAGCACTGGCAGTGACAGAGTTGATTCTGTGTGGTTTGAGAGCAGCAGGACAGATTCCATCTCTGGTGGGTCTCCTGCCACTTTGGTCCATGGCAGTGCAGTCCCTGAGTGGAGCTGAGCACTCCAGGGCTGCCTGGGTGGAGGGCTGGATAAAACAAGGGGATATTGAGAGAAAGGCACACTTGGATTTACTGGTGCTGGCTGGATTGATCTGCTGCCTGCTGGATCTGGAACAACTTTTCCCCTCCTGGACACAAAATGAAGAGGTTTCTGTGGACTTTTAGAAGTGACTCTCCCAAGGCAGTCCATACCCACAGACACTCTGAGTCCCCTCTGAGCTGGGAGTTCCCACCACGTTTGTTGTGTTCTTGTTTGAGACAAAATTACAAAATTCCTGCTGGGGTAGGAGGGTCCAGCCTGCTTTCACAATGACCCTTTTTGCACCCTTGGAGCAGCTGTGGTTTGTGCTGCCTTCATTCACAAATGGGGCTGGACTCTGCCCCAGATCAGGCTGAGTGAGGGCAGGCAAGGGCTTCAGGGGGAAGGGGGGATGAAGAGGAGACTGGGGAGAAAACAGCCCCTTCTGGAATTAAATGTGAAATGGATAGTGCAGGGCTGGATGGGGAGGGGGACACTTGGCTTCTGAAGTTGAGTTTACAGCACACTTAAGCAGCCAGCAGTGGAAGTGAGAATGCCATCCAATAATGCCATTAAATACACAAGAACTGAGAGCAGGGAAATTACCCTGCTGTAAGAGGCTGCTGATGAAGCCACTGCCTGGAATAATTAGCCCTCCCACCTGGTTAGACACACGGTCATTGTCTCCCCTGCCCTCTCCAGCCCCTTCACTCCAAATAAAATTGCTCCCCATCCCCACTTCTGCTGGGGTCTGTGTCTCATAGCCCGGGGCAGCTTGAGCCTGCCTTTATTTCCTTGCCTGCTCACCGTGGCCCTGCTGTACCCCAGAAGAGCTGGAGTGCTACTCCAGTTGTAATTGGCAGGATCAAAGCTGCCTGGGGTGCATTAGCACTGCTGCTGGAGGAGAGGCAGCAGGGAGAAAATAAACAGTTTGGGAAGCTCTGGGGACGTGTGGCTGAGTTGCAGGCAGTGGGAAGGATTTTGCTGGTGTAAGCTGTGCTCTCAGGCTGGGGTGGGGGCACTTGGCTCCTGCAAGTGATGCTTTAGCTGCAGACACCTACAACAAATGCATTTTTAAGGGCTTTTGTCTGTTTGTCTGGTGGAATTGTTTTGATGCTCGCACACGTCTGATTTACAAGTGCAGCAAACCTAATCCGTTAATAGGTTTATGGAGAGGAGTTGTCAGAGTGTATCTGTAATGAACCACGGGCTCAGGGAGGGTGAGCCCAACAGCTGATCTGCAACAGAAATCTTAAAGCATCTTCTCCTTGACATTGCTGTTACTGAGGTCAGGCCGTAATTTATCTGGAGGTGGTGACAACTGAGCAATATCACAGTGGGAACACACAGGAGATTGAGACCTCTGAGTGTCTGGGCTGATTTCTGCCTCTGTCTGCCTGAGGAAGATTTGCTGTTCTCTCTGCCCGTGATCTCCGTGTCCCCCACTGAAAAGCAGAAATATAGAGAAAAGATGGAGTGGGGAAAAGTTCTCCCTGTCCTTTTGTGCCACGTACAAAGGGAGGTTGGGGGGGTCAACCACAGCAGCCCCGCTGACACCAGGGCAAGCTCTGGGGAAGGTCTCAGCTCCTGCTCCCCACGTGCTCTGTCAGCCAAAGTTCAGTTCAGGTTTTTGGGTAGGGCTGAGCCAGGTGTTTCACCTGGGAGGGCTGAGCCTGTGATGGGTCAGTGTGTGTAGGCCTGGGCAAACACTGTTCTCTCTCAGGGGATTCTGCAGGGAGGCTTGTTGGTTGTTTTTGAAGAGCAGGTGCTGAGGGTGCAGCTCGCCTGTGCCACAGTCAGCTGGGGCTGTGTGTCCTTGGAGAACCCACAAACATGGACACAGGGAAACTGCCAGCTGCAAAAGCCGTTGGGTGCACAGCATCCCTTCCCTCAGAATCTGTGTGAGCAGCCTGCAGTGCAGCTGCTCATCCCAATAAAAGTCACATTCACACTACCTATTAATCAATTTACACCCCTCCAACCCCATCTTCTCTTCCCTTTCTCTCTTCCTGAGGGTCTCTGGACCTGCAGTTCTGCTTTTTTGATCAGAATCTTCTCATTAAACTGGCAGGTCATGGTTTAAAAGTTTCCCCCACAGATCAGATCTTGTCACTTGTGTCTCTTGCTCTGCAGGTTGTAAAGCCCTGGAGGCCCTGCTGAAAGTGCTGGTGGAGCTTCAGGATGAGCTGCTTTATCAGTACCCAGGCACGAGGCACCTGGTGGATGGGAAGCAGGCAAAAGCTGAGAGGTAAATGCAGAAAGAGAGAAGATTTTTGTGAATTCTTTGGTCTCCAGCAAACAGGACAATGCCCAGCCTTCCTGAGCACCCTCACCCTGCTGCTGTGTCTGGGTGAAAGGCACTCTGTTATTTGAATTCCTTCTGCCTTGTGGGAAGTCTGGCTTGAAATATTTCTGATAATGGAGCAGGGGCTGAACCATGGGGCTTTTAACAAAAATATCAGTGTGGTTTGGGCTGGTGGAGGGGCCATGAAGGACTCACATGTTTACCTTGGAGAGAGTGTTTATTCTGAGTGGTTTTGCTGCAGTGAGGATGAAATCCCGAGCAGCAGCGATGAGGAGCCAGTGGAGAAGGCTCAGGAGAAGAGGAGGAGCCTCCCCAAAAGGAAGCTGAAGTTTGAGGAGTACCCTGAGTTCATAGCCAAGCGCTACAGGGACTTCAGGGCCTACAGGAACAGCACCCTGCAGAAGTGGCACGACAGGACAAAGCTGGCAGCTGGCAAAGTGGGAAAGGCAAGCCTGGTTTGTGTGAGCTGACATGGCTCTCGTGGGGCAGGGATCCTGGGAAGCAAGTTCACACTGAGAAAGGGTGAGATACACAGAATCAATTTTTCCCTGTGAGGGTGGGAAGGCCCTGGCACAGATGGCCCAGAGAAGCTGTGGCTGCCTCATCCCTGGAAGTGCCCAAGGCCAGGTTGGATGGGGCTTGGAGCAGCCTGGGACAGTGGAAGGTGTCCCTGCCCATGGTAGTTTGTCTTCTCTCAAGCAGACACCCCATCACAGCCAATCTCCAGCAGCAAATATCTCCAGGAAAACGCCACAGTCGCTGTTGCACGAGCTGTTTGTGGTTCCTCCCAGAAGCAGGGCCCTCTGGGGCTCTCCTCCTCCATGAAGTGTAGGCTTTAACACAATGGGTAATCATTCCACCCCAAGATCTGGGGTCTCCTCACATCTCTGAGCTGGTATTAATCACCCTGAAGTTAATCTGAACCAGAACAGCAAAGGCATTTTATTAAGCCAGGCGTCAACTCGCCTCAGGTTGGGAAGGGAGAAACAAATAAAAATCCCTCGCAGAAATCCCCGCAACGAGCCCCAAACCCCCTCCTCCTCCTCCTCCTGGAACGCTCTGCTTCTCCAGTGACATGGAAAGATAGAGGAACAGTGGTGCCTGGAGGAGAGGCTGTGTGCTTTATCTGACACTGCTCTGTGCAGGGCTTTGGAGCCTTCGAGCGCTCGGTGCTGGCGCAGATCGATCACGTCCTGCTGGACAGGGAGCGATTGCTGCGGCGCACCCAGACCCGCCGCTCCCTCTACACCGTGCTGGGCAAGCAGGAGCAGCAGCCTCCCCCAGCGCCCCAGCCCGGGCCTGCAGACTCGGTAAGGGAGGGGTTTTGTTTCTCTGGTTCACCCTGGGAAGCACCAGCCAGAGCCTTTAGCGGGTGTGGTGCTACTCGAGCCTTTAATGGGTGTCGTGTTTCCATGTGAGAGGGTGATGGAAGGGAGGTGGCTGAGTGTTGCTTCCTGCAGTGTGGTGGCTAAGAAAGGACATTAAATTTGCTGTTTGTGGTATCTCCTGTCCCAGTTCCTGGCAAGGTTTGGGTGGGATTGTGCCCCTCCTGTGCTGCTCGCTAAATCTGATTTTTGAGGTCGCAGCAGCCAAACTTTTCATTCTTAGAGTCTTTAGCCCAGAAAGCCCCTTTTAAAATCATACTGCATATAACCTACAGAATATGTTAGTAGTGAGCCCGTTATTAATTTAGTATTTAAGAATGAATAAATACTCAATTCTGAGAGATCAGGTAGAATTACTGCGCTTGCAAGATGTATTTTTGCCATTACATTAAAAATATCTGTAGTATTTTGCCAGAAAGACTTTGCACAGTCCTATTTATTTCCCAGTAAAGGCATCATAAATCTATTTTGGCATTGGCAGCGTTTCTGCCTTGCCTTTAAATGTATTCCTGGTCCTTAAAAGCTTGTTATGTTGGGAGTTTTTCCCCATTCCTTCATATCATCAAGTGTGTTTACAGGCTGCTGCACATGATGCCTCTGGAGTTAGGGACAGAACTGTGCACAAATGAGCTCTGAGTATTTCCTTGATGCTTCCAGGAAGTCCTCCCTCCCTCAGATTCCAACAGGCACCTGAAGGACATCGATGAGGAGATATTTGATGATGATGACTTCTATCACCAGGTAGGTGATGGGAAATGTGTGTTGCAGTTACGGCTCCAGTTGGGTTTTAATACTTACAGAGAAAATGCAGTTGGTGCTGTGCTCTGTATTTCTCTTTACCTGTGGAACTCAGTTACCTGTTTTAACAGCCCAAATCTCTGCAGGTGCCTCAGGGGATTCTGCTCTCAGTTTTTGTTGTGGAGCTGTGGGAGTTTGAAGTTGCCCTGTGGATGTGAACTTGCTGCTGGTGCTTGAGTGTGCCAGGGCTGCAGAGGAGCTGTGCCTGTTGCCCCTGACTACCCAAGAGAAAAAGCTCTGAATTCTCTGAAGGTGGCTGTTCTTTGTGGGCAGAGCCCCCTTAGGAAAAACAATCCCAGGAAATCCTCAAAAGCACTGGAAGTTCCTCTTGTCTCAGCCTAAATCATCTCATTTACCTGCTGAATGGGAGACTGCAGGCTGCTCCAGCACTTCCCCTGGCACTGGGCCAGCTTGGATCCAGGCCAGTTTCTCCTTTTATTTGCAAAATTCTTAGAAGCAAGGAGTCTGCACCCAGTGCAGGGAATCACTGTGTTTGTAGTTTATTTAATAGAGACAGTGCCAGCTTTGTGAAAAACTGGAATTGTCACACAGTGAGGAATATGTCACTGTAAGTCCTTCCCCAGTGTGGGAAAACCTTTCTGCTTTGATGATCCACACAGAGCCTGAACTTCAGGACTTCAGTCCAGAAAGATTCATCACTGGAAAGACAGAATTTTTTGATCTGAATACTTATTTGAGTGGCCAGTGAAGTGCCAGGGGAGTAAAAGAGAGCTGTTTCCATGTGAGGATGCCAGGCTACAAATGGTGATGGGAGAGGCCTTGTCTTGTTGGCAGCAGGGATTGAAGGGGCCAAATCTGTTGAGATAATGCTAAGGTGGAATTTGGGGTCCAGGTGGACCAGAAGCTCAGCTTTGGGGGCAGGCTGGACCCTAAAAACACAGAAGAAATGAAATTGGTGTAACAAACTCATGGAGTGGAGAAATAGCTGAGGTTGACAGGCCAAGGACCTGAGCAGAGGAGGTGCTTCTTGGCCATGAAATGTTAATTTTTTTAAAAGGAAGCAGCAATGGATGAGTGTCCCCATCTTTCCCTCTAATAACTGTAACCGTGCTAAATCGTGATTTCAGAAATATGAGCAGGCCCAGCTTAGCTTCTCCCCTCACTGGTTAATTGGGGTGCTGGGGTTAATCTAAATTAAAACTTAAACTAATAGAGGTCATCGAGGGAAGAGAATCACCTGAGTAAAACAAATGGGTCTGCCAGGCACAACTGTATCTTGGCCATTTCCCAAGAGGGAAGTGGCAGCAAATTGGAGCAGTTTGGGGCCCGGGCAGAGGTGAAGGATGGGTGAGGGGGCTCGGGGCAGCCCCATGGAAGGAAACCTTCCAGATCTCAGTCCCTGCTGCCCCAGCTGCAGGGGCAGGAGCAGCCAGCAGCATCTGGCAGCACAGCCAGGCCTGGGTGCCACTTTGGGAACCCCACGGGCTGGAAATCTGGTGCTTAGGCTGGTGCAGGCTTTAATCACCTGGCATTCCTTGGCAGCAGCTCCAGCAGCTTCCCCCGGCCTCGTACATCACACACAGACATCTGCTGAGCTGCTGGGCAGCTGCACATCCATTTTCCTCCCTCGCTGGGGTTTTTCTGATCTCCTTCCCTCCTCCTTTCCCTGCCTTCCCCTCTCCTCCATCCCCAAAATGTTTCCTGGGAGAGAGGATCCCTGCAGATCCCCGGTGTCTGTGGGGTGCCCGTTTTGTGCCCCGTGATCAGGGGGATTTGGCAGAGACTGGAGCTGGAGGCAGCCCAGGGATAAGGCAGAGGAAAATGGCTCTGTGTTTCCTGTCACCTCCCAATTAAATTGGATTCATATAAAGTGCTTTCCTTTATTTGTCAGGGCACTAAGCTGGAGCTGAACACGGCATTGAGAGCGGGGAGAGCGCAGCACAATGGAGCTGCCAGGGCCCTGAATGGCTCTGCTGTCCCTGGGTCAGAGCTGAGCAGTGCTTTTGTGTGATTGCATGTGGGCATGGAAATAAAACAGAGCAAGGGAGCTGCTTCTCCAGGAGTGATCAGCAGCGAGCTCAGGGTGCTCCCCACCTCTGACCCCTGTGCATAACACTGATTGCAGCCTGCATTTCAACACCTGCCTCTTCCCTCCTATTTAAATTTTCATCCAGGCTTTCCTTGGGATCGTTTTCACTCTTCTGAGTAGCATTTTATAGTTATTAATTTGTTTTGATGACTGCTTAAAAGGTAAATGCTCAGATAAAGAACAGCACTGGAAAGCAGCTTCCTCTGTGTGTCAGTGTGAAATTAGGCAAGTAAAAATGAGCAAGATTTGATGAATGTGCACGAGTTAATGATAACAGAATAAGTAGTTTTACTGTTTTATTATAGATTATAATAAAAAAGCTCTTTAATTAATCTGTTTTTCTTCTGGAAAAACAATTTTCTCATCCAGGTCTTAATGTTCAGTAGAATTCAGCAGGTGGGTCTGGTGGAATTTTATGATGATTCAGGATTTAACTCTCTTCTGCCTGTTCATCCCACTTTGCCTTTTCTCCTGTTCTCCACTTGTTTTATAAGCAGTTTTTATTGTGATGGCCCATATTGGATGGTGATGGAGAGCTGAGCTGAATAAGGCAGTGAAACATTTTTATTTGGGTAGGAATAGTTAAAGTGTTTCAGAAGGCTCCTCATTACTGGCAGCAGCGAGAGGCTGGAGCCCAGCTCCTTTTCCTTTAAATTCTCCCTTCATACGTGGTTTTTAGAGAAGAAAAAGGCTTTTTTTTTATTTTTAGAAGTCATATTTACACAGAATTCATCACAGCTGATATTGCAGCATTAAGACTTAAAATTCCAGCCTGCTACCAGGGAGCTGCTGCTCTGACATGCTACAGTGGAGATTTTATTGTTAGGCTGAAATACTCCTCTGGTAAAGGAGAGAGTGGAAATTGGTTTATTTCCAACAGGAATTAGGTTAGTGTTCATATGCTAAGTGTTCCTCTGGTAGCAGCTCTTCCCAGAACAAATGTTCATCACTGCTGGCAGCCTGAGGAGGCTTGGGAATATCCACAATCCCTTTTTCCCTCTGCCCTCCTGCCCC
>JAHLSL010000039.1:5418869-5457542 GCA_025920805.1 Petroica traversi
GGTGTCCCTGGAAGGACAGGGGGTGTCCCGGGAAGGACAGGGGGTGTCCCGGGAAGGACAGGGAAGGACAGGGGGTGTCCCTGCAGGGCCCCTCCGTGCCAAGGCCTCTCGGTTGGGGAGCGCCAGCCCCGCTCTGGTCAATAAATAAGGTACAGGAGCACAGCGGGGACTCAGTTCCGCAGGCGCTTGTGTTTATACAATTTCCTGTGTCCCTGGCCAAAGGACACACCTCCTCTCCTCCGCTGGGGCCGGCTTGAGAAACTGGAAGTGTCCCTGCAGCAGCGCTCCGGAGCCTCCCGCGGCGGCCGGGCAGCCCCAGGGCAGCTCCGGGCGGCTCCTCCCGCACGGCCGGGCAGGGGCGGTGCGGGGCCGCTGCTCTTACGTGGAGGAGGGCGAGTCCATAGTGGAGAGGATCCGCACCACCTCGGCCCGCTGGGTGGGAGAGATGTGCTGGGTCATGTGCACGATGGAATCCATGGCAACCTCGGGGTTGGCTTGGACCAGGCTGCAAAGAGGACAGAGGTGAGCGAGGCAGCCCCAGCGCCGGCTCCAGAGCTCCCCACGGCTCCCAGCAGGAACTGCCGGGGTTGGAATGAGGGGCTGTCAGTGGACACGGCCCTGGGTGGGCTGGGAGCCCCCTCAGGACGCTTTGTGGGCTGTGGGTTCAGCCTCCCGGGGACTGGAACTCCCTGAGTGGCCACGGAGAGGACAGGAGCTGAGCAGCCACCCCTGATGCCACCCACGTCCCCTCCCTGCCCTCACCTCCGGATCTGCTTGAGGACATAATCCCTGGAGATGTATTTGATGTTCTCCTCCACCACCGAGCGCACGCCCTCCTCCTCCGTCAGCTGCTTCTCCAGCCACTCCACCAGGTCCTTGTTGCTGTCCCACAGGTAGGCCTGCCAAAAACCCCACAGCTCAGCCTGTGCCCCAAATTCACCCCCCAGTTCCTGGGCTGGCAGCTGTGGGTGACACCTCTGGCTGGGGATCCCCACAGACACACCCAACAATCAGCACAAGATCAAAGATTATTGATTTCTTGCCATAAATGTGATGGAAGGGGGCCAAGGAGGTGCTTGCTCAGTGCTGCAGAGGAGCTGCACCAACCCCAGGAGCTGGCCCAGATAAATCCCTGTTTCCCTGGCTATCAGCTGCCCTAATTCTGGTGGAGCACGGCTGACCTGAGATGCAGCTGCTCCAGGGCTTCTCCCAGTGCTAAAACACCAGGGGACCTGTGAGTCCCCATCCCCAGCCTGTCCCTGTGCTGGTGTCCCCAGCATCCCTGAGCCCACAGCTCCTTGGGCACAGTGGGGTGGCTGGAACCCTCACAACTCCTTTGTGCCTTGCACGAGATCATTTCACCTGATATTTGCCAGATAGTTGGCTGTGTAATAACTCAGGAGTGTGTGAGCCCCTAACAGCCTTCTCTCCTCTCCCCTCATTTTCTTTACAAATCATTTAAGAATCGTTTTGTTAATGGTTTCCGGAAAAGCAAGTACTGCCATTAGCACTCATTCATATTTATGTCATTTTATTTGGGTAATTAAACACCAAGCTCCTCATTTAAAGGTGCACTATCCTTCTCTGTTATCACTAACCGAGTCAAAGGCAGAATGACAATGAGCTGGGGGCGGTGACACCGTGGTGGCACCTCCCTGGCACCCCCTGAGCAGCCCCTGCTGCAGCCAGGACCTGCCACAGCTTTGGGCCACAGAGCCAGGGAACCACAGAGTCCCCAAGGCTGCAAAACCCTCGGGAACATCGAGTCCAACCATCCCCCAGCACTGCCAGGGCCACCAGCGACCCTGTCCCCAGGTGCCACATCCACAGGGTCTCCAATTCCCCCAGCACTGCCCTGGGCAGCTGTGCCAGGGCTGGACAGCCCTTTCCATGCAGGAATTTTCCCAAATATCCACCTGGACATCCCCTGGCACCTGAGGCTGCTCCCTCTCCTCCTGTCCCTGTCCCTGGGAGCAGAGCCTGACCCTCCTGGCTGTCCCTTCCTGTCACCTGCCACTGTCCCAGGCTGCTCCAGCCCTGTCCAGCCTGGCCTTGGGCACTGCCAGGGATCCAGGGGCAGCCACAGCAAATCTGGGCACCCTCTCAGGGAGGAATTTGGGGTTCAGAGCCCACCCCAGCCCTGACATCCTTCAGGATAATTTTATTTTCTGTCACACCACATCTCCCATTGCCTGGGCCCAGCGGTGTCACTGGAAGCTCTTGCTCCTTTCCCTGTTTCTCTCCCTGTTTTGATGTGGCACTCGCTGGGTTGCTCTGCCTGCCCTGCCCTGGCAGCAGCAGCACTCCCTGCACACAAAGGGAGCTTCCAGGGAAGGGGGAAAAGCCCAGCCCGGGAAGCTGCGACAGCCCCAGACCTGAGCAGAGCTCCATTTACCCAAGAATCCCAAAGCTTTTAGTTTAGGAGAATATTTAATACTCTTATTAATCATTTTTAATCCGTTTGCTTTTAATTAAGAAACAGCATGATGCTTCCCTATCAACATATGCCAGGGAGCAGATTAATTGTGGCTTAAGATAACTCTCCTTGATTGGTGTAATGTATTAGCTAACGAGCTGCCTGCTTTTGGAGAGCTCAGGCTCTACCTTGGAAAGGCTGCTGCCCTCCAGAGAACATCCCCCCCTTCCCTGGAACCCCTGGGTGTTGGGGACTTTAAAAATGGAATGAAGAAAAAAATAGAATAAAAAAAATAACCCCAACAATGAAATAAAAGAGAATTTTAAAAGATAAATAAAATAAATAAAACGAAGTAAAATAAAGAAAGTAACATAAAGTAAAAATAAATAAAATAAAGTAATATAAAGTATAATAAAAGGAAACAAATAAATAATATGAAATAAAGTAATAAAGTAACAAAGTAAAAAATGAAATAAATAAATGCATAAAATTAAATAAAATAAATAACATTAGATGCAATAAAAATAGAATGGAATAGAATAAAATAGAATAGAATAAAAGAAAGTAAAATAAAATGAAACAAAACAAAATAAAATAAAATAAATAAAATAAAATTTAATACTGAGGTCAGAGGCCTGTGACAAAACCAACCCAAGAGCAGCTCCAGAGCTTGTCCTTCAGAGCCTGCAGGCTGAGCCCAATTCCAGAAGGAATCCCTATGGTCACTCCCACCCTGTCCACGATCCCAGGGAAGGAAGGGACAGCAGCACTGGGCAGGGGATCAGGCTGGCCCCAGGAGGGTCACAGTGGCCCCAGGAGGGTCAGGGTGGCCCTGGGCAGGGGATCAGAGTGGCCCCAGGGGTGTCAGGCTGGCCCTGGCCGCTGTGGGGACAGCAGCCCAGGGGGTGAATCCCTGAGCCCCAGGAGGAAAAGGCAGGAGCCAGCCCCAGCACTGACCTTCACTGTGCCCTCCACCTCGACGAACCAGCGGCGCAGCATGGCCTGGATCTGCCCGTCCGTCAGCTCGGGGTTGGCCTCGTGGATCTTGCCCTTCACGGCCTCCTCCAGCAGCAGCCGCCGCAGCCGCCAGTAGAAGAACGTCCGGGAGGTCTTCCAGTCCAGCACGTCCTGCACACAGGGGAGGGGGACACAGTGAGGGACAGCAGTGACACTGAGACACGGACACCTCGTCCCCACAGGGAAACCGGGCTGGGACAGCTCTGTCCCCATGGAACAAGAGGAACGTGAGGGATCCCCACCCTGCCACGCCTGTGGGTCACAGAGAGCCTGGAATGAAAGGTCCTGCCCCAAGGCCACCCCCGGGACACTCACGGTGATGGCCCCTTTCTCCTGCATCCTGCCGGGGGTGTCGTGCAGGTCAGCGAACTGCATGGCCACCTGCTGGTACATGGGGATCAGGAACTCCTCCCGCTCCTTCAGCTTGGCCTCCAGCTCCTTCCTGTCCGCAGGGCTCAGCTCGGGCGTGCCTGGAACCACATGGGGAGCCCCTTCAGAGGCTGCAGATGCCAAGGGACACACCCAGAGCATCAGCTCCCAGCAAATCCTGTGCTCCAGCCCGGGTTCTGTGCTCAGGGCTCAGCTCTGAGGGTGTTCTCACCATAGAATCACAGAATCACCAGGCTGGAAGAGACCATGGGAACTCGGTTCCATTTAAATGCCAACAATCCAAGCCATCAATTAGGTGACATTTAGGGGACTCACTCCTAAGGAGAATGATGTCCCCCTGTTCATTCAGCAGCAAACACAGTCCATGCCACACCACCTTCACACACGGAGCAGGGGAGCCTCTTCAGAGGCTGCAAATGCCAAAGGACACACCCAGAGCAGCAGCTCCCAGCAAATCCTGTGCTCCAGCCTGGGTTCTGTGCTCAGGGCTCAGCTCTGAGGGCTCTCACCATGGGAACTCTGTTCCATTTAAATGCCAACAATCCAAGGCATCAATTAGGTGACATTTAGGGGACTCGCTCCTAAAGGAGAATGATGTCCCAGCACGATGTTCATTCAGCAGCAAACACAGTCCATGCCACCCCACCTTCACCTCTGCAGGTTCTCCTTCAGATGGTGCTGGCCATTTGCAGTCCCAGAGGAAGGCAGAGCAAGCCCATCCCCACAAACCCAGCTTAAACCACTGGGCAGAAGCTTCACAGAACCCCCAGGAGGGAGCAGCTTCACCCAGTGCAGACTCCAAGGCTGGGATTTGCTGTTTGTGAGCCCCAAACGGGCCCACAGACAAATTCCTGCAAGGAAATTCCAGCACAGGCTCCTGAGTGTGAACATCAGGCATTAACCTGATCTCAGGAGCCTCTAAAGCACAGCTGGAGGCTGAGACAGCACCTGGGGCAGCATCCCCTGCACCTGCAGGATCTGCTGCTCTTTCCATTCCCACAGACACCCCAATCCAGGGCTGCTGGTCAGAGCTGCCCGTGGCCTGAGCCTGCTCACACACCCCAAACGTGGATTTCTGCAAGGCACAGACCCTCCAGACAAAGATCCCTCCCAGGGAAGGGATGTTTCATCCTGTGCCTACCAATATAAATGTTACCCAACCCTTCGGATGCGAGTAAGAAGGTTTTAATTAAGAGAAGCTCCCCTTGTAACCTTCAGAATAAAAAATTATCTATATTTATCCACGTAGAACTCCCAGGCTCCCAGGTTTTAATGGCAACACAAGCACTTAAGGCTGGTGAAATCCGGCCCCTGCCACCGAGTCCACCCAGCCAGGCCCAGTAATGATTTAGGTGAGATTAACAAATATGTCAATGTCTATTTTCTGCTTAATTTAAAAGCAGCGTCTATAAAGATTTTTGACTTCTGAACCCTGTTCTCCTGGAAGAAAGAAGGTAACAATGAGGAGGGGGGATAAAGAGTGATTATCCCATCATCGATCGTTTGTCAGGAGCATTTCTTATTCACTGGACTATTGTAAAAAGCTAAGCTCTCGATCAATCCCGTAAGCCCCCTGTACAATTAAATATCTTGGAATGGTTTTCTTTCTTTCCTAGTCAGATCTCGAGGCCTCAGGGTTTTTCAGAAAGCCCGGGCTTTATTTATTTATTTCTTAAGTTAAAAAAAAAATAATAAAAATAATAAAAAAAAGGAGTCTGCTTCCACAAATCTTATCCTGGCAAGGAGAAGGGAGTTAAAATATGGGATTCCTTTGCTCTGGAGGTACTTGACAGTTAATGAAACTGTTAAAGTTTAAATCATAGGAGCATTATAGACCTCTAGGTATGGATTGGCTGCTAATCAATAGGGAAAGCAAAGGAACTGCTCTGAGACAGCCCCATTCACCTGGCACGCAGGTGAGGCACCTCCAGGAGCACCTGAGACCTTCCCAGCCTGGCAGGGAGCACAGGGCAGCTCCTGAAGGGCCACAAAATGTCACATTTCTCTGGGACTGCTCTTTGCCCTGCAGCCTGCAGGGCTCTGTGGCTCTGGAGAGAGCTGGGGTGGGGGAAACATGGAAATCCTGCTACCAACAGCTCCAGAGCCCACCCGTGGTGGGGAACACACCAACAATTCCTGGTTCTGCACTCTCTTCTTTTTTCATCAGTAGCAAAACTGCCTCAGCCAAGTGGAAAAGACTGAAGGGGAAGCAGCAACTCTGGGGTCCCAGCTCTTCTCCACACCTGCACAGCAGCCTCCCACCTGGATCCCACCCTCTCTTCTCCTGCCTTGAGCAAAACACTTGCCAGACACTGATTTTTCCTTCCTGTGAGGCTGGGAGGCCCTGGCACAGGTGCCCAGAGAAGCTGTGGCTGTTCCATCCCTGGAAGTGCCCAAGGCCAGGCTGGACAGGGTTTGGAGCAGCCTGGGACACTGCAAAGTGTCCCTGATGAGCTTTAGGGTTCCTTCTAATCCAATTCCACGAAATTCAGCAAAGGCAGCAAAAATGCCAGAGGTGCCCAGGCAGCTTCCCCAGCCCAGCTCCCCGAGGGGAGAGGGAAGGTCACAGGGAGCCCCTCACATCCCCAGAGAGACAGGAGTTTTTGGATTGTCTCTTGTTTCTTTAAATGAGCCGGGCTGTAATTGCCTCACTAAATATTCAGCAGGATTTATGTGCAAGGTGCAGCATGAGCAGCCAGTGAAGGTCACACACGCTCGTGGCAGGGGCTGCAAATGTCCCTGCACAGCAGCTCCTGGTGATTCCCAGCCTGGCCCTTCCCTCCCTGTGCTCCTCAGCTCTCATTTCCCAGCAGGTGAAGTGAGGCAGGGACAGAATTCCATAAAATCCCCACCTCCCCAGCCCTCCTGGGAGGATATCCCAGGTGCCCAGTGCCACAGAGGGGCTGAGAGAAAGCAGGGCTTGCTCTTGGAGCTTTGTGATTGTGAATTAACACCAATTTAAATGCAGCAGCACCTGCACATGGGAGCAGCTACTGCAACCAGCATCACCCAAAAAACAAAATTAAAACCTGACTGTGTTGATCCAACACTCCAGGGGAGATGGAATCAAAAGAGCAGTGTTTCTCCCAGTTTCTCCTGAAAAACTGGCAGTTTGGGTCAGTTCCCAAAATGTTACAGTGCTGAAGTGGAGCTGAGTGATGAATACTTGAGTGTTCACTCATCATTTGCAAACTTAAAGACAATTTTGGATGCTCTTCAGCCAAATAAAGTGTGAACCATGCCCCAAAGCAGCACAGAGCGACTGCCCCAGGAAATTAAATAAATTAAATTAGAGGTGCCTTCCAGCACACAGGAACACCTCAGCAAGGAGGACATTCCCAGTCACAACCTGCATCAGGTGACAATTGGATGCTGCCCTTTTCCCACAATAAACATAGGAATGCAACACCCAATGCCTGGAGCCATTCTGCCATTCCTTTCACTCCCATTCCACCCCGTTTTTGCACCCATTTCCCTGCACCTCTCACACAAGGCAGAGGATCTGTACCACGAGGTTTGTTTTCATTCCACTCCTCCACGTTTTAGTCTAATTGTATAAATAGATACAAATAAAAATAAATACAGATATAAATATAAATAAATAAATAAGTACAATTGAATCTCTATATTTTAAACTCTGGCCCAAGGCTCTCAGGCTGACCTGCTCCCACATTCCTGGCTGTCCCTGCACACCTATTCCACATGGGAACACACTCTGGGGCAGGATCAGGGCCACCCTCTCTCCCCCCTGCACCAGCCCAGCTCTGAGTGACACTTTAATAAACCACGGGGGCTAATCAACATTTCAGCAATCGGGCTGGAGAATTGATAATGAACAGATTTATGTCAAATGATTCAATATCTGCCAGCCCCCCCCTCCCTGCTCTCCCACTCCCCAAGCCCGGCGTCTCCCGTGGGAGAGCATCCCCCTCGTGCCTCTCCCCGGAGCTCCGGGGAGGGATGACAGCCACTCAGGGGTTAAAGAGAGGCAGTGAACCCCCAGCTAATGAGTAAGAATTCAGCAGGCAGTGTAAGATAAATGGAGCTTTCTCTGCTTCTGCTGGAGTCAGCATGAACTGCGGCCCTGCGGCTTGTTTGTGGCAAATGGAGTGCGCGAAATATCAAAGGGCAGTGATCCAGAAGAAGACCGACTTTGACAAATTTTAAATTGGCCAGAAAGAAAACCAGCAAAAAAAAAAAAAAAAAAAAACACATAAAAAAAAAAAAGAGAAAAAAAAAAATTATGCAATTCAGTGTGTCCTGCAATCTTGGCTTCCCTGCTCTGGTATGGAATTAGTGGCAAAACAACAGCAATGATCAGCCGATGCTGGGAGCAATTACGATCCATCTCGGGGAGATGCTTATCAGTGACTGAAGCTTTTAGAGCTCTCCCTATGTACAGTTGTAAGTGACTTGCTCTTGTGTTGCAGTCATTTTAATTAAAGTGTATGGAGTTGGCTGGGAGTAATTACCCTGTAAGGGAAGAGGGGGAAAAAAAGCCCTGACCAGGCTCCTGCTCCTCACAGGGTGTTTGGGGCTGGTGGCAGAAAACTCTACCCAATTTTTCCCCCTGAGGTTTTTTTTCAGTGTCCCACGGGATTCAAGGGTGGCCTGCAGGTGTCCTGCACCCTCACAGGTAAGGGAAGGTGATGTTCTGCTCCCCAGCACATTCCCTTCCCTAAGCACACATCTGATTTCCCCTTCCCTGGAGATTCCTGCTCTCCCTGTCCTTGCCTGCCTGAGGAATTCCACTGAACCCCTCCAGAGAGCTTTTCCTGGGACTCTGAGCTGGCTCCCCATCACTTGGGGCAGTCACTGGCCCTTTGCTCTGGAAGGGACACTGTCAAGTCTGACAGAGGCCAAAAGTGAGGTTTTCTGAGAAGAACCCCCTTGCTGCAACTTGCACAGACAACAGATCCATCCATCCACTGAGATATCCACGTCCACTCTCACACAGTGACATATCATGTACAAGAGCAAGATCAGAATTTGGATAAACTCAAATAAAAAGTCACTGCCTTGTGCTGCTCTGCAAAACCCAACCTGCCAACCTGCTTCCTACCCAGAAAACAGGCAGAGAAAACAAAGAGCCAACAAAAGATCATCAAAAAAGAGAAGAAATGTCTTGGATCAATCAAAGGCATGGGTAGAACCTGCTCTGCAGCCAGTGCTCTGATCCCAGCACCCCTTCATTATTATTCTCTTCCCAAAGCGTATCAGGAGGGTTGTTTTGTATATAAATTGTTGCCCTGCCATAAATTAAAAAAAAAAGCCAAATAATAAAATGTAACTGCAGCAATAGCCAGGATTTATCAGTCATTTGCAGAACACTTTTCCTCCTGAAGGATCCCAAAAGGCTTTATAAATTCAAGCCATACCCACATGGCATGCTTCTCCCTCCACTGAAACGTAGTCAATTTTGGAGGTAAAAGGAGGCTCTGTAAGATTATACTCTTATAGTAAGAGCCAGTAAAGAACTATTTAAAGAGCCTATTCCCCCGAGAGGGAACATATCTGATATTAAGTGCATTTTGCTGAACACTCTGTATTTTGGGATGTTGAGTGTACGGCCGGGATCACTTGGAGCAGTAATAACACAGCCCTGGCCGTGCCAGCCCTGAGCTCTGCACAGACATGGACAACATTCCTTATTCCCTGAAACTGAAGAGCACACGGATATCATTACTGCAAACTACCCCAGCACTCAGTGACAGTCCAGCAGCACAAAATGCCTTTGATCAAACCCTTCCTTATGTGAAACGCTCGCTGAAGGTTTGGCCCACAAGGTTTTAGCGAGCTGAGCAATTGCTGAGCTGGAAATTGGACTCAGGCCTTTGTAACGGGTCTGTTGTGATACCCAGCCAATTAAATATAATAAAAAAGAGAAATTTGCTCAAAAAAACCACATATTACAAACCCAGGGTATGCTGAGTACGTATGTGTATCATCTCACATGTGGCCACGCAGTGGCCTCATCTGGTTTGCTTCCCAAGTCACACAACAAGAAATAAAAATGGAAATGGCTCTGATCAAACACCTCAATGCCCTGTGAGGGTGCCCCTGGTCCCAGTGCCCCAGCTGGGGTGCCCCACATACCCAGGCGCTCGGCCAGGCGGATGTACACGGGGTCCACCCTGCGCATGGTCTTCACCAGGTCCTTCCTGCGGAACCGGATCTCCACCGTGCCCTCGGGCTCCAGGATGCCCCCTCTGCAAAACAGAGCAGAAAGGCACTTTTGGCACCTGGCTCCCAGGTTCATCAGGCACAAAACTGAATGGCTCAACGTCAGCTGAAAAGCGTGAAAAATAAAGAGAATGAGGAGGGAAAATAAACTTTCAGCTCTGGTTTATCCGGGCTGAAAACGCACGCGGGGAGCATCCAACCCCACAGACACATCCCAGGTGTGATCCCAGGGATTCCCTACCTGCTCTCCCTGTCTGCATACATCTCCATGTGGCGGGGGTTGATGGTGGGGTCGATGACCACCCAGGAGCCACCACGCAGCTCACCCTGGGGTGGGATGTAGATGAGCACGGGCTGCCGGTACTCGCGCAAACCGTCCACGATGTACGCCCCGAACTTCAGCACCTGGTCATACATGTCTGGGAGGGACAGAGATGGGCATCAGGGCTGGAGAGGGACACACATGGTCATTGAGGGCTGGAGAGGGACACACATGGCCAGGCAGGGCTGGGCAGCGACACACATGGTCATTCAGGGCTGGAGAGGGACACAAATGGTCAGAAATGGCTGGGGAGGGACACTCATGGTCATTCAGGGCTGGGACAAGGACAGAGATGGTCATTGAGGGCTGGAGAGGGACACAAATGGTCAGAAATGGCTGGGCAGGGACACATATGGTTGTCAGGGCTGGGCAGGGACACACATGGTCAGAAATGGCTGGGGAGGGACACACATGGTCATCAGGGCTGGAGAGGGACACACATGGTCATCAGGGCTGGGAGAGGACACAGTCAGACATGGCTGGAGAAGGACAAACATGGCCATTCATGGCTGGGACAAGGACACACATGGTCACTCATGGCTGGGACAAGGACACACATGGTCACTCATGGCTGGGACAAGGACACACAGGCTGGAGTCCCAGCTCAGTGCCCCAGCCTCGGGCACTTCCATGTGTGGGGCAGCCACAGCTGTGGGTACCTGTGCCAGGCCCTCAGCCCTTTCACAGGGGAGAATTCCTTCCTGATGCCCCATTCAACCCCCCCTCCTTCAGGTTAAAGCCACCCCCTGTGCTGTCACTGCCTGCCCCAGGGACAGAGGTCCCACTGCAGGAGCTCCCACACCAGCCCAGACATGGGAGCTCCTCTCTGGAAATCCACTCTGGAGACTTCCCATGAAACCACACCCAAGCCAGGGCTGCAGGTCCTCAGCTCACACCAGCTGCTCTACTCCAGGCTCCCTGGGGATGAGCGAGCCCTGACTTCCCAGCCCAAAAGCATCCCCACAGTTTGGGAAGTCAGGCTGGGTACGTCTGAACTGCCCAATTTCAGACTTTCTACCCTGGACCTCTACCACAACTCAGGTAATGTGAATAAAATGCACCTAAGGGCAGCAGAGCATTTCAGATCTTCATAAAAATGAGTGTGGGGAGGGATGGGGAAGAGCACTGCGCTCTCCTTCCATTAAAATTTGTTTAAGGCACTTTGCTCAAAATTAATAAGAACAACTCCGCTGTGTAAAGACAGTACATTGAAAATATCAGCCCCAAAGGTGATTTAAATAAAAGAGGAAAAAGGAAGGCAGAAGAATTTCTATGAGATGATGTAGTTTCTAATGGATACAGTTTGTAATGGAAACGGGCACTCTTGAATTTATATATTTTGTTACGTATAATTTTATCTACAAGTATTAAATCAAAATACAAGAAATGAAAAATAGTCATTAGGCTCATCTAACCCACCTCTTTGTTCACACAGGACTGCTCCTTCCACGGAGCTTTTGAAAGCTCCCATTTAGAAACCCCAAACAATAAATCTGCTGCTTCTTCAGGGGCATTTCCACAGGCAAACAGATGAGATTTCCCTCAGAACTCGGCCAAATTTCCCCTCCCTCCCCATTAATTTCCTGTCACTGCCCCTTGTGCCACCCTACACATCACCTGCACTCCTCCATGGCAAACAGCAGGATTTGCAGTGGGTTTGTCCTCAGACACTCCAGGTATCCATCCCTCATCTGCCTTCCAATCCCCTTCAACATTTTGGTTTTTGCTTGGACCCTCCCAGTTCTGCCTCATTTTTTTCTGGCCATTAAAATACCAGTGTAGAGAAAATTAAGGAGCTGCATTTATGTCCCTCACACCTGCAGCAACAGGGACAGGCTGAGGACACTGGGACACTTTTCTTCACCTAAAATCCTTCTGTCCCTCGAGAAAAGCCTCATTTCTGGGCAAGAAGGAGACTCCAGCCAAGGTCCCTTTGTCATTTAACCTCATTTTAGCATTAAGCATTAACATAATTAAGCAATTAACTCTTTGGGAAACACACATTCATATTTTAAATATATATATATATACACACACAAACAAATATATATAAATATATATTAGTACCACAGGCATCAATAGGAACTCTCCATTCCATTTCCAAGGTCATTGCCCAAACACCCAAGAAAAGGAATTTCATGTTATTTAAGAGGTATCAAATGCTGACAAAGGGAGGAACAATTTATTCCCTCTAATTGAGAATAAACATAAATCCCAGCAGAGACAGTGAGGACTGAGAACCAAACAAAACTCCAACCTTTCCCTTTGTCCTGAGCAAAGAAAAAGACTCAAAAGGGGTGACAAATTTATTACTAATTATACAATTATTTTATTATGTAGTGCTAGTAATAAACCACTTGAAGTACTTTCAGCTAATTCTAGTGTTAAGAAAATAATTGCTTGATTCAAATTATTTTAACCGAATTAATTCTTTACTAGACATTTTTTACTAGCGCTACATAATAAAATAATTGTGTAATTAGCAATACATTTTTCACTCCTGCCACGGGTATATATTTTACTCAGGTGAAGTGCAGGGAAGAGCAGCACTAATTGTTTGAACAGGGCAGAGAGAGGGGGAGCAGAGAAATTGGGGGAACTCGATGCCTCCTCACAGCCCCAAAGCTCCCTCAGGTTCACCAGGCAGCATCAAAAAAGGGTTTTATTTCCCAGCATTTCTGTGCCCATGGACCTTTTGGGATCAGCCTTCCAGAGGGATGAACCTTGTAGGGCCAGGGGAGCATTTCTGTGCCCATGGATCTTTTGGGATCAGCCTTCCAGAGGGATGAACCTCACACTGGTCCCTCTGGGACCCTGCAGAGCAGCACTCGTTGTCCTGGAATGTCCCTTTGGGTCCTGACTGAATAACTGATGAAACCCTAATATTTATTATTAAATAAAACCAAGTGCTGGCTTCCCTTGCACACCCAACACTTCACCAAGGCCAGGGGAGCTGCTGCTCCTGGGGCTGGAGACACCCTGGGTGTAAAATCTGAGGAGCTTTTTCCTCCCTGACTGCCACCACCAAAGGGTCCCCATGGCACTCCAGACCAAAATTCCTGCATGGATTTAAACCTCAGCCTAAGGTGACCTACACCTGGCCTAGGCAGGGGCTGGAATGAGCTGATCCTTAAGGTCCCTCCCATCCCAACCAGCCTGGGGTTCCATGAGCAGCCACCTGCAAGGCAGGGATGTCCCCAGAGGGGTTTGTGAGGAGGGTGGGCAGTGCCCCAGAGCTCTGTCCCCTCCTCTGCTGCCCTGAGCCCACGGGGGTGTCCCCACGTCCCTGTGTGCAAATCCTGGCTCTCAGAGCCCTCCCTGCCCCTCTGCAGCTGCAGCAGATGCCACCAGCCTGGCTGCACCATCAGATGGCAAACCCTGCCTGGGACACCCCACAAAGCCACCCCACACAGCCCAGCACCACCTGGCACCCCCCAACCACTGAATTATTCTATAGATTTTATTTTTTTATTATTTATAACCCATCCCAGGCAAAAAAAGAGAAGTAAAAGAGGAGCCTGATGGTGAGAGGGGCTGGGATGCTGGGGGATTTGCATGTGATCAACCCCTCCCTGCAGAGCCCAGGACCCTGGTGCTAATTTCCAGGGAATTTCACGCTCCGTGTCTCCCCGTCGTGGGTCAGCGCCGGTTCTCCCAAACAAACCCCTGCCAAATGGCTCCTCCATCCGAATATTCCAGCCACTTTCTCATAATTTAATTTTGCATTATGCTCAGGAGCCTTCTGGCCACGGGGAAAGCAGCAGCACCACCACGAGCTGCCTTTATTTGGGGCGTTATTTATTTATTTTATGGCAGGAATTAGACCTCCCAGGCCGACTGGGAAAGAGGGGGTTTCATTTTTTCCCCTTTTTTTTTTCCCCCCTCCCCCTTCACTAATGTCAATTTTCAGCATAGCAAGAGCTGTCTCTAATCTTTTCCTACTCATTACACACAATTTTGGAGTCATTTTACCCACAGTGCAGTCGGCTCCTGGCAGTGTGTTTGTGTGCACTGAGGGGTGGCATAATTGTTTATTTTCCCTCCCTGCATAATCCCCAGCCAGCACTGAAACCAAAACTGCAAACAACTCCCCAAGGGACACCGGGAGTGTCAGGAGACACCAGCAGCAAGCTGGAAAATGCACAGAGCAAGGTGCAAACTGCAAACTCTGTCCTACCCTCCTCCTGCCAGCTGGCCACAGTAACTTGGGAAATGCAATATAAATATTAACATCCTCTGCCTGCTCCAGCTCCAAAGCCAAAACTCGCTTTCTGAGGGACCCAGCAAGGCCAGGGCTGACATTTTCAGGTAAGACAATATTTAAGGACTAAATAAGGAAAATAAATAAGGTGACAACTTGCAAGTTGTGTGGCTGGGAAAGCAGCTCGTGCAGGGAGAGCAGCAGCAGCACACGGAGCAGAATCCACCCTCAGGTGCTTTCCAGAGGGAAGAATTTTGCCCTCCTTTGCATCTGCAAACTCCAAGGCTTTGCCTCGTGCCCAGCAGCCTCTGCCACCCTGAGAACTTCCACCAGCTCAGTGCTCTTGTCACTTCTCTCACCCAGCCCTGATCTCATCTTCTCCTTCTTTAAACTCCACAGTATCAATCTCCCACCCCTGGCACTCCAGAGCAATTCCAGCAGCACTCCGTGGTGCCCTGAGCAGCCCACACAAACCACCCCAGGCCAGCCCCAAAGTGCTGCTCACCTTTCATTCCCCCAGAGAAGCCTCTCCAGTTGGCAAAGACCATCAGGGGCAGACCTTCCCTGTTGAAGTCCTTGATTGCCTCGGCTGTTTTGAAGGCAGAGTCAGGGAACCACACCTGCCCAGCCTGCTGGATTATCTGGGGGGGAGAAAAATCCACTGTCAGGCCCTGAAGCTCATTAATGTAAGGGTTTAAACACAGAAAAATCATCAGGGGTGTGATGTGGGATAAACAGTGAGGAATGTGGCACGTGAAATGAGCAGGATCTGCTTGGCCATGGCAAAACTGGGACAATCCTTTTGTCACCAACAATTCAGCTCAGAAAGAGAGTGCAGAAAGCCTGAGTCTGGGATGCTGTAAGGAGGGGAAGGAGAAGAGAAAGAAAAGGACATGGAGAGGAGAAAACCCTGGAGAGAGGAAGCAGGGGAACAGTAAAATGTCAGAGCAGGGAGGCCATGGAACACTCCAGGCACAGAGGGAGAGCAGGGCAGGGATTTCTGCTTGTCCATCTGCCCCAATTGCTGCCCCTCCCCTGGGCCCTGAGGGAAGCAGGGCTGCTGGGGATGGGTCTCCTGTAGGAATGGCCACACAGCAGTGCAGGGACTGTCCAGGCAGCCCCAGCTCTCAGGAACAGCTGGGGAAAGGAAGGAATCCCACCTGGACAAGGGCTCCTTCCACAGGGACATCTGCAGGGGACAGTGGGGACAGGAGCACAGGACCCACCCACCTTGGCCTCCGAGTCCAGGTTTGCAGGATCAGCAGGAATGCTGAGCTCCACCGTCCTGGTTTCCACGGCAACCACTCCTACAGGTATTCCTCCCAGCCTGCAAACAGGTGAGACACATCCAATTCCTACTCCTGCAGCCACACATTCCCCAGCTCACATCCAAGCAGCCAGGAGAGGAAAATCACTCAGTGACTGCAGCCTTCTGCAGAGCTCCAGACAGGTCACAGCTCTCAAAGCAAAATCTATTCCAGAAAACGAGCACATTCCTCTCTAAAAACTAAGCAGGATAAACCTAACCCAGATTTTGAATGATAAATCCATGTATTCAGCATCCTTCACCTGCCATCACCCAGATTTTGGTTCTGATGGGAAATCAGACAATCCCAGAATGGATTTAAACCCTTCCCTGTGATTTTTTCCCCAGAAAAAACTGCAGGTGGGGAGGGAGAAGGGGCAGAGGGAAGGGCAGGAGTGCAGGGGGGATGCCCAGCCCTGCCTCCCTCCTGCACACAAAGCCACAGACCCAGGACAGCCCCAGCAGAGCTCTCCCTCCCCAGGCACCCTGAGCTGATGACACAGACAGGCAGGGAAGAGACAGGGCCCATGTGCACTGAGGGGCTGGAAATGTTCCCATTGCCTGTGATGAAGAGGCTGCTGGAACCCTGTAATTGCAGAAGCCGTCCTAAATCGGTAACTTATAACTCGTGTGTTAGGGCCCATGTGACCTAATAAAGAACATCTTTATCCAAGTATTACAGTTATTTATTGAACTTGAAAACAGCTCAAAACAACTTCTGTTTTCCATAATACTTCATATAAATTTTATCAGGCTAGCACATGAAGATGCTACATCTTGTTTTATAGTGTGTCCCTGGACAAGTTGCCATAGAATAATAAAAGACAATTTACAGCCAACAGCACACATATTCCAAACATACATACAAGAGATGAGTTTTGGCAGCACTTACAGTAACAATCCCAGAAGAATACATTCGTTTTTTTTTTTCCAAAGTGCCACTGCTTTTGAAAAGAATCTGTTTCATTTGTGTTATATATCCCTGCTGTGTGAGAGTCCAAAGCCACTTGGAATTTGTCAGAAGAAAGGAACTGCAAGTGAAGCTGAGCATGGACAGAGAGCTTCTGGCTTTGCCAAATCATTGATTTCCAACCCTGGCACACTGCTTGGCCTGGAAGCCTTTAAATTACAGAATTATAGAGCCATGGAACGGGTTGGAAGGGACCTTAAAGGTCATCTCATCCCTTTCTTACCAACTCTTTCTATTAAATAGATATATATACACATGGAGAGACACAGAAACGATCCCAGGAATGCTGTGCTCTAGAGGAATGCAAAGCACACCCAAACTGGATTTCTACAATTGTCTGAAACAGCCCTGAGAACTTACCTGGCTCTCCCCACCACGACTGTCTGTGCCCAGGGCTGCATGATCTCCATGAACGAGCCATGGTCGAAGAACCCACTCAGCCACTGCCCTTTCTGATCTACAGGGAAGGGGGAAAAAAAGGGAAATATCAAAGGTGGAAGGAGAGAGGGAAGAAAGAAAACAGAACAGCAAAGCAGCAACTCAAACTTGCTTAAAAACGCCAACCGGAGAACATGGCACTGCCTTTTTATTTATTTCATTTTAAACAGATGACAATACAAGGGAACATTAGACAGCTGAGCATTTGTCTGCCTTCAGCCATCATGTCTTATTTCATTTCCTAGTCTGCATAAAGACAGCAATTTATCAGCAAAAGCATCATTTATTGTTAAACGATGGGGTTCGGAGAGCAGACGGACTTCCCGTGCCTTTAAATAAATAACTCTGCTTTTTTCACGACTACAAACATTTGTCAAAAGGCAGTAAAGTCATTAAAGGCGGTTTCCAAAACACCTATTTCTATTTTCAAACTTATCTCATATTCCTCTCTTGATCCTGCCTAATCTTTCCTCGAAAGAAGAAACGCTGAAGAAACCCAGGAACTAAATATGAAAATTTCAATGATATTTTATAGTCAGTCACAGGAATCCCAACTCTCTGAGGGTGTGCTTTGCACTGGGGCTTTGGGAATAAAAAGTAACCCACAAAAAAATCCCCCCAAAACCCCAAATCCCCTCCAGCTTCACCCCTTGGCACAGAGCTCCCGAGGAACTCTTTCCTCTGAACGAGCACTGCAAACCCAAGCCCAAAACCAATTAAAAAGTGGAGATCCAAGCACACTAACCTCTGCTGACTTAAACAGGATGGAGAGTGTTTTATCAAGCCCAAACTTGTAATTACTGTGTTCTACATTCCTTGCCTCTGTGGCCCCACTGTAAAATGTGCCCATCCATTTCAGAATTATCTCTTTATCGCGAGCCCAAAGCTGATCGTTGAGATTCCGGCCTCGTGTCGGGCGTCAGTTTGAAGAATATCACAGCAATATCTCCTCTAATAAATGGCTTTAACTTTTCACCTAGGAGATATCTGCTTTAACTTATCACAGGGAATCATCTGCTTTCCTTAACGCTTCCACTAAATTAAAATCTGAAGTCACTCGATTTGGGAGCCGGCGTTTGCGGCGCCCAGACAGCTGGATGAATTGCTTGAGAGATGATGAAAAAATATTATCCAAAAGCAGAAAACTTAGTTTATCACAGATCTCATTTTAGCCCCTCAAACTCATTAATAACAGCAGGAGTAATGGGCACCCAGTTTGCAGCTTGTACCTACACAAGTGGTGCCAACACAACAACTCCCCCAGACCTGCAGGGATATTGTGATTCCTTCAAGACACAGACCCTCTGGGCATGGACTTTCCCTTAAATCATAAAAAAAAAATCCATAAAATAAACTATTCTAAGTAAATGTATCATCTATAAAAGCATTAATTGCAGGTGTAGCTTGAATACTCAGGATTTCCATGCTGCTTTTAGACATTGCATATAAATAATATTATATATTAATATTATTACACATAAATGTTTATATATTAGAGCCATATTGCTTGTTTTACAGATTCTGGAATATGTTTGGGTTGCAGACATCCAACAAACAGCCTTGAAAGAAGGTGAGCTGCTGCTTACTTGGGTTGGGGCGTCCAGCCAGCATCCAGCGAGGGTCGTAGGGGGTCTTGGTGGGGACAAAGTCAATGGTTCTGTCTATGGGATCCTTGGCCTTCAGCATGGGCACAGGGCTGTGGATGTTCTACAGGAAAAAGGAAAATACCAAAGGCAGTGAGAGGCCCCTTCCCCAAAGCAGACAGAGCAAAGAGTGGCACCTGAGCAGGCCAGGAGTTACCTTTGGCATGTAGGAAAGCCACTGCAGGATGGTGTAGACTCCTTCAAAGTCATCACAGACTGTGTCGTGTGTCACCCCGTTGTTGTGCATGATCTGGATCCCTCCCAGCTGGTTGTTGGAGGTGTAAACTTCCCGTCCAAGCACCTGGGGGAAGAAAAACAGGAGAGTTATCAGTGCTGGGGTGTGAGCAGGAGGTGCTGGCTGAGGAGGGACACACAAACCCATCCCTGCAGCACCTCAGGGTCACCTGGAAATGGAAAGGATGGGGCAAACCTCTCCCAACAAAGCTTCCAAAGCCCTGTGTGCAGCTAAGAGCTCCTGAACAGTGATCCCCAGTGCCAGAGGGCAGGGCTGGGTGGGATTTGGGCAGCAATTGTTCCCTGGGAGGGTGGACAGGGTGCCCAGAGCAGCTGTGGCTGCCCTGGATCCCTGGCAGTGCCCAAGGCCAGGGCTCGGAGCAGCCTGGGACAGTGGGAGGTGCCCCTGCCATGGCAGGGGGTGGAACTGGATCTTCAAGGCTCCTCCCAACCCAAACCATCCTGGATTCCACAATCCCAAGGGCAATAACAGTGGGGAAACTGAGGCAGTTCTCCCACCTGCCCTCCCCAAGCTGCAGAGTGACCACAGCCCAGCTCAGCTCAGCAATCCCAAATGAAAAGCTGTAGGGTGGACACATTTAAATGCAAAACCAGGGGGGAAAAAAATCCAGACAAAGGCCCAGCAGCTCCTTGGAGGGGCTGGCCAGCAGCAGGCTGGGGCTCCTCATTCTCTTGCACAGCTCCCTCTCTAATGTGAGGCTGGGCAGAGCAGCTCTTTTCTCATTCTCCTGCTGTCTCTTCCCATTTGCCCTCTCCCTGACTGATACACTGATCTCTCGGTCACTCGGCTTTCTGCTCCACTGACTCCATATTACTAATAACACCTCTGCCACGGCCAGTTTACCTCATGAAGGCAGGAGCACATCATTACAAAATAAACTCATAACTTTGACATTCTAGCAAATACACGCCGTTTGTTATTTTTATGGGTTGAGTCTTTCTAACGGACAGAGGACATTACACACCTGCTTCATTTGGATCTTAAAAACCCCCCTCAAACCCTGGCCCTCCCCCAGGCACCCAGCACAGCTCGTTTTGGGGACAGAGGAGCTGGCAGATGCCACTCAAGGTTTATGTAGGGAAGAAACAGAGGCACAGATGTCACAAAACTAATCCTAAATATGGAATTCAGCGAGTGTGTTTTAGCACAGGGATGTTCCTGGGTCTCCCTTCTGTGCTCAAACACCTTTCTTCTCCAACAAAATCAGTGCCAAGAAAGCCATGGTAGAGAAAACAGCAGCACAGATTTAGGCTCATGGATCAGAAAAGCCAGGCCCTCCAGATGCCAGGCCTAGCTAAACACTTCCCACAGAGGAAAATAAAAATAAAGAGGATTTAAGCTCCCCCTCTCTGAACCAATGCAAACGTATGTACATGCAAAATGGGCCTCTGCTGCTGCTTATCTGGAGACTCTGCAGACAGCTCAGGTTTAGCACTGCTGACAGGCAATGAAACAGCCTAATGTTCCTCTGCTCTCGCCCCTAAATCCTGTTTTGGAGATGGAGATAAACACACAGCTCCTTCTCCAGACTGCTCCAGCCATTCCAGCAGAGCCTGGAGAGGATGGAGCAGGATGGAGCCAGGGGCAGAGGGAAAAGCTGCTCTGACAGGAGTTTGACCAGGATTGGGATGAGCTGGATGTGCACAGATGAGCACCTGAGCAGGTGAGCAGGGACAGGTGAGCTCAGGATCAGCCCCACCTGAGCACAGCCTGAGCTGCTCCAGCCCCAGATTGGCACTCAGGGGGTTCAGGAGCACCATGGAAACCCAGAGTGGGCTGGGAGGGAAGGGACCTTAAACTCCTTCCATGAAGGAATTCTTGCTCATGTCCAACCTGAACCTCCCCTGGCAGAGCTTGAGGCTGTTCCCTCTTGCCTTTCATTTATTACCTTGGGGGAGGCTTCCAAAATATCCCAAAACACTTGCGCAGTGTTGCCAGCACTGAGATCATCTGATCTTCCAAAAACCCATTAGGAAACCTCATTTCTTGTTATTTCAGGGCAAACACAGCAGAGCCAGGATTCCAACAGCCTCTAAAGGATGGTCCTCAACAGGTTTATAGGCATATCAATAATTTTCTAGCACTCCAACCCATGCTGAGCAGCTGCTTTCTCCTCTCAGAACCTGAGCTGCTGGAGAGTTGGGACATTCCCATCAAAGCTGGGCTGGCTGAGGGCTGCCTTGGCTCATCTGTTTCACCCAGGATGAAGGATCTGAAAACGTGACAGCTTGGAGGGCTTGAATGGGAATCATTATGTAACATAAGTGCTGTTATTATTCCGAGCATATCGTGTGTTTATATCAGAATATAAGCGCCAGATTTTTATCCAAATAATTTCAATAATTGCAATTCCCATCCCACAATTTATATTGCCTGCCAGAAACACGAGGCAGAAGAGGCATATGCACGTCCTATAAATAGCCTATTTTTCATAAACAGGCAGAAATGATGGGAATGAATGTCTCATCAGAAAAAAAACCACAATGCAGGAACTTCAAACCTGACTGCTATTATGTGCAGCCAAGCCTCGACAGAGCTCAGTGCTCATTTCCAGCTCTTCCCCCACACAGATCTTGTATTAGAGGGGAAAAGCAGCAAGAGGGAGGAGAGCCCAGCTGAGCACAGAGCCCTTGCCTGGCAGTGGGAGCACAGGCAGCTCCTCTCTGCCCTTCCTGCATCCCTAATCCCCGAATCCGTGCAGTTCCTGCACTCGTAATTTACGAGCGTTCGGCGGGGGACCCTCCTGACTTGGGAACAGATTGGCTCGGTCTAATGCTTGGAGATTATTAAAGGCAGAGCTATACTCCACTATCAAGTCTACAGATCTTTTATTTAGAAGATATGGTGCTCTAAATGCACAAAGAGCTCCCTGTCACCTTCACATTAAAGCCCCTAGTGCCTGGTAAATGGAATTATATAGCTGTCATCTCCTTTCCCCAAAGTTTTAAGAGTACAATGGGCTCATTTTTTCCCACTCCATCCCAGCTTCAGAACTAAGAGACCTACTTTGTATTGATTTAGAGTCTCGGAAATAAATAAACCTGCTTCTCCAATGTGATTCACAAGAAATTCATGATACACTATTGCATGATATATTTCAAGCTGCGGCTCGGGCTCTTTTTTCCCTTTGGTGAGTGATGGGGGAGGTGGGAGCTGGGGGGAGGTGGGGAGCTGACAGCCTGATGGTTATTGGGGATGGCTCCTGACTGCAAATCCACAGGCAGGTCCTGCTGATGGAGCCTTTCCCTGCCTTCATTTGGTGAGATCAGAGGGGGAAGGGGCAAAAAAGCAACTGCACTTCAGCTGGCAGGAGCAGGGCAAGGTGCACACAGGGAACTGCAGCTCCTGCAGGCAGAGCTCAGCACTCAGAGCTCAGCACTCAGGGTCACACAGGGAGCAGAGCTCCACAGCTGCTCACACACACAAGACATTCCCTCTCTTGGCAGCACCACACGTTTTTGGTGGGAAGGTTTTTCAAGCCTTGCAGTTGTCGAGGAGGATTTTGGAAAATTTCTGGGCTGCAGCAGAAAAAAAATCAGGTTTTCTCATCTTGAGATCTGGACTACAAACTTGAGGTCACACGGGCTCCAAATGATCTCTAAAACATTTGCTGAAAATCAAAATTAATTTGGGAAGGAAACCAGCTGGGAAATAAAAACCGAACAACTTTTTGTTCGACCCAAAAAATTCCTGAGGAGAAGCTCATCCAAACTGCTACTTTTTCCTGAAGAGCTCCAGTTTCAGTGGCATTTCCACATGAAAAATGTCTTGTCAAAACCCTCGTGCCCCTCTCTCCTCTCCCTGCGTGTGTTTTGCTCAAGGTCACTCCCTCAGTCAGTGCTAAATCAAAAGGACTCAATACACTTTGCAAACTAAAATTACAGCCCCTATTCTACATGGTGCCAACACCCATAAATCCCACCTGTCTCAGCCAGGGGTTCCCTAATCCAGATATGAACCCCATAAACAATATTAATGGTTGTCTCCAACCTGGAGATCTTGGACATTTCCTCTGTCACCTTCTGGCCCCCAGAGACCCCTGTTAATCAGAGACCCCTGGGGCAGTGCAGGCATCCCTTTCACCAGGACAGTGAAGCTCTGCTCACTTTCCAGTGTGAGTTTCAGTTTAGTCATGAGAAATATTGCAATTCTCCAGTGCTCTTCCCACCAAGTGTCCAGAATCACAGGGAAATTCTGCAGGGAGGTCACCCCAATGTCCTCCTGGGGTCACCCCAAGAGGGGTGGCCAGGATCAATAATTCTGGGGTGTATTTGAAAAGTTCAGGACCTGGAATACAGTCCTGGGGAAGAGATTTGGGCAGGCAGAATATGGGTCATGATGTTAAACTCCTGTTTAGCAGAATTAAACACACACTGAGCCCCACCCACACAGATAAACCGAGCAAGATCTGCATTAAAAATGATACAAGGAGGGAGAATAAAAAAAGTCAACGGGAATCTATTAGACTCCCTTCCCTAAGCAAACACCAAGGGACTGATAATGCCATGCCTGGGATGTAAATTGTCTCTAATGGGAACAACACACAAATATCACCACTTACAGAAAGGCAATTAAAACAGAAATGCAGCCACGGAGGGTGCTGGGTGTTATCTGCACCGAGCCCAGGCACCCACCCTGCTGGCACCCACTGCTCCACACAGAGGGACCTGGGTGCCACCAGATCTCACCACCCCCAGTGCCACAAGCACCCAGAGAGGCCTCTCCTGCTTCCCAGGAGTGGGATAACCTTGGGCAGCTCCACACCAAGAACCAACACTTGATGCTGGTGAGGGTTGAGTTCTGGTTGACACTTCCCACCCCTCCTTGTTGAGCACTCTCCAGCACCCTGCACCCATCCAGATCCTCCCAACAGCCCTGCTGTGCCACTACAGAGAGATTCATATCATGCATTAATAATTATAATGCTTCTTTGAATGACAGGGCTGGCACTTGCTGTTCTAACTCACATGATTGCTCTCACATGATTGCTTTGATCTAATCCCAAGACTGGAGTCATCTTGAGCAGATACTGAGCTATCCCTGCCTTGAATCTCAAAAAAAAAAAGCTTTCCACAGTACAAACCCCAAACAGCAGCAGCCTCACAGGGCTTTTATTTATTTTTGCAGATTGTGAAATTGAAGGGTAAATATTACTGTTGGCAATCACTCCCCAGGCTGTGGGAGCCTCCTGTTCCTCCCTGAGCTCCTCCAGGGAGCCTCAGAGCTGCCCAGACCTCTCTCACATGGGCACAGCCCCCTGAGCACCTTGCCCTGCTCTCCCATCCTGTTACAGGAATCCCAGAGCACCCAAAAACTTCTGAGCCATAATTCAGGACTGAACTGAAAACACAAAAGAACCCAGCAAGACCAAATAATGCTTTCTTTGACTCATTCTGGTCAAAAGTGTCACCCCACAAGCAGGCAGGTGGGGGAAATCCAGGCTGCAGGCTGGGAAATGGAGCCCAAAGTGCTGAAATGTGCCTTGAATGTCTCATGGTTTAGTTTCTGACCCCTCCTGTTCTTCCCTGCACGGACTCCTGGCAGGTGGGATTTGCCCAGCTCAGCCTTGGTGCCCTTGGATGCCCTGAGCAAACCACGGCTGAGGACCTGGGGATTCAGGCAAGTCAAAAAAAAGAGAGTTTGGGGGGAAATAAAGCAAAAACAGGAGGGAGAGGAAACAAAGCAGAGCTGGTCAGAATTCCATCACCTCCAGAATTCCATCAGCTTTGGGGCAGCTCTTCATCAGCATCACAAAATGAACTGTTTGAGAGCCTGGTTGAACACAACAAACTGATGGGAATCCTGCCTGGAGCAGCTCCTGAAAGTCCCAGCTAAACCTGGCTTCCCTCAGGAAAAGCCTGGAATCTGTACCTGCAGGGAAAACGTGACTGAAAGCCACTATTTGCTTCCATTAACACAACACACTCCAAGAAGGGATTTCTTTTAAACACAAAAGACAAGGAGGAGCAAACTGATTAAAAACAGGTCAGCAGCAGACTGTGGAGCATCCTTGGGAGGACTGGAATGGGATGGAGCCCTGGAAAGTTGAAGCACATAAGCAAGGCAGGAATTAGGAATGCTGGGCTCCTTGGTCTTACTTCCATTAAAAAGAAAACCCATGAAAACAAAGGTGTAGGGAAATCATCACCCTGTGATGTGAAGGAAGGGAGTGAGGGAGGAGGAGGAAGATTTGGGGATGGAAAAAAGGGGGGAGGAAGGGGAAGTTAAAAAAAAATAAAATAAAAAAAATCTCTGCCTCAGCAAAAGTTTTCATTAAAATTTTAGACAAATGATCTCTGTGTCCTTCTCCCATGCTGCCTGGGGCTCCATGCTATTTCTATGCAAATAACAACCTCGTGGTTTATATCTTATTATTTCCACCGGAGCTGCAGCGACATGACCCGAGACGTGTGTGAGGTAGAGACAGGCACAGAGAGAGGGAGAGAAAGAGAGGGAAGGGAGGGAGGGAGATGGAGTGGCTGCTCGCTGAAGTGTGAAAAAATATTGTCAGGAGTGAGCAGCAAGAACAAAAAAAAGAAAGGAAAAAAAAAAAGAAAAAAATTGCAGGGATAACGTGTTTATTTCAGCCCCTCTCCCCATGTGAACCAGCATCTTTTAAAATTCATTGGGCATCAGGCGATCACGCACAATCCATCTGCTTTCACTTTATCATTTGCATTTCATGCCTCCTGGCTTTTGATGTGCTGATACTTTGATGCAGTCAGGAGACGCGCATTATCATTATTTCAATTTGCAGGGGGGTCAGCGGGCTCGGCACACGCTCACCCAGAGCAAGGAAATGGCATTTCCACCTCTCCACCCCCTGCTGGAACGCACGGGGAGACAAAAGGGGCCAGCTGAACACGCCCCGTGTCCCCTGTGCTGGCACTGGCCCTCTCCTGGAGCCCAGGACAAACAAAGGCAGCTCCAGCAGGAGCACAGGGGATCCTGCATAGCCCCCGGGTGTTCCCTGCCAGGGAATGGGGCTGGAGAATCCTCCGAGCTGGGTGTCCCCCTGGGATGTGCCCAGAAGCAGCTGCAGCTCCAAGTGACACTGAGCTTGTCTGAGGTGGGGTCACCCCCTGGCTTGGGGACGTTTCCCTCTGCACCTAAACCCTCAGGCTGCTTTTACACCTGATAATGAACAGGACCAGCAACAGCTCTGGCTGCTCATCATGTGTGTCACCATTCCCCTCTG
Organism: Petroica traversi; assembly: GCA_025920805.1. Taxonomy (NCBI): domain Eukaryota; kingdom Metazoa; phylum Chordata; class Aves; order Passeriformes; family Petroicidae; genus Petroica; species Petroica traversi. The sequence goes on from JAHLSL010000039.1 coordinate 5,445,210, forward strand.
CTCCCCTCAGAAATTAGGAAGAATCCAGCGTTTCACAGGAAAAAAAAATAAAATTAAACAACTTCCCAGAAAGCCCTGCCTGCTCCCTGAAAGCTCAATTGTCTCCACTGCTGCAGGAAGAGTTCTGTGCTGCACGTTCTGCTGGCAGAGGAGACATTTTGAAGGTGTGTTTGCAGACACAAGAAGTGTCAGCTTTGTCCTGCGTCCTCCAGGAGCACATTTATGCAAAAGTCAGCAGTGGAAAATCTGTCCCAAATCCCTGGCACCTACCTGGGAAGAGCCAAAGGGGGCAGTTACCATGAATTTATCTCTGTTCCAGCCACGATCTCTCCTGAAGCCCCTGCCAGCCATGACTCCCCACCTCCTCCAAGGGCACCAGCTGCAGCAAGACTCACTCATTCCTCTCAGAATAACTCAAACAGGTTTCCCCTTGTGGAGTCTCACCCTGGGAATGAGCAGGAGCACTTCATATCCCACACCCAAACACCCTCTGCACTCCTGCGAGGGGAGGCTTTGCTTAACTGGCCCCTGGCTGATTTCTGGCCCCAAAAAATTCAACCTGATCCTTTAAAGCACAGGGAGAAGTGTTTAACAGGTCCCAGGGGGAGTCTGAGGTCAATCCAGGCTCCATGGCAGGAGGATGGCAGTGGATCAGCATTCACTGCTTGCTTCTCATCCCCCAGAGATCAGCCAGGCTGAGCTTGGACATTCCAGGCTGGCCCTGGACACCAGTTTTCTATTTCAAACCACACTTCTGGAGCCCTGAGCAGAACTGCAGGGACTGGAAACTGAGGATGAGAGGAAGCAGCAGACACATCACACACACCCAGCAGTGAGGGGGCACTCCCCAGGCTCCCACTGCTCCAGGGCAGGTGAACACTGCTGGTTCCTGCTGGAAAAGCTGGATTGGGTGCAACAGGTTCCTCTCCCACCTTCAGGCAGGCAGAGGTTCAGAGCTGGCACAAACATCCCAAGGGAGCAGGGGACAGGACATGTGGCATTATCCAGCCCACTGAAATTCTCAGGATGGGCTAAATCCCCCCCAGAAAGCAGCTCCTTCTGCCTGTGCTTGCTGACAGATGTCAGGTGCTTCATTCAGCCTATTCCCTTCGTTTTTAAGTGCCTAAAATCCAGTCCTGTGAAAACAGCCATTGACTCCACAGGCAGGGAGTGCAGTGAGAGCTGGGAAGAGGGGGAGAACTGAACAGCCTGGCCCTGCCATCTGGGAAACTCTGCAGGGCCCCTGTCCCCAGCAAGTGACAGCTGGAAGCAGGCAACTCACTGCACTCCAGCAAGCACTAAACTGACTCAATTCCTTTTTACAGGCTGCATCTTCAAATGCCTCTTTTCCTCCCATTGATGCAGGTGTGTGTGATGTGTGTAAGAGATCTAACTGAGGGTGCTGCAGCCTGGAGTTGATAGGATCAATGCTTCATTTTCTGCAGAGCCCCCTTTATTCAGGGGAATAATTCAACAAGAGCCTGTTTTCCTTTATCTCCCATTGTCAGGCAGGCACTCCTGGAAACACAGGCTGCCAGGGAGCACAGGCACCCCAGGTGCTGAGAGTGCCTGAGAACAAAGCTGCTCCATGGGGAAGGGCACTCACAGCACACAGCCCCAACTCCAGGGAAACAAAGCCCTCAGGGACAGGGATGGCAGCAGAGAGGGCTGGGAGCTGTGTCTGCACCAGCCAAGGAGCTGCAGGCTGAGGGATTAATGGGCTTGGGGCAGCAAGGGAGAGAATCTGCCTCTGGAGTGGGGAGAAAGAAGAGCCACTTTAGTGGTGAAGCTGTAAGTTTTCTTTGTCACAGCCCCAGTTATTCCTCCTGTCCCCACAGTCCAGATTTCCAGCAGGAAATCTCCTGCCAGCCTGGAAAATCAGCATCCAGTGGGTCTGGGGTCAGTGCTCCCCAGAATTAACACAGGGCTGTGGATAACTGCAAGTTCAGGGTCTGCACCACAACTCAGGACTGAACTGAAAATACAAAGGAATCCAACAAGACCAAACAATGCTTTCTTTGACTCATTCTGGTCAAAAATGTCCCCCCACACGTATGTTCCACATATTTTGGAACAGGAACTTGCAGATATTGGGAACGGCCCCGTTTCCCCTCACAGAAGGGGAAAGGAGAAGACATTGCCTGGGCCTCTCCCCTCCTGCCATTTAACCCATGCACACAACCCCTGTCAAAAGCTGCTTCTCCTCCTCCTTCAGTGCCCTTCCAAGCCCAAACCAGTCCAGGATTCCAGGACAAACCCCCAGGAGCTCTGAGGGCTGCAGTGCAAGGACTCACCTTGTTGAGGGCCCCACAGCCAGTGAGGATGATGTGGGAGTTCTCCACCTGGATGGTTCTCTGGCCCAGCCGGACAATGTAGGCCCCAATCCCGATTGCCCGACACGTCACCTGCAAATAAAGGAAAAAGAAAATTTAAAAAAAAAACCCCAAACCAATGGCATTGATTGCTGTCTCTCCACACAGTCCCAATCTATTGATTAAAACACTGAGGTAAAATCAGGTGTGTTTGTAGTACAAGGCCATAAAACCTGCTCTTGCTGGAAAATTCCAGAATCCCTTACTTTGTGCAAGACGGTAGCTGAACATAAATGTATTTTATAGTAAAAAAAAGAGAAGCAGCAACTTTCAGACTGAGCAAATATGTGCCCAAATGCCTGAAGTGCTTTAGATGGAGCGTGGAGGGGACTCAGCCCTCACTGGTGCCTGGAGCATTGCTCAGAGCCTCCAGCAGCCCATTTCCATCAGCCAGGAGGCTGATCCCAGGTGGATGCTGGGGATATCATCACAGGATTTTTAGCTGAAACAGACAATACATTTGAAGAATAGAAAGCAGTGGGGGATTACCAAGCTGATGGTGATAACACTATCATAGGCTAAAGATGATTCTCCAGCAATCATGCCAGATCCTCTGAGGTTCTCCACGCCGAGCCCGTCCTCCTTCCCGATAATATCCGTTATCTTGTACCTGAGGGAGACACACACAGCCTTTGAGTCACAAGGTCCAGTGGTTTGCTGAATCAGTTTGCCAGGAGGAAAATGAAAAGTGACTAAATATCATTAAGGTTCCAAGGAGAAATGTGCATAAAGGCCGGGCAGGAGCTGTGCAGGGCCCATCCTGCAGCAGCACTGCAGGGGGAAAGGCCAGGGAGAGGGAGGCCTGGGAAAAGGGTCCTGCCATTCCCAAAGGGCGTGAGGAGCAGGCTGGTTACAGGAAAAAGGGCAGGGAAGGGAGGGAATGCAGACAGAGGGAGAAAAATGAGGATTACAGTGAGGCTCTTACCTTTTCTTCACTTCCTTCTTCTATGCCTCCATCCCCTGCCCCTAAGGAATGCCCCAGCTGAGCACAAGGACATGCCAGGCATCACCCAAGGAGGAACAGAAAGCTTTTCATTCCTACCTGGACTCTCCATTTTCCTCCACGTGTTCACAGTGAACAGAATTCAGGGCACTGACTTTCTTGTAGTCTTGAGGAGTCAGGTACAAGTATTTGTATCCCTGCAGGGAAAAACAGTTCATTCATCCCAATCCCACCTGTAGTCCCTCCCTGATTCCCTGTAACCCCTTCCAAAAAGAAGCTTTCATGGGATAGAATTTAATTCTACAGAGTGATAAGAACATTCCCTCAACACTGGAGATGCAGCTGAGGCCAGTGAGGGTGGGAATGGTGCAATATTCAGCACCAACTCCTTCTGGAGGCCAATCTGCTGCCTGGCATAAAATCCTGTCATGGAAAGGCTTGGGTTAGAAAGGACCAGGACTCCCAGCCCCATCCAGCTTAGCCTTGAACACTTCCAGCATTCCAGACCCAACACCACAGAGAGCTCTGGAGGTGACAGCCTGGCAAATGCTCACTCTCACTTCTATCAGAAGAGCTGCTGTCCAAATAAGCCTCGTGTGGCTGCTGCAGAGTCTCCCCCCCAGCTCCTGTGCCCCCTCACCTTGTAGGGGTTGTCTGGGTCCTCCCAGGCCACGTGGAACATGTGTCGGATCTCCTCAGCCAGCCCGATCCTGGCCCCGCTGTTGGCAGCCACGTAGATCCTGGGAATGCCCTGGGCCCTGGCCAGCTCTGAGGCCCTGAGGAACAGCACATCCTCCTGGGGCCCAAAGGAGCCAATCCTGTAGGTGATGTCATTGCCAATGACAATGATGTCCCTGCCCTCCGGGTACTCCGGCGTCTTCAGCGTCATCTTCCAGGCCACCATCCCGATCTGCAGGGGGGAACAGCACAAAGTGAGTGTGTTTCTCCAAGCTGGGAAAGCAGGTAGGCACACAGGGAGCATTTCTCTCATTTATTTGAAGAAATATTCTCTTGGACTTGGCACATTTTCCTGGGGGAGACTGGGGTAACAGCAGCTCTGAGGGGCTGGAAGCACTGGATCCTTCCCACACTCCTTGGAGCATGTTCCCCACTGCTCTCATCCCAGCAGGACACTCACACTGGCTCTCCCTCTCCCCACCCAGGGCTTTGTCACAGGTCCAACACCTCTCTTGCAGGGAGCTGTGCATTCCCTGTGCTCCCAGGGTGAGGAGGGATGTGCTGCTGCACAGGATTCCTGCCCAGCCTTCCCAGGCATCACCCCACAACCTCCTCACCCAACTCCCATTTTAACCACAACCTCCCCACCCAACTCTCATTTTAACCACAACCTCCTCACCCAACTCTCATTTTAACCACCTTTTTATTTCATTACTATCTCAAATTTCCCCCACTCCTCCCTTTCATTTCTTCACCCTTTTCCCTTCCCCAATTTTGCAGCAGCTCCATCCCAAACCCGCCTGGCCAAGTGACACTTTCTGCCGCACCTTTTCTCTTTTCCAAAAAAGCCACGGGATGCTCTCTCCCGGCCCAGCTCCTGGAGGAGCCCAGCAGAGCCCCTCCCCTGGCTGCCCCACCCCTCGGGCAGCCCGGAGTGCCATTAACAGATGGGAACAGCAGCGTCCCCTGAAAGGCACATGCATCACCCAGTCCCCGCTTGCCCAAGGATCATAAGCTCTGAGTACACAGTCCTCAAGCCGATTGCACATCCTCTGCAATCAGCAGGGCTGAGACTCTCATTGTGGAGCCTCGGAATTCTGAGCATGATGGACTAAAGCAGGAGGGGGGGGAAGAGGGGAGAGGCAGCAGATAGATCTGTGCCATTTAATCCACATCCAAATGGCACAATACACAGCCCAGATCCAATCAGCATCTGCAGTAAGATATGCCATAATAGGCTCATTAAAAAAAATAAAGAGGCAGAGGAATTAATCAAAGGGTCATTGGAAGTAAAGCAGGCAGCAATCCAAAAATATTACAGCCGGCTGCTGGCAGATCCTTCCTTACACCTCCCCTTCCAAGAGCTGAGATTGCAAGTTAACAGTGTTTCAGTTCACCTTCTCCTTGGATTCCTCCTCTCCTACTCTGACACGTTGAAAGGGAATCATTTGTTTGCTTCTGAATATTTGCAGATTTACAGTTCCAGCTCAGCATCCAACTGTGGGGCTTGGAACAGAGAGATGCAGCAGCAGCTTCAAAGAAGGGGGCAAAAATCCCTAAAAGTTGTTTCCTTACAGCCACACTGATCCCGTGAGCCTGGACCGAGGGACCAGGGATCCCCAGGACTGGTCCCACAGCCCATCCCACCCATCAAGATGTGAGAGATTTTCCTCACTTTCAGCAGCTTGGACAGCACAGCAAACAGGTCGATTTCAGGCATTTCTTATTTAGAAAATCCAGATTGTAACAGAAGTACTGGAATAGATCCCTAATCCAATACCGTGTGTCCTCCATATCAATAAATTCCTTTTTGCCAGTGCTCACCAGCAGAACAGAACCAGGGCACAAACTCCTGAAAACAGTTTACAGCTGAGAAATATGGAGCAACCATATTTTCCAAGTTTAGGAAAAGAAAAATTAAAAGTGCACCACTATTACCTCAGGTGCCTTTTGCTTCCCCAATTCAATGCATGTTTTGTGCCACTTATCCAGTAATAAAAGCCACAGGGATCTGCACAACTTCGGTTTGTTTGGGGTTTTTTTTTTTTTTTTGCTATGAATTTGCTAGATTCAGTTGAAATTTATGGAAGTGGAGAATGACTTTCTATTCCAGAAAAAAAAAAAGGAATAATGAGATTTTTAAGTTAACGGCAGCACTCGAAAAACTGGAGAGCTCCCAGGTTAATTAGCCAGGCTGGGCTAATCACCTAAGAGCACTGGCAGGCAATGGTAGGTGATGGTGAGCAGCCCTGGCTTTGGAAGAGGCTCTTTTGAAGAGGCAGCAAGGTTTGGAAGGGCTGCTCCTGCCACAGCTCCACTCCCAGCACACCCAGGAGTGAAGAAGAGGCGGAGGAAAAAAAATAAAAGCAGGAACCATCTTATTTAACTGTTTTTATGTTGGCAAAATGATTTGTGCCCCGGTATTTCCATAAGAAGTGGGACCATTATTCTCCTGTAGGAACACATTTGGTTTGAGAAGTATCAGTGGGCAGCACGTGAAAATCAAAGGGGATGAATTATTCACAAGCCCCGATCAGAAGCGATCATTATTTCTGATGCTCCAAACTGTGATTAGGATTCAGTGCTCAGCTGTCATTTGCTCCCCGAACGGCCCCAGCCCCTCAGGATTGCACAGCACACGGAGATGACACCCAAGTTCCAGATGTGTAATTTTACACACACCTTCTCCCACTCCATCCTGGCCCTAATGGAAGCATTAAGAGGCAGCGGAACGGGCGCGCTAACGAACGGCGCTTCCCCGGCGCTCGTAAACGCCGCTCGTTTGACACCCAGTGTCAACACTAATCATGGCCTAAAATTAACACCAAAATTGACTTCAACATTAATTGCACTATCGATGGGAACAGTAATACACACACTGATGCAGTTCCAAATTGACTGCTGGTGGCAGCCAGAGCTGTTGACAGCAGGCTCCGAGGGGAGCGGGGAAGGAGCCGATCCCAGGCTCCCTCCGGGGAGCACGGCAGGCTCCAGGCAGAGGGGAGCCAATGCCAGTGGCAGCTGCTGCTGGGGAGAAGGAGCTTTTCTGGCATGTTCTGCGATTCCTGGAGAAGCACAGCCAACAGAATCACGGAATAAGCTGAGCTGGAAGGGATCCACAGAGATCATCCAGTTCAACTCACACAGACACCCTGACAATCCCTCCCTGGCCCTCAGAGTGTTGTCCAGACACTCCTGGGGCTCTGGCAGCCTTGACCATTCCCTGGGGAGCCCGGGCAGTGCCCCAGCACCCTCTGGGGAAGAATCTTTTCTTGATATCCAACCCAAACCTCCCTGGCACAGCTCCAGCCATTCCCTGGGTCCTGGGCACCAGAGAGAAGAGGTCAGTGTTGGTTTATTCTGCTTCCCTCACAACAGGACAGTGCTGAGCCTGGGGACTGGAGCTCAGGCTTCATTTTATCCATTCACATCCAAATCTGGAAAGCTCAATGTGGGTATTTACCTGGTGCACATGAAGACATTTTGGCATTTCATCATTTGAATCTGTTGCCTGGAACTTCAGATCTCAAAGAGCAATTACCTGCACTTCCACTGTGCAGAACTCTCAGATTTTTATCTGGAGCATGAAGCAGCTCCCAGGAGAAGGGCAGGGTGCACTGGCTTGCCAGAGGGCACTCCAGCTCTGTGCCTGGACAAGGGTGGAGTGCCAAAAGCCAGGATTCCTTGCTGGCTCTGGAAAAGGTGTCCCTCAGCAACCCGAGCGTGGTGGTGGCAGCCCAGCCAAGCACCTGGCACGGCCTGAGAGATGGGAGGGAGCAGCTCCAGGATGAGACATGACCAAGGGCTGAGGGAAAGGGGTCACAGAACCCCAGAACCATCCAGGTTGGAAAAGACCTCCAAGATCATCAAGTCCAACCTGTGATCACCACCTTGTCACCCAGAGTGTCACACCCAGTCCTTCCTCGGACACCTCCAGGGATGGGGACTCCAAACCTCCCTGTGGGCAGCCCCTTCCAATGCCACCTTTTCCATGGGGAAATTCTTCCTGAAGTTACAGATGGGTGAAGGGACATTACAGAGAGCAAACAGCCTTCATCAGGAGCTTTCCTGTGGGCAAGAACATCTGCCCACAGAATCCATGTGATCCACGTGCACCTGTCCAAAAACCCACATGAAAACAGAGAATAAAACTGTGCCTCCACTTCCATCTCTGTTCCTGGAAGGCTTGGGGGATTTTAAAACCCTGCGAGAAATCTGTTGTTAATTCCCTGTGCCTGCCATAAAATGCAGGACCAGGGGGTGACAAAGCAGAACATGCAGCTCAACGATTAAGCTGTGCTTGTATAAAATGCATTAGCTACACCTCTCTGCCTCTGGCAATGGGGAAAGCCAGCAGAGCAGCATTCCAGGAGCCCTCTGCCATCCTGAATTTCCCCTGGCCAAACCTTCCCCACTGCCCAGGAAAGGTGCTGCAGCCAAAGCTCCAGCAAACGGCTGGAATTGGGGATTATTTCTGATCCTGGTGCTGCTGAGGAGGAAAAACTGTGACATCTAGTGCCAGTGGGGAAAATGACACGATTTCCATGGCAGAGGGATGGAGGGGGATGTGGGGTGGCTGCTGCAGGCCCTCCTTACATCACTTTCTCCTTGTCCTTGAAGATTAGTTGGGCCTTATCAGCAGCTGGTGCTTTCCTGGAGCCAGAGGATCAGGGGAAATTGTAGTCAAAATACATAAAGTGCTATAGAAAAGCACCCCAATGCCCGGCTCAGGACTGACAAGGAATATATTGAGTTCTGCAAGGGGCTGAGGGAATTACCTTTTCACACTGAGATTGCTGCTAATATGCTAATCTTGGGAACAAAGCCCTGGGCTGTGGAGGGGGGTGGCACTGTGCTCCAGGTCTTGTCTCCAGCTCGGTGATTTAAGCAGTGGTGGACACACTCCTGAAAACTGCTCAGGGCTCTCCCAGTTCCTGACCCTTTCAGAGATTTCCCAATCTTAGCACAGCACACGGCAGGAGAGGAACAGGATGAGGTTTAGGGTCCTTCCAACCCAAACCAGGCTGGGATTCTGTGACAAAGTGGAAAAAGAGGTGTCCTGTGGGTGATGATGGTGCTGTGCCCCAAGGGCAGGGCAGGGCCAGCAGCCCTAAGGACCAGCCAGAGCTGTCTAGGGATAAAGAGCAACTTGTATTTTCACAGTCCATTAATTCCTTGGCTTCTTTGTTGAGACCACAGCAAAAAGCTAATTACTGCCATGGGGTGGTGAGCGAGGGGAGTGGTCCTGAGCTACACAGAGAAAAACCTCTGGGATTGGGAAAAGTCTCAAGATTTTCCTGAAAACACAGATTATTGCCCAAAATGCAGCTTGCAAACTCTGTGAGGACAGGGAGAAGGCCAGGCTGGAGCTCCTGCCCCGTGTCAGAGCAGGGATTACAGCTCTGGCTCAACACGCTGCCCACAAATCTCCTGGATTTTATGCTGGTTTCTCAATTCTTCCCAGCAGCTCAAACACCCAGGGCACTCAGCTCAGCTGGATGCTGTAAGAGCAAGAGAGTCCTGACCCCTTTCCACACGGAGGAAATGTAACTGCCAGGAAAGCCAAGCCCTGGTGCTGGGGCTCCCACTGGAAGTGTGGGAATGGCTCTGATCCAAAACAAGAAGAGGAACAGGAACCTAAATGCACACAACATAAACAAAAGCTACCACAGAGAGAAACTCCCAGCAGACATCTCCTTTTCACTAAAAAACACACTCTCTCCAATGACTTTGAATTCAGAAAATCAGCACCTTTTGCTGGCAAGAAATAAAAAGAATAATAAAGACCTCACATTTAGCTGGGAAGCTCCTGTTTCACCTGTCAGTCAGCTCACTGGAACCAGCTCTGGATCTCTGGGGCACAGACTCAACTGTGGAGCTGGAGGGACCTCAAAGTCCATCCAGTGCCACCCCCTGCCAGGGCAGGGACACCTCCCACTACCCCAGGTTGTCCCAAACCCCATCCAACCTGGCCTTGGACACTGCCAGGGATTGGGAGTCCACAACCTCTACAACTCCTCTGGGCAAGGAGACATTTGATAGATCCCATCAAACCAGATTAATTTAAACACCAACACTCCACACACCACAACAGCCACGTAATTTCTTCACAGGCTGAGCACAACGAAGTCTACCAAGGGTTAAAAAAAATCTCCTAATTTTTTTTTTCTTTTTTTTTTTGGTGGTCTTTGGGTACAGAATCTCTTATAATAAGACTATTTGTATTCATACTGGCAGAGTAAACACTACATGTTCATGCCCAGGCAGCTCTGTGCTTGTAATTTCAGCAAGAACAGAGCGACGTCCCTGAGGGACTTTGCTATTTCCCCAGCCACCATCCACTCAAAGGCTGAATGAGAGCAGGGAAAGAGAGAAAGATGATGGCACAAGGCTCCCCAGCAGCCTCAGCGTGCACTGGGAGTGCAGGGAATAGCTCACTGCAGCTTTAATTAGACCAGCTCAAACACTGCTCCTCAAGCCCAGCAGAAGACAAGGCTGCAGCCACCATCAGGGGCGATCTGCAAACATCCTGTTCCAAACCTTCCCCTGACAAGATCCATGCAGGAAATGCTGAGGAAAATCTGTTTCCTCTCATGATGGTTCTGAACAGAGCCTTTGCAAACCTTCAGCTGTGTATTTAGGAAAATATGGTTCAAAGGCACCAAGAAGAAATAAAAGATGCCATCACTTAGAACCATTGAAATTCAAATTACTGTAGAACGTTCACTAACTAACTCCCACAAAAAAAACCCCACATCTTCCAGTGTTTATCTTCACTCTGCAGCCATTCCAAAGCTGCAATTTTTACCCTCCTAATGGGAAGACACCCCAGCAAAACCCCACCACGACAGCAAAGCCTCCTCCTGCTCGAGCTCCAGAACTCCACCATCCCCAGCATCAGCTCACTGTAAGTCTTGAGTAAATCCTGCTCTAGAGGGGGAAGTTCCACACACCTTGAAACAAACTGTGTGGGGAGGACAGAAATGGAAGCATAAAATAGTTTTTCCTGTGGTTTGGGTTTGTTTGGTTTGTTTTAGCAAATGAAAATATTTCTATTTAGTCTTGTAAAACACATTTTGCTCAAACACAAACCCCAGTTACCTGGAACAGCTGAATGAGCATTTTTTAATTATGAAGGAAAACCAGCACAGGCACAGGCCTGAAATGGAATCATCATTTACTAGGGGAAGTTAAAATACCCATTGTAGGGAAGGTATTAATTTTTAATGAAACAAAAACCTCATTTCCAAGAGCAGGATTTCATCTGCAGGAGGCTGAACGAACAGATTTTGTGGCGCGGCCGGTAAATTTTCATTACCATTGTCAAACCCAGCCCAAAGCACATCACCTTTGTGGGGCAGGGAGGGAGCAGAGAAGCAGGGAGGTGGCACTGACCTCGTTGCCTCCTGGCAGCCTGTTCATGTGCACCAGCTGGCCCTGGTCATCCAGCACCAGCTCTGTGTAGGTCAGGATGTCCGAGGGCAGCGGGGCCGGGGGCAGGAACGCGTGGTCATTCATGGAGTTCCACAGCTTGATCAGAGACTGGGGGTGGGAGGAGAAATTCTCATTAGAACATCACCCGTAAATATTTATATTCAATTCGGTCCAGCGTGGCATTCCCAGCTGAGTTTGGGGTTATTCCCAACAGGACACCCCCAAATATCCCTCCAGCCAGTGTGACTGACAGTGTTCCAGGGATATCACCTACTCTGGGGTTTGAACCATGAAATAGTTCCCCCCCCAAAGTGAAATCTGATTGAGAGGTTCAGGATGGAACCCAGTAAATCCAACACCACCTAAAAAAGGCAGAAGATGAGGAAACAAAGAAACAGCAAGAAAGGGAGGGTGGTTTATGTTTCAGCTTCTACTGATTGACTGATTAATGGAACCTCAGCAGTAATTTATCCTAATTTCATTCAAAATAGACTCAATCCATAGCAGATAATCCCTGGGGACCACTGGTTCCCCTGACAATCAGGATGGCAAAGAGAAGAGCATCAAGAAGAGCCTAAGGAACACTCACCTGCCTGAACATCTCAGGAATGTCATAGACATAGGATGTCCCTAAAGTCTGTGCCTGGAACCTCTTGGACTGCAGCAGGTCTTTGGTCACGTAGGGGGTGTTGATCAGCATCCCGTGGAGAGGTCCCTGCTTGTCCCCATATGCCTGGAACATGATCTGCAGGACAAACCACAGCCACAGCCTGGTTAACCCACGGGCTCTGCAAGCTGAGCTGATCCAGCTCTCACCAAAATGCCCAGCCCCTGCTCTGCTGCACTGGGGACTGTCACTGCCCTGATGCCTTTTCCTGGTGTTATAAAATGCAGCCAGACACGGTT
>JAHLSL010000039.1:5460851-5473276 GCA_025920805.1 Petroica traversi
CTGGTGACCCTGTCCCTCTTACGGGACCCTGGTGACCCCGTCCCTCTTACGGGACCCTGGTGACCCTGTCGACCCCGTCCCTCTTACGGGACACTGGTGACCCTGTCCCTCTTACGGGACACTGGTGACCCTGTCCCTCTTACGGGACACTGGTGACCCTGTCCCCGTTACGGGACACTGGTGACCCTGTCCCTCCTCATCACAAGCCTTGAGATGGGCAGGAACTCCCCCTGGGCACTACTGATGTGGGCTGGATTCACATCCCTGTTTTCTCACGGCACATGGAATCACAGAGTCCTAAAGTTGGAACAGACCTTGAAGGCCATCAAGCCCAAGCATCACACCCCAGCACAGGGACCCCCTGGCTCCCCTTGTCCCCTCCTCAGGCATCCCTCACACCTGGGAACTGCAGAACCCAGGGAAACCAAAGCCTTGGCAAGCAGTTCTGTAGCCCTTGCATGCACAATAATCACATTTCACTGCCTGCACGGAGCTTTAAATCAACAAAGCAATTACCACTTGGAGCTGGGCCTTCTGCTCTTCTATTAAACTTTATAAAATACCACTGTGGGCAAAGCGCATATTAAAAGAAGGCAATTTATAGGCTGGGTTAAACATTTTTCCCAAAAAAAGTCTCTCTTGCATAGCAGCTCAAGAAAAAGTCACGGTTTGCAACTGAGGGCAGCCCAACTTCCAAGGATGAATATTCCAGCTTCTCCTGAACTTCCTGGGAACCAAAGGCTCTGGATGTGCCAGGAAAGGTTCATTCAAAAGGGATTTAAGCCACCAATTTTTAATCACGATTTAAAAGTCAGCAAGCAAGAGAGAGTTATTTTGATACCCAATTCATCTTTTTAAACTTTCGGTTGTTCTCCTCAGGAAAGGTCAGCTCTCATCTTTGGGTACCCATGAACTGAATGCTGATTTCCAGCTAAATTCAGCCTGGACCTGGGACTTGCTTTGTGGTGATTCTGCTAACCACAAACACCCTTCATGCCTGAACACTTTCATCTGTGCATCTACAAAGCTTAATGTTCATTTATTTACAACGTTGATCTCGGTGGTTTTGTATCAGAGGCTGAAAATGAGGCACTTTTGTAGCTGAATTTACAGATTCTTTATAAGCTCCTAATTTAGCTCTTGTTTTATTTGGATGGAATTTGGACTTTCGCAACAAAAGAAGAACATTTACATCTGCTTCCTTACTAAAACTGTTTATCTCAAACACATATTGAAAAAATAGGTTTAGCTTCAAACACAAAACCTATTTCAAATAATTGTCCCTCGGTTTACACAGAGGAGCTGAGCTGCACAACAAAACAGCTTTAAACTGCCAGAGGGCAGGGCTGGATGGGATTTTGGGAAGGAATTCTTCCCTGTGAGGGTGTGAGGCCCTGGCAAAGGCTGCCCCATCCCTGGGAGTGTCCAAGGCCAGGCTGGACAGGGCTTGGAGCACCCTGGGAGACAGAAAGGTGTCAGGGTTGGAAAGGGATGAGCTTTAAGGTCCCTTCCACCCCAAACCATTCCACAATTCTGTGATTCTGTGAACAAAAGACTGTTTAATTCTGACAAGGAAAGTTCTGGAAGGACAAGCAGCCCTGGGCAGGGCAGGGGCTCCCACCTTGGAGGGGTCCATGATGACGGTGGGCACGAAGTTGAGGAAGATGTGGTTGCAGTCCGTGCGCACGTTGGTGTTGTTGAAGGCCACCTCCAGCTCGTCCATGGCCTCCAGCAGCAAACGCTCCCCCTCGTTCTGCAGGTACTCAAAGGAGGCTTCCTGCCAGACAGGGACAACAAACCAACTTTTCACTCTCAAATCCCTGCCCGAGAAGGCAAGGGTTGGAGAGCTGCAGAAGGACATGGTGAGGAGAACAGAACCCACTGGATGTGCAGCCCCAGCACTAAGCCAGGGCTCCCAGGGCCTGGATCCCACACCTGGCTGCCTTGTGCCCTCCTAAAATGTACACCTGAAACCACACAGGGCAAGCCACTGTGGCCTCAGGATCTAAAGGATTTCTGACTCTCCTCCTTGGAGCCTCTCCGGAGCACAGGAACACCAGGATTTCAAAGGGACCAGCAAGGAGAGGGCACAACCCTCAGCCCTCCACACAGGGAATGGTCAGTTATGGACCCTGCAGGTCCCTGGGATGACCCATGCACCTCCTTGGGAAGGCCCAAACTCACCTTGGTCACCAGGTCCGAGTGCCTTATGATGGCCCTGACGAAGAACCTGTAGTCTGTCACCTCTGTGCCCACCTCCACCTTGGCAGCCCCCAGGTAGAGGTGCATCTTGTGGTTGGCACAGGGGATGGCTGTGAGGTCGAAGTTCCTCATGCGGTTCAGCTCCAGCTGGAAGGCCAGGGCAGGCTCCAGGTGCCGGTAAATCCGGTCCTCCTCAAACTGCAGGGGCAAGAGTGGGTTGAGGAGGTGAAACACTGGGGGCAGGAACTCCACAACACCCCTTGTGAAATTTCATATTTAACTCAAAACCCAAAAAATTCAAATTATTCCAACCCAGGCTTTTCTATCTCACACAGTGGCTGGCAGCAGGAGCTGTGAAATTACTGAACCACTGAGAGTGGGAGACAAATTGCAGCAAGTTCTCCAGCTCACCCCCCTCAAAAAACCCGCTTTTCCACCAAAACCAGGAGGTTTTGTCCCTACTCTGAGTAGTGAAACACAGCATTAAAGAAGAATAAAGCCAGCACTTGCAGAAAAGTATTAAGAATATCCAACTCACCTTATCCCGGGCACGGAACGTGAAGAACTTTGGGAACTCCCTCTGTTTGAAAATAAGAACAGCAGTGTTAGTCCTCCCCAAGCAAGCACTGATGTCCCCAGAGTGCTCCCAGGCCACTCCTGGGGCAGCACCACAGCACACGAGGTGACACAAGCTGTTCCCAGCTACTTTTTCAACATCACAAAGGTGGTGGAAAATCAAGTCACCTTCAAGACAGCAGAGGCAGCTTAAACCTGCCCTGACTAATGCAGCAGAGGCTACTTGATTGGCTTTAGATCATTATTGTCAGTTAGTAACAACATGGTAGTGTCCAGGAGTGGGAAATTTGTCCTAGTTCTGTTATGATTAAGATTCCCATGGAAATGTCTGGAGTGACAGGAACACTCTGTCATGGATGTACACAGAACAATGATCTTATTCTACAGCTCTCTTCATGCCATTACTGCCAGAAATACTCTCTTCCCAAGGAAAACTGGGAGTCGCAATCAAGTAATTTTATTCTCCTGTATGGAACAGCAAAAACATCACAAAAGTCTCCCAAACACCACTCGATTTCTCTGGTTTTCTGTTGCACAGATAAAACCCTGGCAGAGCCTTGAGAGTTTTTTGAAATATTGTGCAAATCTTAGAGGAAGAGAGAAAGCCTAGACAGCATCCTGTCCTTTCATTTCCATCCCAGCAAATCCATCCCCTCCTCTGGAATTGCACTTTTTGTGGGCAGAGGAGCTTTGAACCACATGAGAACACTGCTGCCTGTGCTGAAGGTGACCTGAAGGGACACTCACAACTGGCCAGAACTGCCTTACCAAGCTAAAAACAAGGAATCTGACCTGGAGTCACTGAATTTCTGGCTCCCATTCCATTACCCACAAAAGATGAACAACCCCAGCTGGAGGCAGTGCCACAAGCAGTGATTCTGCACAAGCCACCACTGAGCAACACAGATTTTAAGGCTAAAAGTACTGTTCTAGTGAGCCATCTTCCTTCTTTCCTAGACAAAACAGCCCCTAACCTCACCTGATGGCTTCCAGTTGAGCAAAACATGTTGTGTTTGCCTGGGATGCCTTCCAAAACAACCAGCAGTGCAAGAAATGCTGCCTGGAAATTCAGGCTCACCCAAAGCACTCACTGTCTGCGAGATCATCCAAGGAACAACCTCTTCCACATCTCCTCACTGCTCCCAGTCCCTCCTACCTGTCCTCTGCAGGCTGCCAGCTTCTCCCACCACCTCCAGGCTCATTCCATCACTAAATCCATCACTTGGAATTGCTTCCAAGGCCTCTCGCTGGCGTGGTGGGCAAACATCCCCATTAGATGTGCACACACACACACAAACCCTCAGTGCTCTGGCACCAAAATCCAAAAGAGTGCTCCATTTCCCAGGCAGAAGAATTATACCCCTGCTGCGTTCTAATCAACCAACCATCATCAAGACAATCAAAATAATTTGCCTAAATTAGCCAATCAAGACACCCTGCAAACCGCAGAATGCGAGAAGCTGCACCAGAAATCATCAGAGTTGATTATTATACTAATAATCACGTTAAAAACCTAATGAGATGAGGAAATTGGAAGCTTGCTGGAGCAACTCTCTATTACCTCAACATGCTGGGAACTAATTATATAGACTGTAATTAAAACAAAAACAAACCCAAGCCCAGGCCCTGGCTAAGTTAATAGTTGGTCCAGTAATGAAGGGGCTGGGACAGCAGACAGTAATAAAGAGTGACAGAGCAGCTCCCAGAGGTGCCCCACAAACTTTGCAGCCAGATGACAGCACTCTGAGGATCCAGGGAGAGCTGGGGGGTGATTCCTTCTGTTCTGGGCCTCCTGGCTGGCCTCTGACACATCCCACAGCAACTCTGATTTTTCATTCCCCCGACAGCCATTCTGTGCCCTAAAACTTCCTCTTTCAAAGCTAAAGGCTGGATTTTCTGGCTAAATGTCCCAAAAAACTCTCCACAAAATGCAGCTTCCATTGACAGACTCCTCTGTACCTGTACTGTGAGCAATAATTCTCACGTGGTGACTCCCACATAGGTTCAAACACTACTTTTGCTGATTTGTAAGTTACTTTTCCCTTCATAAACCTTCCTAGGCCAGCTGTGTCGAGCACAGGATGAATTTCTTGCACTTCAAAGGCTCCTGATAACTTCCAGAGTTGAAAAGTAGCTATTCAAGAGATAAAAATCTGGTTTATGCCTCACACTGCCCCCTAAACCAGCCCTCACTGATGCCCAGGCCTGGGGAGAGAAGCAATTCTCAGCAGTAAAAGCATCAGACATCTCCCACATCACAAAACCACTCCACAAAATTTAACAAGTCCCTTCAGTGACTGCTCTAAATCAGCAAGAAGGCAAAAGGAACCACCACACTACACAAGAAACACACAGATTGCACTGATAATTGCACTTTAGAACACAAGACAACACAGAAACACAAGGAAATCTTCCTTGGTGTGGCTTCCTGAGCTCAGCCAGGTAACGAGGGAGACTCAGAGCCTCAGAGGCCCCTCTGAATGCCACAGCTCTGCTTTTCAGCCAGATATTCAAATAAAATCTTCAATGCTTCAATTTAACACCATCGTGGGCATTCAGGGCCTGCCTGAGATCCAAATGAGAAGCCCAGAGCCCCCTGAGTGTCTCCTGGCCTCACCTCAGGAATGCCACCCTGCTCCAGGCCCTTTTTACTTACGTGGAATCTCTGATCCACCTCATAGTTGACCTGTTTCCTGAAGTCCTTACAAACGAAACACACACACGTAGGAAGGGGAAAAAAAAAGCAGAAGACAGCTAGCAATTAGAATTAAAATCAAAAATTAATTAATTCAAGAATACAAGAGGTGTCAAGATTGTTCACAATTGTAAATTAATTTTTCTTAAGCGAATTCATGAAAACCATCCCAAGTTTTAGAGGGCAAAAACAGTGAAGAGAGAATTAAACACAATAAATACAGCATTTAATTTGGGGGGAAAAAATAACCATGTCAGATGCCAATGGTGTCATGAGCTAAAACCAAAGAGTTCTGAGCATCAGGAGAGACACTGAAATACCTTTTGTGCTACAAGGAAAGTCAGCCTCCGAATGCCGTGTTCAATCAGCACTGATTTCTGCAAAAAACAACAGTGGAAACAGGTGACTGCACTGGCAGAAAAAGAACAGGCTAAAAACATGCTGAAATTCTCTAGGAAGTGAAAAAACTCTGCAGATCCTTCTGCCTCTGAGTTCCTGCTCCTCCTCAGAGCGAGGGTTTCCCACCTGATGCTCCTTCAGCAGCACAAATACCCAAATCCTTTCTACCTGAGCAGGTAAATCACTAAATCACAGCCACAGCAGATTCCAGCTGAGCCTGGCTAAGCTGGAGAGTCACACCCAGATCTTGCAGGAAATCTCCTTGTCCACTTGCAGGATGGGTTTTTGAAGGGAGCACAGCAAAGATGTGGCAGGGTGGTGGAAAATGCTGGAAAATGAGTTTTAAAGGAACTAACCCATGGAATCAGGTAGCTCCTACCTGCCTTTGGCACAGTCATCTCATGGATAACCCAGCCCAAAGGGCACATCCAGGCTCTCACCGTGACCTTCCAGTACTTTAAGGGCATTAAAATAGAAGGGAGAGGGGTTTTCCACATGGGCAGAGAGGAACAGGACAAGAATGAGATGGACAAGGACAAGCTGGGATGTCAAGTTTGAGTTCCAACCCAAAGCACCCTGAGATTCCAGGACTCTGCACTGCAAAGGTGATCCAAGCCAGGTGTCAGTTGTTTTCCTCCAACAGATCACAGAATATCCACTCTGGTTGCTTCTTCCTCAAATCCCCCCCTCCAAGTCCCCTCTCAGAGGAGAGCTGCCATCAGGATTTGCCACACCACTGACCCTCTGAAGTGCTAAGACCTCGTGATTCTTCTCCAAACTTTTTTCCTTCCTCCTCCCTTTTCCAATTTAAAAGCAAAGAGCACAGAAAGGAACAAAGCAGCCCCTCTCAGCACAGACTGTGATGTTTCACTAAGGTTAAGCCCTCTGAAAATGAGCAGCAGTGACTATATTCATGGCAAGAGGAAGAAAATAACTTTAATAACGCCGCGATTTAAAAAGCAAAAATTGTTATTGCTTTTAAAATTCCACAAGTGGCAGACAATAACAGCAGAGCAACAGGATTCTGATTACATGGTAATAATGTGGGTCTCCCAGCAAGGCCACAGCTATTACAGAGCGATTAGCCATCAGCACCTGGAGAAACTCCATTTCCACTGACTGCCTCAATCTCCTCCACAAGTCATTTACAAGTATATGATCCTAATTTCTATTAAAAAAACCACATTAAACTATCAAATAGGTTGATCCAAATTGTCCAAATAATCTTTCAGTCCCAGCATGTTGTGTGTGGTTTTTTTGGATTTTTATTTTTTTTTTCCCTGTGTATTTTATTTCTTCCCTTTTATCCCCTCCCATAAAACGCCTGGAGCATGATCAGGCAGATGAAAAGCTGAACTGGTTTTAATTCTTAGATTTGATTGTTTTCCTTGCTTAAAGAGACAGGAAGCTGCTGAAGCCATGGGGATGCCAGCCCCATTTTGGAACCCCTGATTTCTGCAGGATGTGCTTCAGTCTCCCACACTGAAAAGTTGGAAGTGATCCCATAACCAGCGCAGGAATTCCAGTTCCTGGTGGGGTTTTCAGCTCCACAAGAGGGTGGAGTTCTTCACACCATCAGAAAAGCAGCTGCAGGCAGAGCCCAGAGTGGACACAAGGGGGCTGTTCCAAACCCAGGCTGACCCAGCAACAATATTTGGGACTCTGAAGTGTACCCCACACTCAGGAAGGAGCAACAAAACATGCTAAATAATTCCTCCTCCTGCCAGGAATATCATATAAGGTGGATGTTCCAGCAGGCTAACAAGGACAATAAATTTTAATTACATTAAGACCATGGTTATAAAAAAAAAAAAAGACATTTTAGTGTCATTTACACGGTTCTGTTGCTCATACAACTTTATCACTGGGGAAGGGGACAGAACACATTTTTCAGAGGATTTGGAGACAGTTACTGATGTGTTTAAAACCTTCCAAGACTTTCTTCCAACTAAAACTTAAAGAGAAGAAGTCCTGACCTGTCAGAAGGAGAACCAATGACCCAGCGGCTTGAGGAAGGTGCAGCTACACCCAGTCAGAGAAATGGGAAGGCTTTAGATGGGATAAATTCAGGATATCACTGCAGCATGCTTGTTTGGAAATCAACCACAGGAACCCAAAGGCTGGGGACTGAGCAGACTTTTCCCAAGCTGTGCTGCAGGAGCCAGGGATGCAGAGGGGAGGCAGGGGAGGGACCTCACCTTGCTCTGGGTGAACTCCCTGAACATGGCAGCCAGGCCATCGTCATCCACGTCGCTGTCGGTTTTGATGGCCACGTTGAGGATGTGGATGGGCTCCTCCCTGGCACTCTGCAAGGACAAGGGAATATCCCCCAGGGTTAAACAATCCTCAGCTTAACACCTTCCAGCCCTCAGAACAGGCTCCCTAAACCCAGCTTTGAAGATGCCTTAGGGGAGGTGACCCCAGTGGAGCACCAGGGAAAACTGTCAGGGAAATCCTTGACCAGACAGCCTCACAAATCTGCAGTTTCACAGAAGTCAAGGTGCACAAGCATCAAACAGGAGATTCCTTTGGAGAATCCAAGTCTGAGAATCAGACAGGACTCGGGGTCAGGGCCTCTGACAGGACACAGGGTCAGGGCCTCCTGTACTGCAGCACAAGGGCAGTACAGGACTTTGGCATCAAGAAAAGCAATTAAATTAATCCAAGTGTAGGGGCAAAACAATGTGAGTTTTCATACCTACAACAAAACAAAATAATGTGGAAGCATCAATTAAATTAGAGCTCCAAGAAAGTACAAATTCAGCCTTTAGGAGCCTGTGGTTAACTGGGAAAAAGTGAGCCTGGACAGGAAATGACCCTGGTGAGGTGAGGGGGATGTAAAGAGGGATCTGACAGAGATATTCTGGAAAAGGCTACAGTGCTCACACACATCAGGGTCGATGGAGCAGTGGGAAACAAAGCCCTGTTCTGGACACAGGTTGTATTCCAGCAGAGCTTCCCACTCTGGTGGAGCAGCTCCCTGTGTCTCTAAGGGAAACTGGAATTCTGGCCCTAAGGATTAGGGACCACCTGCTTCCCCTGCACCTGTTACCCACCACTGCAGAAACTGAGCAGCTCCACTCAGCTTCTCCTCCTAAAAACAGTTCCAAGAGGTAGAACAGAGGGAAGAATCAGGACTGAAGGTGACTGGGAAGGGTGTGAGGCAGGAAAGGAAACAAGTCAGACGGCTGAAGATGCAGTTCAACATCCTGGTGCACAGAGGAGAGCTGGAGACTTAATGGTGGGTTTAAACTCTGTGATGCTGCTGTGGATCCAGTAATTCTGCTGATGCTAAAAGCCATAAACTAAATTTACATGGAGAGCAAGAGGCTGAGCCGTGGGTTTAGAGCAGAGCTGGAAAGCAGCTGCCCACGCCGAGTCACCTGCTGAGGAACAAGCAAGCAAATCACAGCCATAAATACACAGAGCTCCCAACTCCTGCTCCAGCACTGCAGCTGGGGAGCAGCATCCAGCCTCAGCCCTGCTTGCAGCCTCAGAGAACCTTCCAGAAAGAAAAAAACCCACCCTACCTTGTCTTCATCATACAGGGAAGCGTGGCCAGCCTCGGGGAACGTGGGGCTCTGTGGGGGAGAGTCACAGAAGCATCCCATGACTTCATCAAAGATCCTGCAACACACCAGGGAGGGAGCAGTGAGCCCACAGCACTGCCAGCACAGGGGCAGCCAGCCCTGAGCCCCTCAGTCTGGGAGGAAAGGGCTCCTTCCCCTGCAACACACCAGGGAGGGAGCAGTGAGCCCACAGCACTGCCAGCACAGGAGCAGCCAGCCCTGAGCCCCCCAGTCTGGGAGGAAAGGGCTCCTTCCCTGCTGGGCTCAAAGGTGAGGAGGAAATACCCCAAATCAGACTCTGCTTTGTCTGAGACCTCCTGGGTGCAAGGCTGAGGGCTCTGCTGGTTTGCCTACCCCAGAAGGTTGGAAGCACAGAGACCTCCCCACACACCTGCTGAGAAACCAGCAGGCTCCCAAATGCTCTCCAAGCAGCAGCAACCCAGGGTGCTGACCCTCAGTCCACAAACTGCTCCTCCAGCAGCCCGAGACTGCAAGAGGACACACACAGGGACCCACACACACTCTGGACACTCTAAACCTGGCTGAGGACCTGGCAAAGCCTCCCCCCAGCTCAGTCAGGCCCGGGTGGCCACAGGAGCAAGCCCCACACTGGCCACTCACCTGACAAAGTCCTCGAAGGTGCGGAAGGAGACCATGCCGCCCATGCGCTGGCACGGGGGCGTGAAGGAGTTGTCCAGCAGCACATCACTCACACTGGCCACGTGCACCATCCCATAGTGGTTGAGGTTGGAGGAGAAGGACATCCTAAACAGCAAGACAGCAAGGGCACAGTCAGCAGGGCCAGGGCAGGACCAGGAGCAGGTCTGGGCTCTGAGCACTTGGAGCGTGGCTGGGCATCCAACAGAAATTGGGTTTCTCAGCCTTCCCCAGAGCCCCTGCCACGCCTCTGGTGCCTCTAATGCCCTTACCTGGATGTTGTCTCAATGTACAGGAACACTCAGAGTTAGCAAATCATTTCATCATTCTTTAAAACAGGTTTTTCTCAAGTGGTTTCTTGAGACGACAGGAGGATTCTGACTACGCAAAGCTGGATTTATTTCTCCTCCTGTCTTTATGTTCTCCCTTACAGGAGGAATGTGATTCAAACAGCAACAATTCTAAGATTTGACACATGAAAGATTCAGGATATTTTTACAAATTAGGTTGAAGCACACCATGCTTTAGTATCTTATTGATTCCATGATTTTTCTGATCACACTCTGATTTGCACACCTCAAATGCAGTGTGGTACAGTGACTTCTCCAAAATTCTTTACTGAGTCTTACACCAATATTCCTACCCTTCCTGTTCAGGAATTTGGCAATTCGTGCTCTGGGCTGGTTGACAAGGTGGGGATCAATCACAGGTTTTCCTGTGATTTTTATGTTTTTTACAGACTCACAATGCCATGGTCAAGACTGGCAGAGGAAGCTCCTCACACAGTGAGGAAAAGCACACGTTTAGATGGGACCTTTCTCTGGTGACCACAGCCTTCTCTGCAATAATTATCACCAATTTCTGAGCTGTACAGACTCATCTTAATTCAGACTTCAAGAGCTGCCTGCATGTGGTGACACTTCTGAAGAGACACAGGCAGGGAGCTGGCCCAGGGACCACTCTCACTCCCTCTCCTTGGGGACACATGAACTTAACTTTGCCCCTCCCAGCTGGTGCCACAGCAGGAGGAGATGGGGAGAAAGTCAGGGAATTGATCCAGCAGCACCCACAGAGCCTCAGAGCTGTGAAGTCCAAGGGGTGCTCAGCTGAGTGGGAAAAGCAGGGCCAGCCCCTGTACCTGGCTGAGCACTCCTGGCACAGCCACCCCCCAGCTTTGCTGAGATTTCCTCCTTCCCACACACCAAACCCTCTGTGATAGGGCCCTGAGTACAGTGGTAACAAGCCTAAAGTATCATCAGAGTGATTAATAGCTCTCTGTGCTTAAAGTCACTCTCTGTTTCTGCAATTTATCTCTGATTAAGAGCCGTGAGACTTCCAAGCCCGTTTTTACTATTTTTCCCTAAATAGGCTTGTAAGCAGTAATAAATAATAGGTATTCACCTCTTGAAAGAGAGGAATTTTTCAGGACATGCCTTGGTGTACATTTCTTACAACTAATACAAAAACTATCACAGAACAGGAACCGAACAAAAAAGACAGCAGACATTTTTCACATGTTATTTAAAACAAGAAATACTTTTCAACTGAGACACAGGAGGAAAAATTAGTGTCCAAACCACAACAAAACATGCTGTCAGCTGGTTGAGATGTAGATTCATCTGTGGTGTGAGGGAGGTGAAACAGCCTCGACACATTCTAAGCTATGGACAAGAAACCAGGGTAGAGCCAGGCTGGGCTGGGAGGAACTGCCTGGGGTCACTGTGACACCTGCAGAGGGTCAATCCCTGGGCATCCAGTGCCAAAAAAAGAGCCTAGGACAGCACTTTGCTGTGTACCATACTGCAGATGAGCTGAGTCACCCAGCAAATTCAATTTCAACGATTGCTGCATGCAAAGATTTTGTAGTTTTTTGGGTTTTTTTAAAAGAAAAGCTGAAAACATGTTTTAGACAAAGGGAGAGGAAAAGGGAAGGAAAGAGTTATGGTTGAGAGTTTGCCAAGTAAAGAAGGCCACTACAACAAAACATGTTAAAACATTCAGGATTAGGCTACTTCTTTCTAGTGTGGCTTTTGAAATTGGAGAAGATGATGGGTACTGTACCTGTTTAGCGTGGGGATGTTCCCTCTGTAATCAAACAACCACAGTTAGTCACAGCCTGTTAGTGAAAGCATCATACACAACCATCATCGAGCTGATGCAACACCAGTTCACTACTGACTCTCCCCAAATTTTCCAGGGAGATTTGTCCCTGCCAGGGGTCCTGGGGAGGCACCCACTGCCTGCCTTGGCTCTGGGGCAGAGCCAGGCCATGCAGAGAAGGAATATCCCAGGAAAACAATGGAATATCCCAGGAAAACAATGGAATA
>JAHLSL010000039.1:5473286-5486370 GCA_025920805.1 Petroica traversi
GAATATCCCAGGAAAACAATGGAATATCCCAGGAAAACAATGGAATACCCCAGGAAAACAATGGAATACCCCAGGAAAGCAGCAGAATATCCCAGGAAAGCAGCAGAATATCCCAGGAAAGCAGCAGAATATCCCAGGAAAACAGCAGAATATCCCAGGAAAACAGCAGAATATCCCAAGAGAACAATGGAATACCCCAGGAAAACACTTGGCATTTTCAAGGGAACCCTCTCATCACCCCCACTTTGCACACACCAAGTGCAAAGCAGCAGCAGAGGGGAGCTTGCTCTCCCTGACAGAACAGCAAACAGCAGAGATGTAAAAACAAAAAAATGACCATCTCACACAGGAACATTGCAACAGGTCAGGGAAAAGAAGCCAAAGCCTCAGTGCCAGCCTGCAGGCCAGGCAGCAGCCCATGCACAGGCTCCCACAATGCAGGAACAGAGCAAACACAGCACCAAGGAATACACAGCATTTTCAGCACTCAGAACTAAAAACAACCCTAAGGCTAAAAAGAGCAAACTGAAGGCTAATTTTAGGGGAATTTATCAATTCTTCTATACCATCAGTCCAACTTTCCCCATATTTGCACACAGCCCAGGGCTGAGTGATGCACACGAGGCAGAGAGGAGTGAGGGGCACATTTTCTCACCAGCAGAGCAGCAGCACAGCCCAGCCCACAGCAGCTACAGCCATGCAAGATGGACAAACTGCTGGGATCCCACATGCAGAACAGCAGAGATTAAATTAAACAAAAGTCCTTGCACACAGGAGGCCTGTGCAAAGGGATTAGCAAGAACTGAAAGGTGGAGAGCTTTGAGGAACATGTGAGTGGACATCCACCCCCTTCAGGAGGTCAAACACAGACTTTTCTGACATCCCACACCACAGGCAAGACCCCAAACTGAGCACGAAGTGTCAGTGCTTAATGACCAGAGTGTTCCATGGTCACCCTGCCCAGCCTGCCTGCCCTGCTCCTGTCCCAAACTGCTTTGGTCACAGCAGAGTCACCTTCACTACAAGGTGATGTGCTGGGGGCATTCCTGGTAGAGGCACAAAAAATTCCCACAATCTCCTTAAACCATATGGGGGAAAAAATACCTAAACCCATATCTGTTATGGTATAAGTAACACAAGAATTTCAATTTTGGTGGGGACAGACCCTGTGCTGCAGAGCCTGTGGTCAGGACAGAAGGGGCCCCGAGCCCTCAGGGGGTTGGGACTATTTTTTGAGCTTGGCAAAGAGTGGGAAAGCTGCATGTGATCTACTTGAGACGGAAAAAATAGTCTGGAGAGGACTGGCAGTTCCTACCCCCAGCAGGAACACTCCTGTAGCCGTCCCTGGAAGGCTTTCAGGAAAGACAGGGATAAAAAAACAGCCCAACAAATGTTCAGTGCAGCCTCAGAGAGGGCACCCTGGGAAGCTCTGGGAGCTTCTCCTGTCACTCCACTCAGAGCTGAAGAGGCAGGAATGGCAAGGAGGGGTCAAGACAAGGAGTGGATTGGAAGTGAGAGAGCGCAGGTTCAGGTGGGATTTCAGGGAGAAATTCTGCCCTAGGAGGGAGGTGAGGCCCAGGGTGGAGAGAAGCTGTGGTTGCCCCATCCCTGAGTGCCCAAGGCCAGGTTGGATGGGCTTGGAGCAGCCTGGGACAGTGGGAGGTGTCCCTGCCTTGGCAGGGGTGGCACTGGATGAGCTTTAAGGTCCTTTCCAGCCCAAACCATCCCCTGGTCCTGTGCCAGGGCCATGTCAGAGCCCCTGGCAGCACTGGTGGTGACATGGGCACAGCCTTGGGGCAGTGCTGGCCCCCAAAGCCTGCTCTCCACAGCAGCCCCAGCCCTGATCCTGATCCCTCCTCAGCTCCCCAAACAGCCCAGGGACTCTGATCTCAGCAGGGATCTGCTCCATCCCTCTGTCCCCACTGCTCCTGCACCCCCTGTGCCTCCTGGGGACTCTGAATTGCTCATTCCTCCCCTCCTTTCCCTTTTCTGAGAGAAGCAGCAGCTCTGCCCCCACACCAAGCAAAGCCCCAGCTGCCAGCACAGGGCAAAGCTCTGGAAATGAGGCAGCAAAGCAGCAGCAGCAGAGGTTGGCTCAATAACCCACTTGTAGTTATTAACAGCAGTTCCACAGGAGAAAGAGCAATTCCACTGGCTCTGACCAGTGCCATTCCTCTTATGTTTCTCCATCTCTGCAGAAGAATCTAAGCAGAAGGCTGTG
Source organism: Petroica traversi (assembly GCA_025920805.1). Classification (NCBI taxonomy): domain Eukaryota; kingdom Metazoa; phylum Chordata; class Aves; order Passeriformes; family Petroicidae; genus Petroica; species Petroica traversi. The sequence continues at coordinate 5,475,508 of JAHLSL010000039.1, forward strand.
AAACATGCCTCAAACCATACATTTTGATTGGGTTTTTCCTCTCCCTCTTTCTTCCCTTATTCTTTTGCTCCCTCTGTGATTCAGCCGAGCTGAATCTGCTACACAAGTCCAATTTGCATAAAATTATCCTCGTTCCATTCAGTTTGCTGCCCCTTCCACAGCCCCTTCTTTGCTCTGCTGGAAGATTTTGCCCTTTCTGAGGCAGGCAAGCCAGGGGAATGGCAGCACATTACTGCTGCCTGCTGCCTAATTAACATCAAACCCCAGCACGGAGCTGCAGGGATTTACAGGTGTCCGGGAATCCTTTTCCCCTCCTCCCTCGCCCTACAAACCCCTCTCACTACAAGGAGGGGACCTGACACCCCTTGAGTTGTCCCTTCGGGGCTCCAGGGAGGGTCAGAGCCCACAGCAGCACAGCTGGGTCACTCCTGGCATCCAAAAATTGATGCTCCAGCAGGCAGCCCACAGGAAAAGCTTTCATTTTGTCAGAAATTCACATTTTATGAGCAGATCACTGTAAAATGATAGCAGGAAGAAAGCTCTACACGCTGTTCTACGTGTGAGTGAGTTTGGGGTTTTTTTTGGGAACAGGGATATCTAAGCTGGCTTTCAGCCTTCCAAATGGCTTCTACCTGAGAGCTGAGGGAAGGGACTGACAAAAAGGAACAACCAAAATGCCTCACAGATGATAAAACACCAGGAGACAGCAAAGGAGAGAACATGCACCACTCTTAAGCCTTGAAATCAGCAACGCCAGAGTCCAGGGAGGGCTGATGGACAAACACCCACAAGCACAGAGGGGATTCCAGGCAAAACCAAGCACCTGACAGCTGAGCCTTCACATGGAAACACCCCTGGAGGGGCTCTGAGTGGGAAGTGTCCCTGTCCATGGGTGGAATGAGAGGAGATTTAAAGTCCTTCCACGCCAGGGCAGTCTGTGGTTGGATGATGTAGATGAAATATAGAGCAGCTCATGCCCAGGCTTGAATTCCACCCTGGAAGCAGCACAGGCAGCAGGAGGCAGCCCCAGGAATGAATTCAAGGCAGGACTTAATCCCTGTTTGCTGAGTGTGTGCACTCCTGGCTCCAGAGGCCACCAGGCTGTGCTGGCATCAGACATCTCCTCTGTCAGTCCCCAAAGTCACACCTGCCTTAACGCTGAGCTGGCTCCTTATCCAATCTTCATCTGCAGGGCCAAACCCTTCCTTACTCGCTCCTTCACTGGTACATCCTGATCCAAGATCCCTCAGGGCCAAGCGTGGCAGCTGGGGGTGCTCCATGGGACACAGGGAAGGTGAGGGCTCAGTGCCCAGAGGGGCTGGGAAGGCCTGGCTGAGGCAGCAGGGACCAAAAGCAGCCTGGGCTGTGTTTCAGTTCCCTCTGGGGCTCAACAAAGCAGAAGGCAGAGCCCTGGGCTATCCCTACCCCAAAATTAACATTTCTCCAGCACCTCTAAGTCTCCTTGCCAGCTCCTGACACAGGGGACACCTCCAGCCCTGAGAAAAGCAGGGATCTGTTTGGTGGGAGCACATTGAGCCCCGAGTTCTCCCCTCCTGATCCTCCAGCACATCTGGAACTGGGAGAGGGAGATCCAGGGAGCAGCTGCACAGCCTGGCTGGGGGAGCTGAGAGGAGGGGATGCTCTGCAGGCTCCAAGGGCTGGAACAGCAGACAATGTCCCAGTTTAATTTAAACCTTGCAGCCTCACACACAAGAAAGGCTGCTGGAAGCAGGAGAGGAGAGGGGATTAGAAAGGAGCACTTTTGTTGGGAAAGCACTGTAATTCCCTCTCCTCCACACACAATGTTCCTTTGAACAGAAGATTTTAAGCTGAGATTAGGCAAGGGCTGCTCCATGAACACCTCAGAAAGGCCTTTCAGTGCCTGTCACCTGGGCTGCCACCCTCACAAAGGCAGCTGAACCTCTGAGCCCCAGCCATGCCCCAGCCTGTCCCCATGGCAGCAGGGCTGGCAGAACGGGCAGAGGCAAAGCTCTGAGCAGGGCTCATTCCTGCCTCCCACCCCTCTCCCCAGGCTGCACAGCCAGGTTACCCCCAGGCAGGGGCTCTGCACTCAGATTTGCCTGCAGCCCCCTCTGCACCTCAGAGATGCCCTTGGATCCACACCCCCAGATGGAATTCCAAACCCAAAGTGCCTTTGCTGGCAGATGGTGACACTGCCATCCTCCTCTGCCCTGCACTGGGCACAGGAGAGCTGCTGATTCAAAAAGCCTCTGTGGTGCCCATTAGAAGCTCTTTTTCTCCCTACGACTTTCCCTTGCCATTCAGTGGGGATTCTTACATTAGGATTTTCTGTTTTCTGTTAATTTAAGCAAATCATTCCCCCAACAGCTCCTGCCCACAAAGCCCACCAGGAGCAGGTTGCACTTCTGTGACTTTGTCAGCAGATTTAACAGCTTTTCTGCCCTCTCTGCTTCCCTGTGGGCAGCTGATGGCAATCCTTCCATGGCCAAAAACACAAAGTCTGAGCCCGAGCTGTGATCAGGCAGCTCAGACTGGGATTGTTTCTGTCACAGTTAAGTAAAGGCATAGCAGGGTTAAATACCAATAAGGAAGAATTTAAATATAAATTTAAAACCTAGTTAGAATTTGGGCCATTATCCGTTTGCTGTTTTCTCTACACGAATGTTTGCTGCACTGAAATTTGGGCTCTCAAAGGTTCATCTGACACAAAGGGAACAGTGCTTAAAAATATCTGAGGAAGTGGTGAAAATATAACAGCAGCTCCCAAAGGGAATGCTCTCCTAAGGGCCTCTGGCATCTGCTCCTGCTCACCAGCCCTGCAGAGCCTCCAGGGACATTTTGGGATATTCTGGCTTTGGGGTTTGCCCTTGGAATGCATTTTTAGCTTTTCAGCCTAAGAATCTGTGTTATAAAAATACAGAAAAGCACACGATGAACACAGACCATGGTGGAGAACAACAAAGAAGACTTGAGCAGGACAATGCCAGAGTTTTGAGATTGCCACGTCCTGGGTTTTACACCAGGTGTGGGGTCAGGGCTCCTCAAACCCACACACCATCACCCTGGGCACCTTCAGCCACCCCAGAGGGGGAGCAAGAAGCTGCTCCCAGCACCAGGAGCCAAACTGACCCCTGGCAGCTGGAGGGATGAGCCTTCCTCCCCCTGCACGAGGAACCTGGGGCATTTCCCATCACCCAGCAGCCTGAGGAGCAGCAGTGAGCTCAGAACATTGTCCCAGTGTGAGGGGAGAGGAGATTCCAGGCCAAGGAGCTGTTCCTGGAGCAGGGAACATCTCTCCTCTCCCAGCTGACCTTGTCTGACCAAGCTGTGCACAGAGCAGAGCAGTGGCCAGCACTGGCAGAGCAAAAATCCCCAAGCAAAGGGAACTGAGGCCAGCAGAGAAGAAATGCAGGAGAATGAGGGGGAGAAGAGAGCATTATAAAGGGACACTAAAAATAGCACCCAATTATTTACAAATATTCCAGAAATGCAGGGACCAGATGAGCCCCAACACATGTCCCCATTTGCAGCAGGAGTTTGGTGGGGCTGGCTGGGGACAGCCATTCATTTCCAGCAAAGCAGACCCTGAAATCCATTTCCTACCAGGTACTGATGGATTCCCAACCAAGCGAGACCGGACCCCACCAAAAATAAACCCGGGGAAAGGATGTTTGGGAACAAAGGAGGGAGAGGAGGGCCCGGCACGGACCAACAGTGGCACCCGGTGGCTGCGGGGACTCACTGCGACCTCAGAGGCAGCAGGGACAAACCCCAGTTTGTCCCAGAAACAGCCTGGGATAAACCCGAGAGACAGCCCAAACACGGGACAACCTGACCCCACTGACACCCAGAAACAGCCTGGGACAAACCCCAGTGACAGCCCAAACATGGGACAGCCTGACACCCAGAAACAGCCTGGGATAAATCCCAGTGACAGCCCAAACACAGGACAGCCTAACACCCAGAAACAGCCTGGGATAAACCCCAGTGACAGCCCAAACACGGGACAGCCTGATCCCACTGACACCCAGAAACAACCTGGGATAAACCCCAGTGACAGCCCAAACACGGGACAGCCTGATCCCACTGACACCCAGAAACACCCTGGGATAAACCCCAGTGACAGCCCAAACACGGGACAGCCTGATCCCACTGACACCCAGAAACAACCTGGGATAAATCCCAGTGACAGCCCAAACATGGACACTGACCCCACTGACACCCAGAAACAGCCTGGGCCCCTGGAAAGATCCCTGTCCATGGCAGGAGGACGGAAGGAGATGAGCTTTAAGGTCCTTCCAACCCAAACCACTCTGATTCAATGTCCCTGTACGTTCTGATAATTAAATTTTCTTTTTTTTAATGAACTAGAGGTGCCACCCTTCTCGCCAGGCAGGGCAGCAGGAGTTGGTGGTTTTGGTTGGAGACACAAGAAATGCAAAACTGAGTGAAAATCAAGCTGTGTCAGCCCCATGTGAAGCTCTCATCTTGGTCTGCTCCATCAAGAAGCTACAAAAGATGACACCTTATGCAGCAAAGCCAGGAAGGAGAAGTAGAGCCACACAAACAGAAAGGGCTGGCAGGAAGGGGACAGAGACTGTTTGACTGCTCTGTATTAAAATTCTGATCAATTGATTATTCTATCTGGAACTGTAACTTCTGGAAGGCTCAGGATTCAGCCAGAGCTGGTATTTTAGACACAATTCACTACCCAAGCTGAAGTTAAAAACCAGAAAACACATAAAAACTGCATCAGGCTTAAATGAAACCCCTTTCCCCACCACTCCCATGCAAGTTCTCTTTGGCAGGGCAGGATGAGCCCCTCCCAAGCCCAGCTGCACTGGGGATCTGACCTGTTGGGGTGGGAGGTGGGCAGCATGAACTGGAACTCCACCACGCAGGTGTTGTCCTTCAGCTGGCGGTGCTGGACACTGTTCAGCTCATAGGCAATGTAGGCCCTCCTGACATACACCTGGGGACACAGAAACCCCATCAGATCCCTGGCCTGGGGAAAACAGCACCCCAGAGACCCCACAAGTGTTAAAAACCAAACCAGCAGCTGGATGAACTCTAGTTCAAGCAGAGTTTAAAGTTATTCTTTGAGGATTATATCATCTCCTCTAATAGCAGCTTTGTTTTCTGCCCTCAGCCACCTCAGTCTTCTCACAGACATAACCCAAATTTGAAATTTCACTCAGTTATCAGTGTTAGTGCTGCTCAATGCCAGGCTCCAAGCACACCCAGTTCCACACAGCCCACAGCTCTCCTGGATCTCACAGGGTGACAGTGCTCAAAACAAACCAAAGCCATAGAAAAATTAACAATTCTGATTTTTTTTTTTTCAATGGGAATAAACTCACCTCCAAAGCTGCCATTCTGACCACCTGGTTACTGTGGTAGAAGAAGTTGGGGAGGACATCAAAGATGGAAGTCTCAGACAAAATTAGTTTCTAGGAGAGATCACATTAAGCAGAGTTTAAAAGAACAGGATCAGAAAAAAAAAGGGAAAACCCCAAATCAAGCCTGGCTGGCTCTGATTTCTAAGCTTTTCCTGTTGTTTATCAAGGATTATGACTTTTTTATATTAAACCACAGAAAATCTGAAGTTGGAGGGGATCACTGAGTTCAGTTCCGCACAAGGCTAAAACTAAAACCATTTGAGAGGAGCTCATCCAGAGCTCATCCTGGAGCCTGTGCCCATTCCCTGGGGCAGTGCCCCAGCACCCTCTGGGGAATTAACCTTTTCCTAATGTCCAATCTGAGCTTCCCTGGCACAGCTCCACTCCATTTCCATTTCAAGTGACCACAGAGAGGTGTGAGGGAGCTGCAGAAACACCATAAGGCGATTCTGACATCAGCAAGGGGATGAAAACACAAACCAGGGCAAAGCTGGACACCAGACCAATACAACTCAAAGCCCCAAGGACCATGAAATCAGTGGGAAGGCAGCAGGGAGCCAGGGCTGGTGGTACCTGCAGGTTCTCAATGCAGAACTGGTGCCCGTACATGTCGATGGCTGACAGGAAGATGGACTCCACCTGGTTGTGGCGCAGCTCGTACGAGGGCAGGTGGGAAGCAATGAGGACCTGGGGAAACAGGGAATGTCAGAGACAGGAGCCACGCTGAGCCATCAGCAGGGGCTGTCACCTCCAGCAGAAGCAGCCTGCTCCATCCCTGAGGAGGCACAAGGCTCCTCCATGCTCCACAAAAACCCTCTCCCCTCCCCGGCCCTATTTGTGTGATGCCTTTTCCTGGTGTTATAAAATGCAGCCAGACACGGTTAAAGGGGTTGGGGTCTTTCCCTCAGGATTTGAATCAGGATCCCGTTTGGTGCATCCACTTCCCCCAGGTGCCAGCGTGGCAAATGCACCCCCGTCAGTCACACACACCAGTTCTAGACTTTGCACAGCCCAGATCCAACAAGGGAGCCCAATGCTGGGGCTGGGCTGGGCTCAGCTCGACTTTCCAGAATCTGTCCTGCCAGGGGCCCTTGGCTTCCTGAGCCAGCAGAATGTTTGGTGTCCCTGGCTCTGCAGCTCTGGGCTCTTCAGCCTCAGGGCCTGCAGGGCACTCCCAGAGCACTGAGCACTGAACTCAGGGAAGGCTTCCAAGTGTGCTGCTGATACTTGTGGGTACAGAACTGTGTAACAGGGATAGAAAGAAAAGACAAAAATCATTCCAGCATCATGTGTGTCTGCTTCCTTTGTATTATTGGCAATTCCCCACAGAGAGAGGGAACAGCTTCAATCAAGTTCCATCAGTGCATGTGATTTAGCAGTGCAGAGCTGCCATCCTGGGATTGCCTGCCCAGCTGTTAATTGGGAAGCAGAGCTGGCGGGGAGCAGCTGTGGGGAGCCCCACACCAGAGCCAACTCTGCTCCTGAGCAGGGGAGGAACAGACACCAGTGCCAGGTATTAAATGCCCGGCGTGGAGGATGCAGAGGTAGGAAATGGAAGCAGCTTGCAGGGAAAATGAAGTGGAAGAGCAGCACAAGGACTGCAGCAGCATCCCCAGTGCTGCGGGGAGGTTCAATAGCAGAACGGTTCAAGGACAGAAACACAATCCTGAAGGAAACAGAAGGTCACTGAGCAGCTTCAAACACCCTGCTCATTTTCAATAGTCGAGCTTTGAAATAAAAGGAGAGACCCCCAAAGCTTGAGCTTCCCTGCTTTAGATCTTCAGGCTGGAGATGGGGGCTGTGGAGTGACAGCAGTGATCAGACTCTGGGGTCAGCGTTATCAGGAACCATCACGCCCTGTCACCCCTTCCTGGCAACAGAGGGAGGGTTAAACTGAACTGCTGAAGAGGAAGGTCTCAACAACATCTGGGTGGCTACGTGACATCCAAAATAGCTCTGCAGCAGAGTCTTGGAGCTGACAGCATCAAGAGTTTTTCCAATTATTTCCGGGTTAAAACAAAATTGACAAAGCACAACTCAAAGATGGAAGAAACTCTGCAAAAGGCCAGCAAAATTCTTTGTGGTAATTCCTTAGCAGCTGCAAAGAACATCTGCAAATGGCTCTCCCTGCTCTCTGCACACATGAATCCACAATTGTAAGGCAGCTGAGGAACCTGGAGAGCACGTCCTGATTGTTTCTGCACAATCCAGGCAGCCTGTGCTGCTCAGGTTTGATGACAAAGCCACCAAAAACCACAGTGACCAGGCAATTCCACTTCCTCCATCACACAAACCCTGTTAACTCCTGTGTGACCAGACAAAACTTTTTAGAGGAGCAGGGACAAACTGAATGCACGTTCAATTCAAATATTACAGCGACTGGGAACCACAATCTTCCCCTGTCAGCACAGTTAATCACTGTTAATTATCTTCACTGCCAAGTCTGCTCACAGAACCCTGCTCTCCCCATTTGCATAGTGCTCAAAACAAACACCAGGAGGCAGGGATTTCCCGAGGGGTGAGCAGCAGGAGCAGCTTGGGGGATGAGGGACCCTCACCTGGCGCGCTCGCAGGGCCACCTTGGCGTTGGTTGTCTTGCTGAGCTGGGTCAGCTCTGTCAGGATATTGATCAGCTCGTCTGTCAAGGTGGGGTCACGGCCACAGAGCTGGTCCTGGCAACAGAGAGAGCAGGAGATGCTTAGGACAGAGGGAAAATGTCATCTGTGCTCCCTCAAAGGAGTTGGAGCCTGGAATATGAACACACACTCAGGGCTGGACAACACCACCTGAATTATCCTGGGATTCTGGGCTGACAAGGAGACAAATATTCAGCATTCAACACTTTTACACACATAAATAAAAGGAGAAAGAAGGGACAGGCACCACAACCAATTCCCCTATTTGTAGCAGGTTTTGGCACCCAAACACATGAGGAATTCTGATTTCTCAGAGAGGTTCAAAAGCTTTTCCCATTGCCCAGTTCACGTTTGTACCTCAAGTTTCTCCTATCAGAATTCAAAGAGCTTAAACTGTAGCCAGACACCTTGTGGAGCATGTAAAGGTCAGCAAACCTTCCTCATAAAGGGTGACCAACACTCCAGAGAACTTCCTGACATCCACTTTAAAAAACACCTCAAACCCCAAAAGTCCCCACAACTCCACAACCACAAACCACCCACAGACTTTGTGCAGCTTCAGCCAACTCCAGACAAAAGATCTGTCATTCCTCTGACAAGGCTAAGCAAAGCTAACAAAACCCATGAATAATGCACTGTATTTCCTGCCTCGGTACAGGGATGACTCCATAATATTTCTTCTGAGCAGAGAATCCTGGATCTGAGGAAATCCCCAAGCTCACCTTACTGTCTAAACTGGCTGGATAAAACAACAAAACTGAAGAGCATAAACTTCCAGTGTCAATGCTGTTCCAAAACTCTTCTGAATTCATCCACTCAAAAAAATGCAAACAGTAAAGACTTCCTTCCAAAAATAGTTCCAATTCCCATGAATAATCCCACAGTCTTCAACACTTCTTGTGAGTCTCTTCCCTCCCAGCCCGAAGCTGGAAACCCTCTAGGAGGCTCTAACGTGACTCTTCCACACTGCACTTAACAGCTTGTCTTGATAAATTAATCATGGGAGGGAAATGTGAGATGAAACAGGGATTTGCCACAGGAAAGAGCCGGTGCCTTAAAGTTTAAAGAGATCTTAAAACACCTACAGATCAGGATAGGCCATCTGAAGAGCCAAGAAATAGAAAGGGTTAAGGGGAAACCTCTGTGCAGCAGGCTGGATTGACAACAACAAAGTAAAAACCAAAACCAAATAATACAAAAGTCCCATAGAGTGATTACCTAAACAACAGCTCACACTCCACGAGATTCCAAGGCTCAACAGCTTTTCCCTCAATCTGCTCTTGATCCCTTTCTCTCAGCCATACCCAGGCACGATGGCACCTCTAGGAATGATGGCACAGATCTCCCAGGGACTCAAACCAGAGAAAACATCTGAGCTCTGCACTCTGACTCGACTGCTGTCCTCTCCTGACCAGTCCTGAGCTACCAAACGAGAGTGTGACAGTCCCCAAAGGAAGCTCTGTGCATTGATGCACTCCAGGACACTGTGGGGATTCTCAGTGAGGAATCCCAGAACTGCCTTTGCTGGATTTGCAACACAAACTCCTGGCTGTTGTTACGGGGCTGCTGCAGGGAACAGAAACCTGACAGGACACGGGGCCCTGCCATGCCAGCAGCCACATAAGAGAAGTTTTCTGTGCATAAGTTAAGCACAGAAAATGAGCACACAACAAACCACACCACGTTTCAACAGATGCATGAAGGATGAAGCAGTTCCCACCCTGCCTTCAGCGCCTGCTGGCTAAAAAAGGTGAGTGATGGCAGCAGAAGACCATTAGTGCAGGAACCCCTGGCTCCTGATGGGTTCCTGGACACATCAATTACAGCCACACAGGCTGCCCTTGGGGCTCAGACTCACCCACCCCACACAAACAGCCAGAAAACACCACAGCTGTCACCACAGTGACACCAAATGTGCCCCAGGGATGGGAAGAGCCATGAATTGGAAGGAAGAGGAGTGATGGTCTTTGGTTCATGGAGAGCCTGGATCTCAGGGACACCCAGCTGTTAAAGGACAACGCCGTCCTCACCCTGTGAGGTGACACTGTGGCCTCACTGGTGCCTCTTAGATAACCAGGAGTGGCTCTCCCACCATGGTGGTTCAAGCTCTGGCAGGAGGGATGTTGGTCCTCCCTTGAGCAGAACCAGCTGGCAGTGGTGCTGGGAAGAATGACCCACCAGGAAGGGACAAGGAAACCTCTCTGAGGCCTCCCCACACCAAGAGCCAGCCAGGCACAGCCTGCACGAGGTGACAAACCAGACCCAAAGCTCCAGCCCCGTTTTAGGGATAATCAGGATGGCAACAACAAACCAAGGCCTGGCTCTGGCTGCACTGCTTGGCAAAGGCAGCAGCAGAGCCCCAGCCCAGCTCCCTGACAAGGCTAACACCTCACAGCACCCCCGTGTAATTACACACTTGAGTGACTGGACTCTGAAGAAAATTGAAGGCCTGAGCTGTGAACAGCTGCCATTTTCTCTCTCCATCACACCAGCGTGATTGCTTGAGAAATGAACAGCCCCAGCTCAAAGCTACTCCAGAATTCTCAGAGGAAATATGGCTCCGTGTTCCAATAATGAGATTCTTAAGGCAAGCGTTACTTACAATCACACCACACACCAAAAAGGGAAACAGGGGGAAAAGAAGGGGGAAAAAGGAGAGCCAGGAAGAAAGGGTCCTTACATCTTACAAATGAGGATTTAAGGAACCCAGCCTTGGCCATGGGGAATTATGACACTCTTTTTTGGCTTTGGAGAGTTATTTCGTGGATGGCTACTTTGGATGGGTTTTTGGCAGTAATAGGCCACATTATGCTTGTAAAATAAAGAACAAAAGAGAAAAGGAAAGA